>OU892286.1:6798959-7398959 GCA_917834065.1 Ceutorhynchus assimilis
AAGCCGGTGTTGTTAAACAATCGTGAGACTTCGAAGGAATCAGAGACATACTATTGATTGTTTATATCATAGGCTTTTGTCAGTATATCAGTGACCAAAGAAGCCACATACTGTGTAGGTGCACCAATTGAGGCCACAATTGGTCTGACAGATAGTGTTGGTTTGTGAATTTTAGGTAACGCGTAGAACTTTGGAGCAACACCCTTATAGTTAGTAAGCTTTTTCTTGGTCGCTTCATCAATTTGGTTGGTGGTTTTTAACTTTTTAACAATATCATTGCACTTTCTCTGAATGGACAACGTAGGGTCTCTTGCAATTTCCTCATAAGAATTACTATCTTGAATTAGTTCATTAGAAAGTTGGAGGTAATGGTCTTTGTACATAATAACCGATACGTTACCTTTATCAGAGTTAGTCAGCACAATGTTAGGATTGTCTTTAAGGAACCTTTTAGACTTTTTGTATAAATTGTAGAGAACCGAATTACTGTGAGAGCTTTTGTGAACATGATTGGTGATAATGTTAGTGGCTTGTGCTGTTAAGATGTTCCTGTCTGAAGGACTGTTAGATTGTGAAATAATATGATCAACATCAGCCAAAATATTTTTGATAGGGACATCTCTGCCAACCTGTGGCTCAAGACAGAATTTAGGCCCCAGAGAGAGAAACCTTAAAATGTCCTCAGGAATACTTACATCAGTGAGATTTCGTATCCAGTTAGGTTTAGTATCAAGTTTATTATAAAGAGAATCATTTTTTAATTTTTGTAATTTGTTACAATTTTTTGCTTTTAGGTTATGAAAAAGTCTGTTGTAAGCCCTTTGCTGTCTGGCAGCGAAGTTGCTATAAATAGCTTCATTGGCTAAATTGATTATCTTGACTCTGAGAGTTGAGAGGGCCAATTCTAATTGACCTATAAGTTTGTGATTATTAGAAATCTCCAAATTTATCAACCTATTACCTAACCTACGTGTGTAGTCTGTGTTCGTGTGGATGTCCTGACGTTGTAAGAGGTGTTCCACTGGTCTGGTGGAAGCTATGATGTGACCAGGCCTCAACCCCAGCTTTCTGCACTGCAAAAGGAAACTTCTCCTGTTGCACTCTCTGGCCAACTTTCTCTTTGTACATGACCAAGTCTTAAGTTGTTCAACTGCCTCCCCGCCAAAGGAAGTCCTGATGGTCTGGTAGAACCCCATATCTTAAGAAGATATAGGTCAATTAGAATTGGCCCTCTCAACTCTCAGAGTCAAGATAATCAATTTAGCCAATGAAGCTATTTATAGCAACTTCGCTGCCAGACAGCAAAGGGCTTACAACAGACTTTTTCATAACCTAAAAGCAAAAAATTGTAACAAATTACAAAAATTAAAAAATGATTCTCTTTATAATAAACTTGATACTAAACCTAACTGGATACGAAATCTCACTGATGTAAGTATTCCTGAGGACATTTTAAGGTTTCTCTCTCTGGGGCCTAAATTCTGTCTTGAGCCACAGGTTGGCAGAGATGTCCCTATCAAAAATATTTTGGCTGATGTTGATCATATTATTTCACAATCTAACAGTCCTTCAGACAGGAACATCTTAACAGCACAAGCCACTAACATTATCACCAATCATGTTCACAAAAGCTCTCACAGTAATTCGGTTCTCTACAATTTATACAAAAAGTCTAAAAGGTTCCTTAAAGACAATCCTAACATTGTGCTGACTAACTCTGATAAAGGTAACGTATCGGTTATTATGTACAAAGACCATTACCTCCAACTTTCTAATGAACTAATTCAAGATAGTAATTCTTATGAGGAAATTGCAAGAGACCCTACGTTGTCCATTCAGAGAAAGTGCAATGATATTGTTAAAAAGTTAAAAACCACCAACCAAATTGATGAAGCGACCAAGAAAAAGCTTACTAACTATAAGGGTGTTGCTCCAAAGTTCTACGCGTTACCTAAAATTCACAAACCAACACTATCTGTCAGACCAATTGTGGCCTCAATTGGTGCACCTACACAGTATGTGGCTTCTTTGGTCACTGATATACTGACAAAAGCCTATGATATAAACAATCAATAGTATGTCTCTGATTCCTTCGAAGTCTCACGATTGTTTAACAACACCGGCTTGCCGGATGATTATGTTCTGGCCAGTTTGGATGTGGTGTCTCTTTTTAGCAATGTCTATCTACAAGCTTGCCTCAGAACGATTAACAAAAATTGGCACAGAATCGAACTACACACTGGCATCAGCAGGGAGTCTTTCCTGGAGTTGATCACTTTCCTTTTCAACAGTACATATTTTGCATTTGATGGCAGATTCTATAAACAAACTTTTGGTACTCCTATGGGTGCTTCAATTTCTCCAATTTTAGCGAATTATGTCATGGACGACCTGCTGGACACTGTCATTCCCACTCTCTCTTTTAACTTACATTTCATTAAAAAATATGTTGATGACATAATCCTAGCACTTCCTAGAGATAAGGTCACAGAGATAATGGTCGCCATGAACAGTTTTGATCAACATATACAATTCACAATGGAGAATGAGGATGAGGGTAATTCTGTCCCGTTCCTGGATACGAAATTCATCAGGAACTCAAACAACTCCGTCTCAATTGATTGGTACCGTAAACCTTGTAGCTCAGGAAGATTCATTAACTATCTGTCTTACCATAAACAATCAATGAAAATTAATTTGGTCAAACAAATAAAGAATAGAGT
This sequence comes from Ceutorhynchus assimilis, assembly GCA_917834065.1. Classification (NCBI taxonomy): domain Eukaryota; kingdom Metazoa; phylum Arthropoda; class Insecta; order Coleoptera; family Curculionidae; genus Ceutorhynchus; species Ceutorhynchus assimilis. Next base: position 6,801,683 of record OU892286.1, read on the forward strand.
TCAAAGAATCTCAGACACAACTTTTCATAACAAGAATTTCAACATTCTGTTCCAGATTTTCAAGGACAACTCTTACCCTACTCCACTCTTAAAAAAGATTCTGTTCAGCACATCAAGGTCCACAGAAGTGTTACAATCACACACTAGCCATAACAACCTAGTCAATCCCCAAATGAACAACCCTGTAACTGCAGCTGATTCACCTCTGGGGTTGGCCCCTGCTGAGGCCACTGTTCCTGTTGTTTTGTACACATCACTACCATATATTAGAGACATTACACCCAAGCTGACTAGTTTTTTCAGTAAAGCTTTCACAAACATTAAAATCGCCAATAGGTCAGTTTTACCCATAAAGTCCATTCACTCTAACCTAAAGGACAAAGTTCCGATTCTCGCAAAATCAGACGTGGTGTATTGCATTCCATGTTCTTCTTGCGACAAAACTTACATAGGCCAGACAACTAGGCAACTGAAAGACAGGATTGTTTCCCATAAAAGCGATAGCAGACTCCACCCTGAAAGATGCGCTTTGGCTGATCATGTACATTCACTCCAGCACCAAATGGACTATGACTCTGTGAGAGTTTTAACCAGTGAATCCCACTACTCAAAGAGACTCTTCAAAGAGATGGCTTTCATTTCTCAGAGTGACAATTGTATGAACAAAAAATCTGATATTAACCACCTCAGTGAGATTTATTCCTATCTGTTACACCTAGACAAAGGGCCTAACCTCAATTTAAATGAAAATTCTCTTTAATGTGTTACTATGATTTATTTGCTTATTGGTTTTTAGTATTATGTCAAATGATTCAATTAATCCTATTCTGTTGCTCCTGGCGTCTTGCAGTGTTGAGTGGGTCTGCTAGTGACGTCACATCGAATGTGTATCAGTTCATTCAATGGAACATAGCGTTGTATACCTAACCTAACTTTACAATGACTTATGTCTTAAGTCATTAATTCGACAGGTGATCTTGACGGCCAGCTGTTTCTGGTTGACATTTAAATTTAAAAGAAAATTATTTTTTAATATAATAATTCCAAATTACACATTTGATGGATGATCCTCAAACCCAGGGTGATATATTGTAAAGGTCTCTCTCTGTAACTATTTAATATTTTAATATGTTGTATTGTCCCATTTACACAATCTTTCATCCTTTCTCAATAATTTTTTAACAAGCTTATTATGTATTAATGACTAATAATTAAGTTCTCACTGTCCTCGATGCTGATGGAACAGATCAATTACACAACATTTATCTTTAATAATCTCACCAAAGATGTAAGTTACATTATAGTATTGTCTTATTGTCTTTAACTTGTATATTGATCCATAGTTTCCCTGAAGATGATAATAAACATTATCGAAAGCTCGGATAAACTTTAAAGAGTACACTTTATTTTGCTGCATTCCCCAAATCGATTCCCAAAATTGTCTTCGTACTTGTCAGCAACAACGTCCATTCTTCTTATATATATATATATATATATATATATATATATATATATATATATATATATATATATATATATATATATATATATATATATATATATATATATATATATATATATATATATATATATATATATATATATATATATATATATATATATATATATATATATATATATATATATATATATATATATATATATATATATATATATATATATATATATATATATATATATATATATATATATATATATATATATATATATATATATATATAGATAATAGATAATAGATAATTACGGTAAATCTAATTAAATTCCAAGATACCTTTTGTTATTACAAACAAATCTGTCAATTTCAAAGAAATTCGGGAAAAAAAAAATTTCAAGCTTTGAACTCAAAGCTCAAAAACTAAGCATTTGCGGACCTATATTTCTCTTCCCTTTTTTTTTATTTCAATGAGTACTATTTGATTCCAATATTCATGAACACCATGTATATTATAATTTTAAAAATTACCAACACATCCACATACAAATAACACATAAGTTAGCAGCCAAACTTCTTTGAATAATTTACAATACGTAAAGTAAATGATAAATTAGAATATTCAAATTTTTATTAACTATCCGGCGTGAAAGACAATTCACAATTCTTCATATCATTATATTTATTTATTTATATAAACACTAAACTAAAAAACTATAAAGCTACAGATGATAAACTTCTTAATCAAAAATGAATGAAAGAACTTGAAAAAAAAAACATAAGTATTTGTACATTTGGTATTTACAAAAGTTACGTTGAAAGTGTTGAAACCATAGTTTATCAATTTGCTTGGGATGCTAAAAACAAAGCCAGCATCACCTTCAAACTTACACTTATCTAGCTGAATGCGTCACTGAGTGGCGTTTTAAATGGTTTTTTGTTTTAAATTTGGCGCTGCATATGTTGCATTTGAAATTCCTATTATCCGAGTGTGTTACTAGGTGATTCTTCAAATGGTCTTTCCGTTTAAATTTTGATTTGCATGTGTCACATTCAAAAAGATAAATATCAGAATGTGTTAGTTTGTGTTTATTCAAATAGTTTTTTTCTTTAAATTTTGTTTTGCAAATGTCACATTCAGAAATATAGATATCAAAGTGCTTTGATATGTGATTTTTCAAATTACGTTTGTGTTTAAATTTTGCATTACATTCTAATGGATAAATATCAGAATGTGTTAATTTGTGTTTCTTCAAATAGTCTTTTCCTTTAAATTTTGCATTGCAAATGTCACATTCAAAAGGATAAATATCCGAATGTATTAGTTTGTGACTATTTAAATTGCCTCTTCGTTTAAATTTTGATTTGCATGTGTCACATTCAAAAGGATAAATATCCACGTGTGTTGAGATGTGCCTCTTCAAATTACATTTGTGTTTAAATTTTGCACAGCATATGTTACATTTAAAATTCTTCTCATCTGAGTGTGTTAGTTTGTGTCTTATCAAATCGCTTTTTCTTTTAAATTTTGCTTTACAACTGTTGCATTTAAAATTTGTCTCATCCAAGTGAGTTAGCTGGTGTTTCTTCAAATCGCCTTTTCCTTCAAATTTTTTCTTACAAGTGTCACATTTAAAAGGAAAAATATCCGAGTGTATTGATATGTCACGCTGTATTTCATTTTTTTGGGTAAAATCCGCTTTGCAAGAAGCACATCCATTCATTATTAAATGTTGTTTCAAATTTGATTTGGTTTGGAATATAGCAGTGCAAGTGTAACATTGAAATTTCCTAATAATATCTTGTGTTGATAAATTGATGTCATTCGAATGTTCTTCTTCCTTTACAAATATTCCTTTATTTGGATCCATTAATTCAATATCTGATACTTCTATTTCGTTTTTAATACTATCTTCTGGATATTCATTTATCATTAACCTAAAAAAAAAACGATTTTTAGATTTATACTTAAATTTTGGAATTACACTAGGTAGGTGGGATTAAAATTCGGAATTCGAAAAATTGATAAAATATAGAAAATTGTGGTAGAATTAGTTTTAATACTCATACAAAAGTAAAAAGAGTATCGTTATAATGCATAAGAGAATTTAAAAAGATTTTAAAACATGGCTGCAACACTATCACTAATTCATTTTGTATACAGGTGTATATTTCAAGTGATACCACTATTGCTATATCCGAAACGGTAAGAGCTACAGGGTCGGTTAAATTAGAAAAAAGATGCCTTTTTTATGTTCATTTAAATATCGGTTACATTGTTGCCAAATTCCTTATAGTTCATAAAAAACAGTGTGATTTTTAAGAAACACCTAAAAATATTTCATCCATTATTTCAAAAACAATTGATTTTCGAGACACAATTTAAATTTAAAAGTTTTACAATTTTTTTCGCTCTACAACATGGCATCTTCAAATTTTAAATCTGACGTTTCGTGATCGAGCTACCATCATCAACTTCATTTTTTTAAATACGAACCTGAATTTTTCATGTCATGTTTAGAAAGCGCTCTTTATTCCCCTTATAATGATATACATACATCTTAACTATGATTGGTCGACGTTTCTGCTCTAAAAAGTAATCATCAGTGATTTTTACCAACATTTTATTTTAATGCGGCCCTGATCATCACTATTGAGAGCAGAAACGTGTGGCCTTGTGGAGCACTAGTGTCACATTTTTTAAGGAAAACCAAGACGGCAAGTTAGCTGGGCATAAATAAATAATTTTGAAATTATTTCTTCACAAGTTAGACCAATTACTGTTTATGTAATTTTAATTGTAGAAGTATAGGCAATAAAAATATTGAATTGTCCATTTTACCTAAATACAGTCGACAATCCTCACATAGTATGTGTCAGAGACATGGTATTCGGATACTACTTGGCAGGGAAATATTGTAGACACAATGTTCGTGGAGGTGGGGTAGCAATTTTTCTAAGAAATGATATACCAAATACTCTGATAAAATGTTCAGTAAGGGCTGAAGACTCAATATTTGAATATGCTGTAGCATTTTCAATTTCTTGTTTGATATGCTACTGTGTTTTGCTCTAGATATAATTCTATATAGAACTGCAATGAAATAAATGAATAAACAGCTGTCTTTTCTGTGCCCAGATTTTGTTACCTTGATTACTGCCTTCTGAAAGTTTTTTTTGCAGGTTTGCAAGTTTTGTTGATTGATCTAGGAAGGTTTGATTCAGTACGGCAGGGCCCGCTGTTATTGATTAGAATCTTATATAAAGGAGAGATTTTTTTCATCATCTCTGTTTGCAAATCTAATTGATGAATAAATAATCTGAGGTTATGATAATAATTGTTGTTTATTTTTTGATTTATCATTTTCATCATGTCATTGAACAGCTGTTTTATCTAGGCGTTTTCTTTAGACCTGTTCTACTTTTTGATATATGTTCTATAGGCATTTTTCAATATTCACCAGTCATTTTTATACAACCAAACTTTCAGTTCGTATTCTTGGAGTGAAATTGAACACGCTTTTTTTCTATAACTTTCTTCAATGTCAAAATTAGAAGTTTGACAAGTGAAAGCCTTCTTCCGAAATCTAAAGGAAGAATCAGCCCTTTTGATCTTGAGACTTGATACCGAAAGGGTGGTCTCGACCCTATTTGATTTTGGGCGAGACTTTTTGGAATTTTGTGCCAGGGAACTCAAGGTTTAGACTAATTTCTTATTGATAATTGTCTGGAGTCGTCCCTTGGTCATTTTGGATTTTGTTTCGGTAAGTTTTTGAGATTTTCTTCAGGATTATTAACCTACAACACGTGTTTCGTTTCTTCAATAGGACTGTTCCGAACAGCTTTTGGAAGTTTAAGACTTCACCTTTGGTCTAGAGGATCCCTCAATTTGAGGTAAGATTATTTCTAATAGTTGGGGCTCGATTTGTTTTTTTATACGAACATCGTTATAGGGTCCTACTCTTAGGCTATAGTTGGACAGCTCCTAGAAAGAAATTCTAGACTAGATCTAGATTGCCCTTAGTTGGCTTTGGTAGCCTCCCTTCAGCAACCCTCTTGGTAGCACTCTGGTGGAACCATGTCGAGTTCTACGTCAAACAGATACAACGTGGATAGGACTCATGACTCACTTACCATACCATAGTCTATCTACAGTGAGACCAAACCTGTAGATAATCTCCCTTCAAAACTTCTGGAGTTACACATACATTTGAAGATAACTAACACTTGTATCCCATGTAAGTTACACCTTTTACTATTTAGGCAGGCAAATCCTATGTAAATCACTTGATACTAAATCAGGTTCGGTAAGTGCCCCTTAAATAAAATTCTAGAATTTTACCCTGAGGTTGCCCTAACTATAACTTTCACCTTTCTGTGTTTAATATGCCTGATGGTAAAGTGTAACCCATACTGTATTTTTCTTATCACGCACAAGTGTAAATACCAAAAGGTTTTTAGTCATGTTTATTTAAAATTCATATTTATATATGCATTATTTACATTCATTCTTTTGATAATCAAATATTTATAAATTGGTACAAGCCATAATGTATACACATTTTTAATAACCTCCTGCCTATCCCTATATTTTGTTATTATTTTTAATAAAGAAGCCAGATACATTATTGTACCTAATTAGTTGTTTTATTGATAAGCTCTCCAATTGCACAGGTTTTGTTTATAACATCATTAAGTTATCTTCCTAGTTAAGTCACAATTAACTTGGTGGCGCCCAAAGGTAAGATGTATACAAGGAACCCATAGACCCATGGCCTCCGAACTGAGGCTGACTAGCCGTAGCAGTATAATTAGGCAATTGCCAAAATAAGTACGTTATACTTTTTGGCGCAACAACGTGGGGCGTGGCTAACTTTTTAACACCCAAACGTGTGTGGCCCTTGATTACATCTCTATCTTAACAAGACAATTGGAGTAGTGGCTCAATAATTTTTTTGGAACTTTGTTATATTATATAATGTGTAATATTTTTTAACTAAGTATTTTGATTAGAGTTTGAATTAAATGGTTCGTGAGTTCTACTGATTAAAGTTTACATTTTTGATTTAATATTAGAATACAGGCAATAGAGAATTATTAATTTGATTTATGCTATTGTTGCATTAAAACTATTCTCTATTTGCTGAATTTTCTTAACCAAGAGTGGTTCTGTTTTTTTGGTAACTTTTGTGTGTAGGGACAATTTTTTTGTGTCGTTATTTAGGTTGGTTTGTTTGTTAATTTCTCGCTACAATGGAGGAAGTTTTTCGTAGTAATCATCTACTAGACTATGAGCTGGATTATGAGCTGAAAATTAGAGCAGTAGTTTGTCAACGTGATGTACAAGCGAAACGTAAGATGCTGGGCCTTCTTTTGAAGAAAGAGAAAGATTCTGGGAAAACTAAAATCTCTGAAATCGTCCTGAACAGCCTTGACTTTGATGAGGAAAGGGAGGAAATTGATAGGTCTATTTTGTCTATTACAAGTATTGTTGATGATTTCGAAGGTACTGTTCAAGATTTTACTTTTCTTCGTATGAAGTCTCGGTTAGTTCATGTTTCAAATAGAGTTCATCGTATGCCAATAGCTGTGGGAGATAAAGATCAACTTGATTATGTCAAGGAATGCTATGCAACTTGTTTGACATTAGAGGCCGATCTTTATGAAAAAGCAGAGAAGGATTCTCAGCCTACGCCTTTATCACCAGGTACATCAAATCAGCAGCCCATATTTAATATTCCACCTCCTATAGTTAGTTGCTCCAGTAGACCCCCTCTTGTCAGTGAATGGCAAATTAAATTCAATGGTGATGGTAAAACCTTGTATAACTTTTTAGAACGTGTCACAGAATTAGCTGAATCTCGTAGGGTAACTGAAAAAGATCTTTTCACTTCTGCAGCTGAACTTTTTACTGGCAATGCTTTTATATGGTTTAAAAGTATTAAGACTTCTGTGACTGATTGGAAAGGTTTAGTGTCATATTTGAAGAGAGATTTTTTGCATTCTGACATAGAAGATGAATTGTAGGAGCAAATAAAGCACAGGAAACAGAAACATTCTGAGTCTATAGCTGTGTTTATTGCTCACATGCAAATTCTATTATCTAGGTTAGCGACAGCACCAGCTGAAGTAACAAAAGTTAAACATAATCGCAGGAACATTTTGCCTGAATATATCTCTCATTTGGCATTGACTGAAGTGAATTCAGTCGATGAATTAGTCAACTTATGTCGAAAACTTGAAGAGGCAACTTATTTCAAAAATAAAAATCATTCTGTTAGTGAGTTACATTACCCTCAGCCTGAATGTTTAACATCTTTACAAAATGAGTATCCAAATTCAAATAGGCATGAGGATAAGTCAAGGAATAGTTATGGCTCTAAAAGCAGGTCCAATTTTAACAATAAAAATAAAAATTCTCAAGTGAATTCAAATAGGTCTCGCAACAATTCAGTCCTGGTTGTCAATAACCCAAATGCAGCTGGACCTAGTAGGGAATCAAAACCAATCACTTTGTTCAATTTGTAAAGCAAATGCCCTTGACTGGCGCATCCATCAAATATTATTTTTCTGAATCTTCTTACAAAACTTCGGCGATGCAAGAAGGGGACGCACCCGACCGTAACGCCTAGACCCTTTTTTCTTATCTCAAGATACAAAATAAATATAATGCGCAGTTATTGCATAGATTTGGCTGTGTTCGGACTGCAGTTTGCGTCCAAATTTCTCATTTTCGCCTAATAAAGGCATAAATAGTTTTTTTCCTAATTTAAGTAGTGCCAAAGTTTACGTAGTACTACATATAGAACTTTCTACAACAGCTGAGAGTGGTGTAGCAGTTTCTACAAACTCTCCTCTTTTCGTCGTCCCCTCACACGTAGTGAGTAAAAGATATTTAATAATATTCCTTTTGATATCGCCTATACCGTCATACACATTGTGTTTTAAGTATAGTGTAATAGTGTGTAGTGCAAATTTAGTGTATTTACTTCAGTATTCTCAGTTGCGCTGAGATTAATATTAAAAATCGTTTAGGAAAATAAAGATTGTGTTTGAACTTAAAACAAACGATTTTCACGTGTTTTTATTTTTTTTTCTAATACAGTAATACAGTCGTGTGTAAAACACACTTGTTGGAATTGTGACATGCCAAATCACTACCATGACAACTGTACCTTGAAACGTAAACTTTTTTGCTATAAGTGTGGTCACAAGAATGTAAAGTCCAACTCATGCCCTAATTGTACAAAAAACTAGGCGTTGTGCAGCCTAGAGGCAGTTGTACAACTTTTCAGAAGTCCTCTTCTTTCAAGTTTTGAAGTTTTCCAGAAACAGTGCAGACTGGAAAAATTGGCTTAAATTTATTTCTGAGTTTAATGAGAAATATAGGAAGTGTGAATTGTCCCCTCTTTTCATTAGGAAACCTTTAGATAATCGGCCCTACATATCTGTCAAATTGTTTGATTTGGAAATTATAGTGTTGTTAGATTCAGGTGCTACCACATCTATTGTGGGTAGTAAAGGCCTGGATATTTTGGAACGTTTGGGTTTATGTGTTTATCCAAGTTCAGTTGCAAATATATGTACGGCAGATGGTACTCAGAAAGCTGTTACTGGTTTAGTTGATCTTCCAATTACTGTTGGAAATATTTGTCAGGTCCTTACAGTTTTAGTTGTACCATCTCTGCCTCATTATTTCATTTTTGGTTGTGATTTTGCTGATCATTTTAAGATTTCTGTTGGTTTTAGGGATAATTCTTGGCAAGTTTATGGTAATATTGATAACCATGAAGTCAAAACTGTCAAGGTTTGTGCCAATAATTTATGTTATGACCCTGTGCGACTTCTTTGTCCTTAGATTGTAGATTGTAGATTTCGGGGGAGTCGTTTCGGCTTTTCAGCCGCTCAGCACTGCTACCTTTGCAGATATTTTGTGCGTGACTCTACATCTTAATTTGTCTCCAGGAAGCGTAGACTTCTGCCGAAGGAAGCTATTTTCCTGGGTGTCAGTTGGCCCACTTCTTCTGGTGACAGTGTTGCCCCCTCGAGGAATTTGAGCCTCTTGCAGAATTGGGCTGGACATTCGCAGAGCAGGTGCTCTGCGGTTTCTATTGCGTCTGAGCAGAATCTGCAGAGATCGTCTTCTGCTCTGTCCATTAACCTTAAATGGTATTTTACTGGGCAGTGTCCTGTGAGCAGTCCCACCACCAATCTGATGTCTGGTCTGCTCATGCTTAGGAGCTGTTCAGCTCGTTTTGCTGAAAGGGTAATAAACCTTTTTGACTGTCTGAGTCCCGGTGTGTGCCTCCAATATGATGACAGTTGGTCTTTCTCCCATTTGTTGAGTTCTTCCATGATGTGGCTTTTCATTAAGCCACAGTAGGGCTCTGGTCCATGGTATGGTGTTGAGGCCCCTTCCTTTGCGAGGCCATCTGCCTCTTCGTTTCCTTCTATGCCTCGATGACCAGGCAGCCACATCAGCGTTACCTGGTTATGTGTCGCTAGTGTTTTTAGGGTCTGTTTACACTGCCATACTAGTTTTGACGTGCATTTGAAAGCCCTCAAGGCTTTTAAGGCAGCTTGTCACTATACCTTCATGTTTGCCCTTGATTACGATGGCTAGGTCATCTGCGTAACCTATCACCTGGTATCCAGCACTACTCAGTCTGGTAAGAATTTTGTCTACCACCAGTGTCCATAGTAGCGGAGAAAGAACACCCCCTTGAGGACACCCTCTGACCGTGGTAGCGGTAGCTGATGCTCCGTTTATTTCAGCCGTAACGTGACGGTGCTTCAGGATCGACTCTATCCATTTTACAATTGGAACTTCAACATCCCATTCTTGTAATGCTCTGGCGATTGATTGATGTGAGGTGTTGTCAAAGGCACCCTCTATGTCGATGAAAGCTGTGAGAGCGATCTCTTTGCACTCGATTGTCTTTTCAATGTCTTTAACCAGGCAGTGTAAAGCACTTATCGTGGATTTGCCTGGCTGATAGGCAAATTGCTTCGAGTAGAGCGGTCTTCTCAATAGAGTTTCGCTTCTGATGTACTGGTCGATTGCTTTCTCCATTGTCTTAAGGAGAAAGGAGGTTAGACTAATGGGACGATATAATTTTGGTTCGTCCTCGGGTCGGCGACCTGTTTTTGGTATGAATATCACATTAGCTTCCCTCCAAGATAGCGGTATGTGCCCTAGGAGCAGGCTTTCCTTAAAGAGCTTTTGTAGGTGTACCTTTAAGTGCTCGTAGCCTTTTTGCAGTTGTGCGGGAAAAATCCCGTCTTTGCCTGGAGATTTGTAGGGTCTGAAGCTATCGATCGCCCATTTTATTCTGTTCATTGTGAAGATTTTCCCAGCCAGCCTTTTGCTCCTGCCGTTAGGGCTTTTTGGCCCTTCGATAGGCGGAGTGACCTGGTTCAGGGCTTCAACGATTACCGAACCTGGAAAGTGAGTTTGTAGTAGTACCTCTAGACTTTCTGTATGGTCGGTACAGTGTTCTCCGTTTGGATTTTTAAGCAGACCAATTCCGTTTGAGTGGTTTTTTGAAAGAACTTTTTGGAGACGTTGAGCTGGGGCTAATTCGTCAATCCCCTCGCAGAATTGTCTCCATGATTTCCTTTTTGATTTTCTTAATTCACGGTTGTACTTGTCTAGGGCTGTTCTATAGTCTGCCCAGTTGCCGTTAGTTTTTGCCTTGTTGAACAGTTTTCTGGCATCTTGTTTCAGACGTCTCAGCTGCCCGTTCCACCAAGGCACATCCCTGTGGACTGCCTTCTGTTTTACGGGACAACTGTTCTCATAGGAATCTTTTATCGCATTTGTTAGATTGTCAGATGATGCCTCTAGCTCTTCTATTGTAGTTATGTCAGAAGGGAGTTCATCTAGACTCAGGCACAGACCTCTTTGTTCCTTAAGTGACCTTTCTTATTTCGAAAGAACTTGTGCTGAACAGGTTATCGCTTCTTTCAATGAAATTGTGAGTAAAGACCGTCTTGGTAGAACTGACAAATTGACATTGTCCATAGATACCGGTGATGCTAAACCATTTCATAAGAAACCCTATCCGATGTCGCCATACATGTCTCAAATCTTGAATAAAGAAATTGATGATATGCTCAAGTTAGGTGTTATAGAGCCATCTCATAGTCCTTGGTCATCTCCGGTACTCTTGGTCAAAAAGTCTAGTGGAGAATATAGGTTGTGTGTCGATCTAAGGGGTGTGAATGCTCTCACTCGCTTCGACAGCTACTGCTTGCCTAGCATTGATAGGATTTTGAATTCCTTAAGGAATGCTAAATTCATCTCTTCCATTGATCTTCGGAAAGCATTTTGGCAAATTCCACTTAGTGAAGATTCGAGGGATAAAACCTCCTTTAATGTAGTTGGACAAGGTTCATTTAGATTCCAAGTTGAGCCCTTTGGACTATGCAATGCAGCTCAGATGCAGCAGCGGTTAGTCGATGCAATTTTTGGTCCCCGTTATGAGCCCTATATTTTTACCTACCTAGACGACATACTTATCTGTAGTCCAGATTTCGTACATCATACTAAGATCTTGATCGAAGTAAAAAATAAATTGAAAGAGGCTAACCTTACAGTAAACATCGAGAAGTGTGAGTTTTTCAAGACATCCCTGAAATTTCTCGGATATGTTGTTGGTTCTAACAGTCTGCGCACAGATCCTGAGAAGGTTTTTGCGATGGTCAATTATCCTCGACCTAAGACAGCCACCGAAGTGAAACGGTTTGTTGGCATGTGTTCATGGTATAGGCGCTTTGTCAAGGATTTTTCGACTTTGGTATCTCCTATTAATGATTTGTTAAAAGGACGTCGCAAATCTCTGCCGATTACATGGACAGATGCTGCAGAAACTTCTTTTGTCGCCATCAAAAATTTGCTAGTTTCAGCACCTATTTTGACTCAACCTGATTTCACAAAGCCCTTCATTATTCAATCAGATGCCAGTAATACGGGTTTGGAGGGTTGCCTTACTCAAGTCATCGATGAGGAAGAGCGAGTCATTGCTTATGCAAGCAGGTCACTTTCGAGAACCGAAAGGAACTATTCTGTTGTGGACAGGGAATGTTTGGCTGTTCTATTTTGTATAGAGAAATTTCGAATGTGGATTGAGGGTGCTCCCAAATTCAAAATCATGACAGATTGTTATTCCTTACTTTGGCTCAATAACTTAAAAAATCCAACTGGGAAACTTGCTCGTTGGGCAGTTCGTTTAAGACAACATAACATCGATCTTGTGCACAGGAAAGGTATTGACAATGTTATTCCAGATGCACTTTCCCGTATGCATTCTGAAGGAGTAATTCCGGAAGATTCTGATCCAGATAAATACTTACCCTGTGTATCAATTCTAAATCCCCATAATGTCGATATTGATCGTGTAGATCCTTGGTATATTGAACTTCGAGCCAAAGTAATTGAGTTTCCTGATCGTTATCCTCAATGGAAGGTGGAAGATCAATTTTTGTTCAAATTTGCTCCGAATAATTCCCCTATGAAAGCCAATATCCCAGAATGGAAACTTTTAGTCCCAAAACCTCAGGTGAAGGAAATCATCGAGAATTTTCATTCTCCACCCACTTCAGGACATTTTGGATTTTATAAAACTTTGAACCGAATACAGGAATTCTATTGGCCAAAAATGAGAAAGGATGTGTTACTCTTCATAAAGTCGTGTTTGGTGTGTGGTGCACAAAAAGCTTCAAATACAGCACGCATGGGACTCATGGGAAAAGAAAAAATTATTGATATGCCTTTTCAGTGTATTGCAATTGATTTGATAGGACCGTTCCCTAGGTCAAAGAAAGGCAGTAAGTTTTTGTTGGTCATTGAAGACTGGTTTTCTAAATTTTCTCTTTTGTTTCCCCTTCGTAGTTCAAAGTCTCCCCACATCGAACGTATTTTGGAAAATGAAGTTCTTCTAGTTTATGGCTGTCCCCAAATTCTAATTTGTGACAATGGTCCTCAGTTCGTTTCGAAAACCTTTAAAACACTGTGCAAGAATTATGACGTTAAGATTTGGTACAACGCAACGTATTCTCCGCAGTGTAATTTTGTTGAAAGGAATAATCGAACTATAGGTACCGCCATCAGGAGTTATGTCGATAATCATGTTCAATGGGATGATCAGATTTTCAAAATCCAACATGCGATCAATAATTCCAAACATGAAATCACCCATTTCACACCATCTTTTCTAGTATTTGGTAGACATCCACCATTATCTGGGAAGTTCTATTCTGATATTCAGTTGTTACAGAATAAAGATGTCGAAATAACTCCGGGTGACAGGAATTGTCATGCTACTGGCTTGGAAAATTTTAAACAAATCTATGCTGATGTAAAAAAGTGTTTACATGCAGCTTATCAGAGAAACTCTCACACTTACAACTTACGTAAGAGGGACGCCTCATTTCATGTTGGCGATCAAGTGTGGAGGAGAAATCATATTTTGTCAAACGCAGCGAACCAATTTAGTGCAAAATTAGCACCTAAATATATTCTCAGCAGAGTACATAAAAAATACTCAAATTTAGTTTATGGTCTGAAGAATATAGATGGTTCTGATGCTGGCAAAGTACATATTAAGGACCTTAAGGCATACACAGGTATCGATGTAGACCTGGATAGTGATGCTGAAAGTATTGAGTCAAATGATTCTTAAATCAGTTTTTGGCTATTGTATCAATACTCATGTTTAAATACTATTTTGTAAGATTAATATGATTTTTTTTTGAGCGCTTGGTTTTGTGAGTAGTCGCGACACCCACTTTGCCATATATGTCTCTAACTTTTGGAAATATTTTTGTGAGTCCATTTTGGAACTCTGGATTTGACCTTGGTGAGCATAAACATAGTATTCCTAATATAATTTGTCTCTGCAGTTTTGAGTACTTTGTTTTGCAGTTTGGATTATGTTGTGCTAACGCCAAGAATTAAACCAAGTATTACCCTATTTAGACTTTATTTTGTGATCTTATCTTGATATTGTAAGATAAGTGAAGCTTTTGATAACCGATTTTGACATTTGTATTTTGCTTTAGGCAAGTACATAACCCGATTTTGACCTTTTTTTCTACCTTCAGTAGAGTTTTTTTGAATTTTTTGTTATGGGCCCTGTGGTAGGTTAGGTGCTGTTGGGTACTTCAGGTGAGTCTGGGGTTATCCTGCTTGTAGGAAGGGGTGCGTATTGGGGGGTGTCGCTTGGACTTCAACTTGCTCAAATTTCAGTTGTAGATAGTTGGGTGGCACTACTGTGCAATCCTAATCCCTATAAGTAGCCCACATAATCTGAAGTGGATTGACAGCAGTAACAAACTACGGATTATCCCGGTCATTTTCAATTTTTTTGCATCCGTACTCTCGAGTAGTTTCAGTGGTGGTGGCTTACTATAATGTCACTAGGGCTCTGGTCAAGTCCTGGCTTTGCCAAAATGATTTTGTTTTATTTTATTTTTTATTTTATTTTTTTTGGACCCCTTGTTATCTGTGTGTGAGGTCGGTGGTGGGGTAGGCGTGTGGCGGTGACAACTTGCCAGTGGATTATGTTAGGATCGATCACGCTGGAGACTCCAACGGCCCACCCTTTAAGATCCACGTTGGGAAGGAGCCTTCAGTGCCATTGACTTGTTGTTGCAGGTCTAGCGTTTGCTCTTTCATTGGTCGAGCACACTGAGACATTGTATGTTAGGGAAAATTTAAGCTTTTTTGTTGTGCCGTTTGTGGTTTGTGGTTAATAAGAAAACTTCCAGCTTTCTTATTTCTTTTTGGAAGGGGGTAGTGTAGCATTTTCAATTTCTTGTTTGATATGCTACTGTGTTTTGCTCTAGTAGATATGATTCTATATAGAACTGCAATGAAATAAATGAATAAACAGCTGTCTTTTCTGTGCCCAGATTTTGTTACCTTGATTACTGCCTTCTACTGAAAGTTTTTTTTTGCAGGTTTGCAAGTTTTGTTGATTGATCTAGGAAGGTTTGATTCAGTACGGCAGGGCCCGCTGTTATTGATTAGAATCTTATATAAAGGAGAGATTTTTTTCATCATCTCTGTTTGCAAATCTAATTGATAAATAAATAATCTGAGGTTTTGATAATAATTGTTGTTTATTTTTTGATTTTTCATTTCCATCATGTCATTGAACAGCTGTTTTGTCTAGGCGTTTTCTTTAGACCTGTTCTACTTTTTGATATATGTTCTATAGGCATTTTTCAATATTCACCAGTCATTTTTATACAACCAAACTTTCAGTTCGTATTCTTGGAGTGAAATTGAACACGCTTTTTTTCTATAATTTTCTTCAATGTCAAAATTAGAAGTTTGACAAGTGAAAGCCTTCTTCCGAAATCTAAAGGAAGAATCAGCCCTTTTGATCTTGAGACTTGATACCGAAAGGTTGGTCTCGGCCCTATTTGATTTTGGGCGAGACTTTTTGGAATTTTGTGCCAGGGAACTCAAGGTTTAGACTAATTTCTTATTGATAATTGTCTGGAGTCGTCCCTTGGTCATTTTGGATTTTGTTTCGGTAAGTTTTTGAGATTTTCTTCAGGATTATTAACCTACAACACGTGTTTCGTTTCTTCAATAGGACTGTTCCGAACAGCTTTTGGAAGTTTAAGACTTCACCTTCGGTCTAGAGGATCCCTCAATTTGAGGTAAGATTATTTCTAATATTTGGGGCTCGATTTGTTTTTTTATACGAACATCGTTATAGGGTCCTACTCTTAGGCTATAGTTGGACAGCTCCCAGAAAGAAATTCTAGACTAGATCTAGATTGTCCTTAGTTGGCTTTGGTAGCCTCCCTTCAGCAACCCTCTTGGTAGCACTCTGGTGGAACCACGTCGAGTTCTACGTTAAACAGATACAACGTGGATAGGACTCATGACTCACTTACCATACCATAGTCTATCTACAGTGAGACCAAACCTGTAGATAATCTGCCTTCAAAACTTCTGGAGTTACACATACATTTGAAGATAACTAACACTTGTATCCCATGTAAGTTACACCTTTTACTATTTAGGCAAATCCTATGTAAATCACTTGATACTAAATCAGGTTCGGTAAGTGCCCCTTAAATAAAATTCTAGAATTTTACCCTGAGGTTGCCCTAACTATAACTTTCACCTTTCTGTGTTTAATTTGCCTGATGGTAAAGTGTAACCCATACTGTATTTTTCTTATCACGCACAAGTGTAAATACCAAAAGGTTTTTAGTCATGTTTATTTATAATTCATATTTATATATGCATTATTTACATTCATTCTTTTGATAATCAAATATTTATAAATTGGTACAAGCCATAATGTATACACATTTTTAATAACCTCCTGGCTATCCCTATATTTTGTTATTATTTTTAATAATGAAGCCAGATACATTATTGTACCTAATTAGTTGTTTTATTGATAAGCTCTCCAATTGCACAGGTTTTGTTTATAACATCATTAAGTTATCTTCCTAGTTAAGTCACAATTAACTTGGTGGCGCCCAAAGGTAAGATGTATACAAGGAACCCATAGACCCATGGCCTCCGAACTGAAGCTGACTAGCCGTAGCAGTATAATTAGGCAATTGCCAAAATAAGTACGTTATAATGCAAATGTACAACTGAAGTCAAAATGTATGTTTCGTGTTTTTATAGAGCCCCAGGGGTTGATTTTAATTTGTTAAAGTCTAGGTTAGAGGAATTTGTTGAAAAAATAAATATCTAACTTTGTGTGGATTTTTGTTAACTTTGATCTTGTAGGTTAGGATGGCAGGGCAAGGGATCTTTGTGCAATTTTAAATAGCTTCGGACTTTTGGCTTGTATGACGGAATATTTCAGAATACAAAATAATTACAAAAGTATTATTGACAATATATTTTATAATTGTATTTCTACGGATTCGAAAATCAAAACATTGCATAACGATCTCTCGGATCATGCCCTGCAGCTGATGATTTTTACATGTTTGGAGGTGGCTGCTCCAGACGTGAACCCATTTGATTATAGTAGAGACTTTTATAAGGAAGCAGATATTATCACTTTCAAAAAATTTATAGAGCAAGAAACTTAGCGTTCTGTGTTTTTGGAGAAGAGAATGCATGGTAAGACTTCCAAATATTTAATGGTATCATTGAGAAGACTTTTCCACTGGAATTGAATATACATCATGATAATAAAAATTTTAAATATGGCATTGTTCTTTGACAGTTGCATGCAGCTTGTAGGCAAACAAATGATGAAGTCATGGGTGCTAGATACAGAGCCCTTCTTAAGGAGCATCGGCAATTGATGCGAGTGAGCGAAAATATAATAACTCCCTGTTCAATCAAAGTAATAATAAATCTAGAGCTGCTTGGAAGATTATAAAAAATGTAAGTAAATTTGAGGGAAAGGTGTTTTTACTTGGACTTCTTTAAATTAGTTATCCAATCAAAATTTTAAAAAAACTAACATGTTCCCTGATGTTTGGTCTATAACGTTTATGAAAAGCCATTTTTTGATAGACCGAATACTTTTCGAGGTGGAGCGAGTTGAACAATTTTGAAAATATGAGTTTTCAGGGCAAGCGAGTTTGTGTGACGGCGCATATACAACAATGGTGCAACGTACATTTATAAATTGAAAAAATAATATTTGCAATGTCCGGATTGGCCTCAACTGAAGGCTAATGTAAATGAAACAATTTACCATTTCTCACTACCATATATAAAAAAAAAATCATAAATTAGAAATAATACTCTCTTCTGCTAATGTGAAAATTAGTTACAAGCATATTTTAAAGATAGGTAATATTTTTTCTAAGTTGAAAAATAGGGATGAGGTATTGGAAGTTTCAGGAGTAGTTTATAGTATTATCTTGATTGTGAAAAATCATATATAGGACAAACTTCAACTGCCCTAAAAGATAGAATAACTAGACATAAGAGTGATAGTAGGTTACAAAAAAGATCGTGTACTTTATCTGAACATTTCATAGATACAGTATCATATCGGGTCTTCAAAAAAAAAACAATCGAAGATTGCTATGGTTTTTCAAACGTATGTCTTAGCAATATTTGCCTTTAATTTTGTGAATGAACTTTAATGTCAAAATGTCACGTCAAAAATCCTGACCAATAAAAAAACAGTAATGCGACGTACGTTTTCGTAATCAAAGCAATCTTCGATTGGTTTTTTTTTTGAAGACCCGATACCTTAGTGTGTAATTGGTCTACATAGCCTGCTTTCCTGAATGAAAAATGATTTTTTATTTGCCATATTAAATTGAATAAGTTGTGAGGCATGATCAGAGAAATCAGTTTCAATGTTCCTAGCAGACACCTGTTCTAAAGAAAAATTTAAAAATATGTTGTCTATACAAGAATTTACCCTAGTTGGTTCATCTATAGTCCTTGAGAAACCGAAACCATCAAGCATATCGCAAATGAAGACTGCCTCCCTCCGGTTTGTATTAAAGTGCATATTTAAGTCCCCAGCCAGCACCAAGATCTTATTCATACCCCAGCCATTAAGGAGATCCTCCAGAATAGTTAAAAAGATGTCAAACCTACCAGACGGACACCTATAAACAGATAAAATATAAAATTTAAAACTTTCAACATAAATACAAGACATTTCAATACACTTTTCAACATTGAAATCTAAGATAAACTGGACCAGTTTGACATCAAGGTTTGTGAAACTAAATATGGCTGTACCACCACCAAGGTAGTGATTCCTGAATGAGAATGCTGAGCATGAACAGTCAGCAATCTGAGCACTTTGTATCTCCTACTCACACAGCCAATATTCAGTGAGGCAGACAATGTTGATCTCCTTCTCAGCAAGAAAAGCTTCTATTTCGACTACTTTGCTTCTCAATGACCTTACATTAGCATGGAGTATTTGAAGTTTCACAGAGTGTTCATTATCCGACTGAGCACAATTTGGCACCTCTTTAATTTATGGTATCCTCCTCACAAGTTATGCGATTCGTCGGATATTCACAAAAAATTTACAGATATGCCTCTCTCCCACATATCAGGGTTAACAAACAGGTCCGTGCTGCTTTCTTCTGCACAAACTTTAAAACTACTTTTCATGTAATCTTTTTTGGTCCTGAGCTTTTGGCAGTAACTGGTGTTATTCAAATTGGCCTATATGTATTCTTGAACCTGTTTAGGGGTAGTTTCTAGCTTAAATTCTGATAAGAGAAACATTTTGTTTTTTGTTCTTATAGCAATGTTTTGACACCTCGTCTCTCTGTTTCCTTTAATAGCTATTGGTCTCTTTCTATTAAGATTGTCATCGATTTTGTTTTGGTGGTTGTAGCCCCATTTCTTTTCGGGTAGTGGTAGTCATAGCTTTGTTTTCAGAGATTTTGCCAGTCCACCAAATTTTCGTTTATTTACGACAGTTTTCCGAGAAGTGTGCTTAGGACTATTGGGAGTCTTCTCTTCTTCATGATCTGTCGGCTGTTGGCACTCACTACCAACCGGTTGGTCGATAGCCACGGCCTCGGCCTCAGCGATGAAATTTGGTTTTGTCCCCAGTGATTATCCGCCATCCATTTCAGCAGACGTCATCGGGTCGGAGTCTAACTTCAAGTCATCCGGTTGTCTTTGTGCGGCGTTGCCGTCTTTTGTGGTACTTCTATATGTTCTTTTGGAATTTCCTTACAATCATGGAACTTTTTGAAAATGAAATGTATGGCAGTTGGCTTCTAAGGAACTATGGATGGTTTCCATCTTCCCAAATTTTCGTTTTAACTTTTCGATTTCCTCTAACAATTCGAGGTTAGTAATTTCGTCGCAGACATGCCGGCAGATTGCAGAATTTTGTTCAGCTTCTTGAGACAAACATCTTGGGTGAAACCAATTCTAGCACTTTTTGCACTTAGTCGGAGCTAACACTACTTTTTTGACAGTGATTACACAATTTTGAAATTTTTCTTTAACGAACTTTCATCGTTATTGCTTCCGGCCATATTGCCAGTACGTATATGTCAACCAGTACGTATAATAAACCATCCGGCGTAAAAAACAATAAACAATTATTCATATCATTATATTTATTTATTTATATAAACACCAAACTATAGAACTTTGAAGCTACAAATGATAAATTTGTTAAACAAAAATAAATGAAAGAATTTGAAAAAAGATGCTAATGCTAAATTCACCAATATAAGCATTACATTCAAACTTACATTTATCTAACTGAATGGGTCACTGAATGTCGCTTTAAACAAATTCTAGTTTTAAATTTGGCATGGCATATGTTGCATTTGAAATTCCTGTCATTTGAGTGTGTTAATAAATGACTCTTTAAATTGTATTTAAGTTTAAATTTTGCAGTGCAAGTGTTACATTGGAAAGGATAAATATCCGAGTGCCTGAATATGTGTTTCCTGAAATCGCCTTTTCGTTTAAATTTCGCTTTGCAAGTGTCACATTCAAAAGGATAAATATCGGAATGTGTTAATTTGTGAATATTCAAATTACCTTTCTGTTTAAATTTTGCATTGCAAGTCTCACATTCAAATGGATATATATCCGAATGTGTTAGTTGGTGAATCTTCAAATCGCATTTTCGTTTAAATTTTGATTTGCATCTGTCGCATTCAAAAGGATAAATATCCAAGTGTGCTAATACGTGCCTTTGAAAATTACCTTTTTGTTTAAATTTTGCATTGCAAATGTCACATTCAAAAAGATAAATATCAGAATGTGTTAGTTTGTGTTTCTTTAAATAATCTTTTCCTTTAAATTTTGCTTTGCAAATGACACATTCAAAAGGATAAATATTCGAGTGTGTTGAAATGTGCCTCTTTAAATTACTTTTTTGTTTAAATTTTGCATTGCAAGTGTCACATTCAAATAGATAAATATTCGAATGTGTTAGTTTGTGAATCTTTAAAACGCCTTTCCGTTTAAATTTTGATTTGCAAGTGTCACATTCAAAAGGATAAATATCCAAATGTGTTGATATGTGCTTTCGCAAATTACCTTTTTCTTTAAATTTTGCATTGCAAATGTGACATTCAAAAGGATGAATATCAGAATGTGTTAGTTTGTGTCTCTTCAAATAATCTTTTCCTTTAAATTTTACTTTGCAAATGTCACATTTTAAAGGATAAATATCCGAGTGTGTTGAAATGTGTCTCTGCAAATTACCTTTTTGTTTAAATTTTGCATTACAAGTGTTACATTTAAATAGATAAATATCCGAATGTGTTAGTTTGTGAATCTTTAAAACGTCTTTCCGTTTAAATTTTGATTTGCAAATGTCACATTCAAAAGGATAAGTATCCAAATGTATTATTGAATGATATTTCAAATTTGATTTGGTTCTAAACATAGCATTGCAAGTGTAACATTGTAACTTCTTAATAACATCTTGTCTTGATAAATTGATGTCACTCGAATGTTCTTTTTTTATAAATATTCCTTTATTTGGATCTATTAGTTCACTGACTGATACTTCCATTTCGTGTTTAATGCCATCCTCTAGATATTCATTTATCATAAATCTAAAAAAAAAAAAAACGTTTTTTTTAGCTTCATAGTTAGATTTTGGAATAACACTAGGTAGATGGGATAAAAATTCGAGATTCAAGAAATTAATACATGGAAAGTTGTGATAGAATTAGTTTTATTACTCATACAAAAGTAAAAAGAGTCTGGTTTTAATACCTAAGAAAATTTAAAATGATTTTAAAATTTGGTTGTAACCCTATAACTTATTTATTTTAAGTATAAGTGTATATTGAGAATATGTATCGTTGCCTTATAGTTAAATTTAATTTTTTTTACTATAGTGGGTTATTTTTGGCAAGTGTTATTGAGCTTAAAAGAATGAAATACTTTTTTTTGTTTTGACATGCTTTCGAATTTCTTTAATTCTTCTTCAGGTCCTTAAAATATGGATATACAATATATCAATATAAATTTTATAAATAATAACATGGAGTTTACTTACAAACAAGGTGAGGTTAATGAATATAAGTTTTTAAATCATATTTGGAATTGGAAAATTTCATTTTACGTTAGACTGTTTTTTTGACTATAAGTTTTTTGATAAAAAATTAACAAAATTGACAAATAAAAAATGAAAAATGGCATAAATTTGATACATTACAAAAAAAACAGAAAATAATTAAAAATATAATAAAGGTAAAAAAGGTTGAATACAAATTAAATAGGTATAATAATTATGTAATTTGGAATTCAGCAGTCTCACGTAAAATAAAATTCTCCAATTCGAAATATTATTTAAGGACTTATATCCATATTTTGAGGACCAGAAGAAGAATAAAAGAAATTCGAAAGCTTAATGTGCATTAATGTGACTAATGTCCGTATTACATCTGTTTATTTTTCCGTGTATTTATTCATGTAGTTCAGGGTGCCAACATTATTTTGTTTTTCATAATGCTGATTTATGTTGCGTTTGAAGTTTTTCGGTTGTCACCCTGAACTACATGAATTAATACACGGAAAAATACACAGATGTAATACGGGCATAATGTATATGAATTCAAGATCAATTAAAAACAAAATGAACGAACTTGAAATTTTCATTATTGAAGAAAAAATAGTCATTGTTATAATAATAGAAACATGAATAAAAATAATAAAGAACTATATTATAATTTTTAAAATAACAATACATCTACATACACATAAAATTTAAATTAACTAATTAGCATCCAATCCTAACTTCTCTGAATGAACAAAACGTGAATAAAATGATAAACTACAATTTTCAAGCTTTCATAAATCATCCTACGTAAAACACTAAACTACAGAACATTAAAGCTACAAATAATAAACTCCTTAACCAAAATGAATGAAAGAACTTGAAAAAAAAAAAACATTAGTATTTGTATACCTTATATTTACGAAAGTTACATTGAAACCCTAGTTTATCAATTTGCTTGGGATGCTAAATTTAACAAAGCAAGTATAACATTCAAACTTACACTTATCTAGCTGAATGGATCACTGAATGTTGCTTTAAATTATTTTTGGTTTTAAATTTGGCGTTGCATATGTTGCATTTAAAATTCCTCTCATTCGAGTGATTCTTCAACTGGTATTTAAGTTTAAATTTTGATTTACACGTGTCACATTCAAAAGGATAAATATCAGTATGTATTAGTTTACGAATCTTCAAACTGCCTTTAAGTTTAAATTTTGATTTGCGTGTGTCACATTCAAAAGGATGAATATCAGAATGTGTTAGTTTGTGTTTCTTGAACATGAACATGATGTTCATAAGAATGTATTTCTTTTGAGAACATTAAATAAATTGAATTGAATTGAATTGAATTGTGTTTCTTCAAATAGTCTTTTTCTTTATATTTTGCCCTGCAAATGTCACATTCAAAAGGATACATATCCGAATGTGTTGAAATGCGCCTTTGCAAATTATTTTTTTGTTTAAATTTTCCATTGCAAATGTCACATTCAAATCGATAATTATCCGTATGTGTTAGTTCGTGTTTCTTCAAATATTGTTTTAGTTTAAATTTTGCATTACATATTTTACATATAAAATTCTTTTCAGTCGAGTGTGTTGTAATGTGTTCGTTCAAATTGCCTTTGCTTTTAAATAAATAAATATTCGAGTGTGTTGAATTGTGCTTTTTCAAATGACCTTTTTATTTGAATTTTGCATTGCATAATTTTCATTGAAAATTCTTCGCATCCGAGTGTGTTAAAATGTGTACCTTTAAATCGCTTTTTATTCCAACTTTTTTCTCACAAGTGTCACATTTAAAAGGAAAAATATCCGAGAGTGTTGATATATGAACATATTCTTAACATAGCATTGCAAGTGTAACATTGAAACTTCTTAATAACATCTTGTCTTGATAAATTGATGTCACTCGAATGTTCTTTTTTTATAAATATTCCTTTATTTGGATATATTAGTTCACTGACTGATACTTCCATTTCGTTTTTAATGCCTCTAGATATTCATTTATCATAAACCTAACAAAAAAAACATTTTTTAAGATTCATAGTTAAATTTTGGAATTACACTAGGTAGGTGGGATTAAAATTCGAAATTCGAGAAATTAATAAAGTATAGAAAATTGTGGAAGAATTAGTTTTATTACTCATACAAAAGTAAAAAGAATCTCGTTTTAATACATAAGAGAATTTAAAAAGATTTTATAATATGGCTGCAGCTTTATCACTAATTCATTCTGTATATAATTAAGAGGTTTTTTCTCGCGTAGCGATTCTCGTATTCTTTTGATGATCCATCGTTTAGTACCATCAAGCTGTTTTTCCGTAAAAATTCTATCAATTGATTACCATTACTGTAGATTTTGTGCCTACCCCAATCTAGATAATGAGCATTCAAATTTCCAATTCTTATTGGAAAATTATGTCTTCACTCGGCAACGTCGTACTTGCCTTGTTTAAGGTTAGGTTATAATTCACGTGGTACCTAAATTGGAATAATGATACCTGCTGGGTAATTTACTAAATCTAGAAATCTGTCAGTTGGGATATCATAATTTGAAATAGCTTTTACTCTATTATCATCAGTAGTACAGGGCAATTAGCCTATTCAAACTAAAAACAAAATATAAAGCTCAATCATGCTCGTGCGCGAGATTACTCTTGTGGGCTAAATCTGAATTTATTGTGACTGCCATGGTATATGTACATAAATTGTAAGGATCTAACCATAAATGCTTTATAATAATAATTATGCAACTGCGTGTTTGCTGACGTCAAATGGGCTTTATTCAGAAATTTGCACCATAAATCGAGAAAATATACCTTCAATTTTTCAAATACTTCGAGCAAACACATTACTAAAGTATGAAAGTCGGGAGAGGAAGGAAACAGAGCAGACTGTAAGAACAGAGAAAAAAAGTGAAAGGGTAGAAAATATTATTGGAAATATACGAACTTGTAGCACTTTTTATCTTATGGTACACAGCGAACGGCAGCTTTTCATCTGGAGAGTTTTTGATTTTTGATGAAGTTTTTTTAAATTATTTACTCAAATATTTAAAATTCAATACACACCTAAGTATATATTACTAAAAGGGCGCCACGCAATTTTTATTTGATTTGGTTTAAATTGCGAAACCAAACTTAGAGAACATCTCCAAAATTATTAATTGGTGAGAGTGGAACAATAATAATCAAAACAACACTTCAATCTTCGATTGAATAAAATTCTATTTGTCAAATCGTAATCACAAAATATGTAGGTATAGTCAATTTAAAATAGGAGTACCTATGAAGTAAATAAGTTTAATAACCAGTATTTAATGGTTGATAATTAAGGTAGAGTATCAATGTAATTAAAAAGTTTTCTTTTAAATAAAAAAAATGAAGCAAGTTAATAAATATTAAAATTTATGGAAATTGGTTTAACCTGGATATTATATGTTGTCTAATTGACACATTCAATTATCTCATACCTAGAACCTAGAACCCCATAGTCGACTATAGTTCACAATATTGCTCAATGGTATTTTTTTTAACGATTAATGTAGTGATTATGTGATTGATATTAGCGTTGAGGGCAATACAAAGCCTCTTTAAATAGGGATGAAAATCACCCTGATTGACAGAATCTTAAACAATAATTTTATATAACCCTTATGGGTAAAAAGGGAAAATATGTGAATCATAATATGGTAATTTAAAGAAAGAAAATAAATTATTAAATAATAATAAAAAAATAATAATCTGAATATGATAGCAATTAATTTGCTAATAAAGTGGTTTTAATAATAATGATCTTATCCTTGAAGCGGTCACAATCTCAATTCTACGACGAATACTTCAACCAATAGAGTACGTCGTGTCTTGTGTCTCGCGACTCTTAAAGTCAGCGAGTACTGAAGTAAATACTGAATTTCTTAGGGAAGGAATTACAGGGCGATGATGGTATATGGTGCAAACTACCAAACAAACAGGTATATGGTATAATCAATCAATAGCCAACCGTCCAATTCTTGGAGTCTACTCCCACGTGGATCCTACAGGGTAAAAAACACACATGTCACAAATGGGGCGGAAAAGTGGGATAAAAGAGTATAGTGGAAATATATTCCAGATAAAGAAATTAATGCTTGGGCAGCTTACCTTGATTGGATTCCACAAAACACAACACAAAAAGCGATTCTGGCACGCCAAAGATTCTGGATTAATAACCCAGGAAGTTGAACAAAAAACCTTCCAAGCCAAAGAAAAGGCTCTAGACTCGATGGCTTCTTGATCCATTAACAGAAAACTTCAACAAAACTCTTCAAAAGATATTTGGGCAGATGATACCCGATTTTTGGACCAAGAAAAAGGCGTGTTGAGTCACAAAGAATCAGTACCAGAATGGCGGTCCCCAGAACCCGTAGAATCAAAGAAAGAAGAAAGCGCGGTTAATTTGAATGGGTACATAAATTCACGGAATGGTGCAAAATAAATTTGACAACGTTGCAAAATTCAAATTAGGAACTGGCCATAGCCCACAGCAGATACTGGTTGACATTTAACAGCTGGAAATTTCAGCACCAAAAGGTGTAATAACAACAATGGACAAAAAGGACTTCTAAATCCAAAGCCCCAGCCTCTATGAGCCAATCAGTGGTTGTTATGTGTAGAGTACGTACTTATATAATATGATGAGTCAGAAGTGGCGTGATGATTTGTCAGGGTGAGGAATGTAAATGTAAACAGGGGATTGAGTTTAGTGGATGTTTAGCTTAGCAAGAAAGCGGTCGAATTAATAAATATATTTACTGTTGCGAATAAGAGTTTTATTTATAATATTGGAGTATATTACATTGGCGACGAGGAAAAGTGAGTTGGGGAATACGTGTTATTAGTGTTTTGACCCAAAACTAAGGAAGTAAGTACATAGAAAATGTTATAATATTAATGTAATTTATTAATTTACGTAATTTCCCATTAAGTATAAAAATGAAAAAAAAAATAATGATAAAAAAAAAAAAAAAAAAAATATAGTAGGTCACTGTTTCAAAGGATACAAATTAGTTATCTATTAATGATAAAATATATTTTTGGAAATATAGAAAACTGGACGATGTGCAGTTTAGCTTGGTAACATCTAGCTTGTAATTAGGCAAATGCCCAAGCTAGCTTATAAAAAAAAAAAGCTTGTCGGAAAAAAAAACTGGACATTGTTCAGTCTTAGCTTGCTAATACCAAGCTTGTAATTGGACAAACGTCCAAATTAGCTTATGAAATAAGCTTGTCGGAAAAAAAAAACTGGACATTGTTCAGTCTTAGCTTGCTAATACCGAGCTTGTAATTGGACAAACGTCCAAATTAGCTTATGAAATAAGCTTGTCAAAATAAAAATAAAAAACTGGACATTGTTCAGTCTTAGCTTGCTAATACCGAGCTTGTAATTGGACAAACGTCCAAATTAGCTTATGAAATAAGCTTGTCAAAATAAAAATAAAAAACTGGACATTATTCAGTCTTAGCTTGCTAATACCAAGCTTGTAATGGGACAAACGTCCAAGTTACCCAGTTCATAACAACACAAAAAAAATAAAATAAAATAAAATAAAATAAAATAAAATAAAATAAAATAAAATAAAATAAAATAAAATAAAATAAAATAAAATAAAATAAAATAAAATAAAATAAAATAAAATAAAATAAAATAAAATAAAATAAAATAAAATAAAATAAAATAAAATAAAATAAAATAAAATAAAATAAAAATATGAGCCTGTTTAGTCTTAGGGGATAGCTTAACGCTAAACGATATTGCACAAGAAGCGAACGCATTGGAATCTGTGAATCGGCAAATGCAAAAGTTTGAAGGAACTGATAAAGACAGTCCAAGCACTAGTGGGGTAAATAAATTGTATGTAAAATCTAATGGAACTAACAAATACGAAAACAAGCATGTTCTAGGTGCGGAGATCATCGTCACGATTCACAGGATCCAAAGTGTCCCGCAAAGGAATCTATATGTACAAAATGTAATTTTAAAGGTCATTTCAGGAAATGTTGTAGGTCAAAGCGGAAAAGGACGGTTCCTCAGGCGAATCAATCTTTCAAAAGTAAGTACCAGAAAAAATCAAAATTCATTAATAAAATAGATAGCGATAGCGACCCTGAGGAACCGGACTATATATTCCACCTAAACGACGACACAACTGTCATATGTGAAGTAGGAGGGGTTAAAATACCCATGATTGTTGATTCGGGTAGTAAAAATAATATTATTGATGACGGCACTTGGAAAAAAATTAAAACAGAAAAAATTATTGTCAAAAATCAAAACAAACAAGTAAATAAAAAATTATTAGCTTACGCAAGTGACAGTCCGTTGACAATATTAGGTAGTTTTGAAGCAGAAATCAAAGCTAACAATAAGAAAGAAGATGCCATATTTTACGTTATAAAAAACGGCACAAAATCTCTATTGGGCAAAGACACCGCTACTTTACTTGGCATTTTAAAAATAGAAATAAATGTAAATAATATAACATCTTCATTTCCAAAGTTTAAGGGTATTGTAGTAGATATCCCAATTGACAAGAGGTTTCAACCAGTCGCCCAACCGTATAGGAGAATTCCTATACCGTTGGAGGAGAAAGTTGAAAAAGCCTTACGAGAACTATTGGACGGTGATATAATTGAACAGGTAAACGAACCATCAAAGTGGATATCTCCTATCGTACCTGTGCTCAAGGAAAATGGAGATGTTCGTATATGCATTGACATAAGACGCGCTAATCAAGCAATAGCTAGGGAAAATCATCCGTTGCCAACTATGGAATCTTTGGTACCACAGTTAAGAAAAGCTTCAATATTTTCGCACTTAGATATAAAAAACGCGTTTCACCAAATAGAGATATCGGAAAACTCGCGATTCATTACTACATTTATTTCAAAACGGGGTCTTTTTAGATATAAAAGACTTATGTTCGGAATTACTTGCGCCCCAGAAATTTTCCAAAAAATAATGGAAAAGATTTTAATTAACTGTCCAGGTACCATTAATTTCATAGATGACATAATAGTATTTGGAGTATTTGGTGAAGATAAACAGGAACATGACCAAAGACTGGAAAAGACACTGAATACACTCAAACATTTAAATGTTTTACTTAATGGGAAAAAGTGTCAATACAATATGACAAGTATTAATTTTCTAGGTCATGTACTTTCAAAAAACGGCATTAAACCCCTAGACATACATATTAATGATATCAAAAACTTTCGTGCTCCTAACACCACAGATGAATTGCAAAGTTTCCTGGGTTTAGTCAATTTTGTGGGAAAATGGATCCCAAACCTTGCAACATTGACAGAACCTCTAAGGAAAATTCTACGACTAAAATTAGGAAAAAACGCAAACATTAATCTTTATTGGAATGAAGAACAGAAAGTATCTTTTTCAAAATTAAAACAAGCCCTCTCTAGTGACTTAGTGTTAGGGTATTACAATCCACAGGATCGAACCCAAGTCATAGCTGACGCAAGCCCAGTTGGCTTAGGGGCGGTCCTAATTCAATTTGATAACAGGGGTCCCAGGGTTATTTCTTACGCCAACAAAAGCTTGTCCGACTGCGAGAGGCGCTATTGCCAGACCGAAAAGGAAGCTCTAGCTCTAGTATGGGCGGTTGAACATTTCAACATGTATTTATTTGGAAAGGATGAATTTGAGCTAGTTACGGACCATAAGCCTTTGGAGACGATATTCGCTCCCAAATCTAAACCTTGCGCGCGAATCGAACGCTGGGTTTTGAGGTTACAATCCTTCAATTACAAAGTTGTGTACCGTTCTGGAAAAGCCAATATCGCAGATCCCTTATCTCGATTACTCTCTCCTACAGATTACAATCAACCATTCGAAAGAGAGTTTATTCATCAACTAATTGAGTACGCAAGGCCCGCAGCCATTGCAACAAAAAACCTGGAAAAGCATTCACAAGAAGACAAGGAAATACAGTTGGTGAGACAGGCCCTCGAAGAAAGGAAATGGCCAGAGGGAACGGAGAGATATAGAATTTTCGAGAATGAACTCTGTTTTTATTCGAATATTTTACTCCGTAATGATAAGATCGTCATTCCCGAGAAGCTTAGGAAACAAGTGTTAGAGTTAGCTCACGAAGGCCATCCAGGTATTGTGGCCATGAAAAAACGACTTCGTACCAAAGTTTGGTGGCCAAAAAATCGATAAGGAGGCTGAAAAGTTTGTTTTGGAGTGCAGAGAATGCACGTTAGTATCAGCACCCAATCCGCCGGAACCAATGAAAAGACGGCAATTACCTTGTAGCCCTTGGGTAGACATCGCCATCGATTTTATGGGACCTCTGCCCAGTAATGAGTATTTATTGGTGGTTATTGATTATTATAGCCGCTATAAGGAGATTAAGACCATGAAAATTATAAACTCCGTCAATACTATAAGTATTTTGTGAGAAATATTTTCAAGGCTGGGTATACCAGAATCAGTAACGGCTGATAATGGTAGACAATTTTGTAGTCAAGAATTTAAAACATTTTGTAAAGCCAATAACATCACCCTTTTCAATACGATACCCTACTGGCCACAGCAAAACGGGGAGGTGGAACGACAAAATCGAGATATTTTGAAAAGACTGAAGATAAGCCAGATAAATAAAAGAGATTGGAAGGCTGACCTGCTAGATTACCTCATGATGTACAACAGCACCCCGCACTCGACCACTGGCAAGACACCTTCTGAATTATTTTTTCGGCGACGTTTTCGTGACAAATTACCTGTTCTACCAAATGCGAGTAGTAATTGTGTACTGCCTGAAGTGTTAGAGGAAGAAGTCAGAGACCAAGATTTGTGGGAGAAATAAAAAGAAAAATCGTACGGGGACCGAAAAGGCAAATCTCAAGAAAGCGGGTTAGCATGTGGAGATAAGGTCATTATAAAAAATGTGATAAAAGAAAATAAACTAACACCCACTTTTGATCCAACTCCACATACTGTAACCACTAAGCAAGGCGCTGATGTCGAAGTAGAAAACGATGAAACTGGACAAACCTACAGGAAAAATGTTGTTCATTTGAAGAAAATTGCTGGGGAATGGTCAGTCGCCAATCCTAACGTTTCCCAAGAATAATGCCTATACTGATTTATGGCCTATGTGGCATTATACTAATAAGCATGAACTAAAGTACCCACCTAATAAGATTTTCTATTCTATTATATTACTACCCTAATTAAGCTCATGCTAAACCAATTTAGAAAATATGCATAATATATTATAAATTATTACATTGTTAGTTCAGTCCTCGGTGTAATTATATTAGCATTAATAATTTTGTTTAGGTTTTTTGTAATCTTATGTAGTTTAATTTTGTTAATTAAGAAAACTTACAACAATAGGAGGAATAGAGTATAGTACAATATTATATTATATATAGGTTTCATTATGTTTGTATAGGTCAATATAATTATTATATTATAAGTTTATGTACCATATTATATTGAATTAGAATTTTTACAAAAAGATAGAGATGTAGAGTACGTACTTATATAATATGATGAGTCAGAAGTGGCGTGATGATTTGTCAGGGTGAGGAATGTAAATGTAAACAGGGGATTGAGTTTAGTGGATGTTTAGCTTAGCAAGAAAGCGGTCGAATTAATAAATATATTTACTGTTGCGAATAAGAGTTTTATTTATAATATTGGAGTATATTACATTAT
The DNA here is from genome assembly GCA_917834065.1 of Ceutorhynchus assimilis. Taxonomy (NCBI): domain Eukaryota; kingdom Metazoa; phylum Arthropoda; class Insecta; order Coleoptera; family Curculionidae; genus Ceutorhynchus; species Ceutorhynchus assimilis. The sequence goes on from OU892286.1 coordinate 6,833,834, forward strand.
GTAAGATTAACCCTTGTGAACTCATCCCCTTTCGAGCTAGGCTAACATACCAGGTAAGTATTCGATATTTCAAATACCCAAATATATGTTTTTGTTTATTTATTTCTAACATTATGTCAGAGTTAAAGTAATTAATAATTCCCATTTGTTTTCGGCTAAAGTAAGTTAAAGCCCTTAACCCCTAACCGTGGGCTAGTGGAGAAGCGTTGTTCATCCTTTAATTGAGATAAACAGATGATGCTGACCAAAACAGGATTATGTGTTCTAAAGTAATGAAAGCGAAAGTGGAATTTGAATAGGTTAAGTTTGTAAATAAAAAATATGATGTATTATTTTGTATGATTGAAATTAAATAAAAATATTCAACCGATGGGAAATCCCATCCTTAATTGTTTCAAGTAGAAATATTATATAACTAGATAGGTAAATATCCTTTGATATAAACCTTTCACAAAAAAAAAATGAAGGGTAGTATTTAAAGAAAATTCAAATGCTACAAACTCATGAATGTGGAGTTTTGAGAACAAACTAGAATTTGCCATTCTACACTACATTTTACATATTAAATTTACTGTCATATTTCCAAATACGTCATCGATTGAGACAATATTCGATCCGTTTTGGCCATTGAGGTTTTAACGAAGATGTCTCAATAGCAGATACCCATATTTGAAATGAGATGTTTAATTTCAGGCCAAAATAATGTGCAAGAAAAAAAAAATGAAATCTTGCTGAAGATTTTTCTAATCGAGAGAAGTCATACTTGGCATCTCTTCCGGTATAATTTTTGTAGATATAGGAGTGAGATTCAATTCACAGGGATTTTTGACGAATATGCTTTCTAGCAAGACAGTGCTCCATCACACTTGACAGAATAGAAGACAGTTTTTGTCTGGATATAAAGGCGGCTACTCACTACATGATACTTGGCAAGTAACTTAACTTGACTGTAGTTTGGTAAGTACTTGTACAAGTGAAAATAAAATGTACGCACTATGTGCCGACCAGCCGATGCTGTATGGAATTTGGAAAGTTCAACTCATCATGAACGCAAACTTGAATGTGTTGATGGATTAAATATTCATGCAGTGGTAATCGTATTCAGACTGTAGCATTTGTAATCATGTATTGTGGTTACCTTTTATTAAGAAATAAAAAAAGTTTAAACATTTTCTAAATATTGTCATTAGCCTTTTTTTTCCTTAAGTCCGCAATAGGAATTTCTTCGAAAAACTCGGCTTGAACCTTAAACCCGTTTCCAGGCATCATGGACTTCATTTTTATTTTTGTGCAAAGCATAACAGGATTCTTTGCATAGATATCCAGAAAAAGCAAAACTCTTCCATAACTCCACTCTATTTCGAGTACAATCAAAACTTATCGCGACCTATACCAACTGAGCAATATAGCGCTTCAACATGCCTACTTGCCATATGTTACTCGCGTCCTTTGACTTGCGATGATTTACCGACAGCCAACGGCAAGTACAAGTCTCGACTTGAGCATAGACAAATCTACATACACATTACTCGAAACTTGACAAGTATTATGTAATGAGTAGCCGCCTTTATCCAATACATAGATAAAAAAAAAATGTAACTATCTTAGTATCCAGATCTAAAACCAGTTGATGAAAATACGCGAGGAATGAGGCAACAAGTAGAAATTTATCAACAATAGATGAAAAAAACGTCCAGTAGTTCGACGTTTGACATACAGTTGCGTAGAACTTCCTTATACACTTATTACGAGAGCCCACCCAAAATTATATTCAGATACTCCTATACAATATCTGAGAATTGGGGTAAGTTTGAATATACCTATCAGCTGCCAATGTGAAATGTGCACCAAACACAAAAATTAGAAACATTTTTATTGATATACAGGGTGATTGATGGTCGATGGTAGGTTACACGTTTATAGAAAACGGAATGTTGAATATTTTTGAAAATTTGCATGCCCGAGTAATTGCTCCTGATCTATCATTCTAAAATAATTTGAACGATGCGACGTTGCCGCTTATACCAAAAAGTAATATAAACTTTAAAATTTCAAATGTGGCACCCTGTATATTATTGCATTTTTCGCTCCGCTATTACTTTCTGATCATTTTTGTATAATACTGTCCTATACCTATCTCTAGTGATTTTCGACTTATTAATTAATTTCTTTATTTTTTCTTCAAAACATAGCTTTAATTAAATTTGTATTACTACGTCCCTGAGATACGTAGAAAGTTTAAATTTTGGAGATAACTTGGGAAGGTCCTGCATATTACTTTTGAGCAAGAAAATTTGTTCTACATTATACAGGGTTGGTCAAAATTAATAATTGTGCTGCCAGGTACAAAACAGATGAAAAGTGCAGTTTTTTAAATAGATCACCCTGTATATTATGAAATATTACGAAAGGCAATTAAAATCCCTTACAAATGATGTATCATGTTCCTATTCCTAAATAGTAAGGTTTCAGAAATACAGACAAGTTTCTGTTGGAATGGGCCACTTTCACGTGCCAGGAATATGGAAAATTATGATATTTTTTGTCGCAGATACATCAATGCAACCGAGAATGAACAATATTTTGCAAGATTTTAGTCAGATTATTGAATAAATTAATAAATAAAAACTAAAAATTTAAACGAGAAATCACGTGATTGAAAACGCTCTCTGATTGGCTAAAGCCAATTGTGACGTTTTTGTTGCCACATGTACAAATGCGAAATTTAAATGAGTTAATAAGGATTATACCTATCCTTTATTTTTTTATAATGTAGCAAAGGACGAAAATAGTTTCTAGCTAGTGGAATGTGTAAGTACTAATGAGAAATTTGGCATCCTCGCATTTTTGTTGATTTTCTGGTTTGTGACGTCACAAATCAAGTTCGCGTTTTCGCTCCAGTTCAAAAATTCGAATTTTAAATAATTTTTTTTTTCTAGGAAAAGCGTTTTTTTCGGAAAAAAAAGTATACAGAAAGTATTAGAATGACTAAAAGAATAATTTAAATATGTTTTTGAAAAATGTGAAAGTGGCCCGTTGGATTATTTTGGGATATTTGTTTAATGGCGTTTCCAATTGGTAGATTTAATTCATACTGAGTATATTTTCATATCTTTCTCGCAGCCTGTTGTAGAAACAGATAGAAATACATTTTCTTTACACTCATTCTATCAACCCGAATCGTCATTAAATAGCTATGTCACGATGAAACATATTAGGTAATCCAAACGATACAAAACACATGATTTTCTAAAATGGCAGATGATTGCAAATATTGGAACAGTTCATTGATTGGAAACAAATGCATAAGATGGCCCACTTTTTACAATGTGCAAACGATATGCAAAAATATTGTCATTGTTTTGTTTTTGCCTTTTTCCTACTCACGGTGTTTTTGACAGTTCAATCCAATGACGTCATAAAAGTCTTAGGTATTATAGGCATCTATGGAAGTGGGTCATACATTTTACCATGACTATTTCCCTCCTGTTAATTTTGACCAATCAGAAGTGATAATTCTGGTGTCAAAAATAATTTTTAATTAAAAAAATTGCCTGCCATCAGCTGTCAGCAAGTTTATTTGGTTTTTTCCTACGGCAAAACTTTACAAAACGTCAAAAAGAAGAAATCTGCAAAAAAATTGTAGCAAGAATATGCAAAAAGTTCAACGAAATGTACCCTGATTTACGACCAATAAATGAAAGAAAATTTGTTCGGACACAATAGTTATTTGTATACTAAGGCCGCGAAATCCTTTTTTAGCGTACGTAGAAAAAAGTTATCGCCGAGGCTGTTTTCGGCCGAGGCAAGCGGCTGAGGCAAGATACTCTCAAGTACGCTGAAAAGTTTCGCGGTCATGGTATACACACTATTTTTTGTGCAACTATAAAAATTATATAAAGTTACAGAAAAACTGTATGAATTTGACAAGGATGTGACACATTTTGCACGTCAAGTGTGGCGGCCGCGAAATTGAATTTTGCGGTTGCACAAAAAATAACTTTATATAATTTGGTTCAAAACTTATGAATGAACCAAGCTTACCCAAGCCTGTAACGTCTGATCAAGAAACATCGTGAATGTTTCAGCCTACTTTCACGCATATCCCCAAGCTTGCATCCGATGTGCAGCTGGTGATTTAGGTCTGAGCTATTATTATGTGCAGAAAATTTTTAACGATCATAATATGCATCCCTTTAAATTCACAAAAGTTCAACAGCTGAAACCGGATGATTACCAACGTCAAATTTGATATTAAGAGACACTTCTGACACACACTTATGAGTATCCAAACTTTCTAAAAAAAAATTAATATAGACCGATGAAGCTAAATTTTCTAGAGAAGGTATTTTTAATGGGAGAAATCAACACTGTTGGGCTAATCGAAATCCAGATGCGGTCAAGGAAAAAAAGATCCCAAACCCCCAGTTGCAACAAAATAGGTTGTGACAGTATTTTTTCTCCCTTCTCACGCAAAGTACGCTTTATGCACTATTGCGAAGACGTTAAATTTCACTTCACACACTAGTGCGTAAAGTAATGTCAATGACAGGTGTCGACCCTATCAATTTAGTATTTTTCTGGTAAATTACTCCACGCAGTAGTGCATGAAGTATTTGTCTACATTTATTTTTCTCACATATTTTATTGATAGTAGAAAAAATGTATGCAATAAGTGTGTACAGCACCTTTTTTTAATCATGTGATTGTCACACGTCACATTCGTGAAAAAAAGTTCATTTAACACACTTGTTACTGCTATTTAATTTATTTAAGACAAATTTTTTAAATAATCCAATTCTTACAGAAACTTGCCTGTATTTCCGAAACCTTATACAGTGCTGGACAAATGAAATGGATATTCTATTTTTTGAACTAAATTTTGGGATCGAATATCTCGACAAAAAAAAATCGTATCGATTCGCGATTTTCAGAGATTGATGGCAAATTTTATTGAGAATAAGATGATTTAATAATAAAAATGAACAACTGTAACGAATATTGTTATACAGGGTGAAAATGCAAACTCATACCTTGAAGTTGAAATTTTAATGGTTAGCGAACATTTCGAAAAACGGTTTGGGGTACAATTTTATTGTGTTGGGGTTATCTACTGATCATTTGCAAAAAACAATTTCAACAGTTTTCAACAATCTGCAACTTTTCAGAAAATATGGCGATTTTTTTGAAAGGAACACTTTTTTAAAAATTGACATGTGATTTCTCACTGAGACGTTCAACGAGACTGTTTTTCCATCAAGATCTTATGCATATGAAATGTTAACCAGACCCAAGTTCAATAAATATTCGAAAGGTATTAGAAGATTCGATTACTCAAGAATATCTGATATATGATATTTTTTTTACAAATTTCATGTCCTTTACTGTTAATGTGGAAGATAATAAAAAATAATTTGAATTTTCCACAACTAAATGCAAATTGAGAGAGTGCAAGCCTTTATTCTGTAATGGTTTTTTGGATTTTCGATAGCATTTTGACATCATACCTACAAGGCGGATGGTCAATCAATAGCTTAGGGGTGAAGGTAAAACATTATGCTATATTTTTTAACAATAGTTACTTGAAAGTATCGAAGTATTGTTGTGAAATTTTTTTGACAGTTCTAAAAGCCAATTAAATTTTGTAATTTTTTGTCATGTGACACAAATCACCCAATCATTTCAACATTATACTGAAAACAGCCCTAGGGTTATTTTCACTCTATAACATTGCCTCGGACTTTGCTGTCAGAAAAATTTCCATCCGAATAACCATCGAACACTGATAAATGCTCAAAAATTTTATAACAACTTTCTCAAGCTTGTTGCTCATAGGAAACAAGCTCTCGAAATCTGTTAAATTTTTTTCAAACAATTATCAATGTCCTTGCGTCATTACTACTGAAAACATTTCCAAATGAAAACAATAAGTTATCCAGTGCAAGCAAAAAAATGGCATTCAGTTTTGTTTACTTAGAACAGATCAATTTCAAATTTTGGAGTCCCCTCGAAGTCATGCTGAGCTGTATATACCTCAGAGTACTCGCAAAAAGCATGTCGTGTTACGGGTAAACTAGGAACCCTCTTCATTTATTAAAAAAAAACAGGTTGTTTTTTGTAAGGGTATATGAATTACAATGTTAGATCTAAAAAAAGTTTGTGGTGTCAAAAAAATATAAGTTTTTTTCTCAACAACGAGTAGGACTGCCTCTAGCATTTGACACCTCTTGACATCTACGAAGCATACTTAAAATCATGTCGTTAATGAACTCCGGAGGTACATTATTCCACTCTTCTGTAAACGCTTGAGAAAGCTCTTCAAGTGTTTGTGGAGGATTAGGCCGTGTCTTTACAAGTAGTTTGAGATACGACCAAACATGTTCTATTAGGTTCAAGTCAGGTGACTTTGCTGGCCAATCCATCCTCTGAATATTGTATTCCTGCAAGACATTTTGGACAATATTGGCACGATGCGGTCTCGCATTATCGTCAATCAAAATAAAATCTTCCCCATAATTTTGAGCGAAAGGTACCACAATAGGCAGTAGTACGTTGTTTCTGTATCGCACAGCGTTCATTGTTTCAAGTGAGAGAAACAATTCTGTTCTTCCATTCCACATTACCCCTGCCCAAACATTGATTCCGCCTCTCCCAAAAGCCTCCCGTGGAGCCATATTCTCTTCTTGGTATCTTGTGTTTGGTTCCCGCCACACCAAAATTCTTCCATCAGAATAAAACAAATTGACACTATCACTCTATCTTCTCATCTGTGAAAAGACAATTTTTCCATTCATTGTCCCAATTAAGGCGGTGTTGACACCATGCCAGCCTAACAGTTGTATGTCTGGGAAGCAATCTTAGGCACTTTGCTCGACGTCTTGCTCTAAAAAAACATAATCAAAATGAAAAAAGTTTGGAATTTTTTTCGTGAATTTTGTTCAACTGTGTTTCTGTTGTCAAAGATGCTTGTGTAGAGGATTATACAATTACCTCACATTATTTCTGTCGAGAGTTCTCCTTAAAGTACGATCAGACATTTCTATTCCCGTTTGCTGTCGAACTGTATCATTAATTGTTCTTGAGCTCATTGTCCTGTTTCTGTGGACTTCTCTTATCAGAATTCGCTGGATTCTGGGTGTAACTAAACGTACACGTCCGCCTCCATGTCGGTACCTTACGTTTTGGGTCTCCTCGAAACGGGCTTTCAATCGGGAAATTTTCAACAATATTAAATGAAGAACTGAGTAAAGAACCGACAATCTGTCAAATACTGCATTTTTGTTTCCACGGATACCTATGTCAAGCAATGATTTATTTTTCAGAGGCGACTCAATTATTCAGTGAGAATTCACAGATCCTAAATTTGAAAAGATCCTTTCAAAGAAATCGGCATATTTTTCGAGCCATTGCAGATTATGGAAAACTGTTGAAATTGTTTTTTCCAACTGATCAGTAGACCACCCCATCACAATAAATTTGTACCCCAAATCGTTTTTTCGAAATGTTCGGTAACAATTAAAATTTCAACTTTAGGTATTGGTTTGCATTTTCACCCTGTATAACAACATTTGTAACAAATGTTCATTTTTATTATTAAATCCTCTTATTCTCAATAAAATTTGCCATCAATCTCTGAAAATCGCGAATCGATACGATTTTTTTTTGTCGAGATATTCGATCCCAAAATTTAGTTCAAAAAATAGAATATCCACTTCATTTGTCCAGCACTATATTTAGTTATAGGAACATGATACATCATTTGTAAGGGATTTTATTTGCCTTTCATAATATTTCATAATATACAGGGTGTTCTATTTGAAAAAGTGCACTTTTCATCGTTTTTGTACCTGGCAGCACAATTACTAATTTTGACCAACCCTGTATAAAGGGTGTCTCATTTAAAATTTCGAAGTTCATATTACTTATTGGTATAAGCGGCAACGTCGCATCGTTGGAATGATAGATCAGGAGCAATTACCTGGGCATGCAAATTTTTAAAAATATCCAACATTCCGTTTTCCATAAACGTCTAACCTACCATCGACCATCAATCACCCTGTAGATATGGTCACGCCGAAACCGCAACGTCTTTGATACTCTTTACACCGCCCTGTGTCCTTACCACCCGGCACAGGCCTCAACATCAGAAATTATAAACTACTATACTAAAAGCTACCCGTTTACCAATTTTAGTTTTATATATTATTTTAAGAAATCTTTACTCATAATTGGCTTATTACCCTGAACTAAAAATAATCCGAGTGTGTTGAAATATGCCTTTTCAAATTCCATTTTCGTTTAAATTTTGCATTGCAAGTGTCACATTCAAATAGATAAATATCCGAATGTGTTAATTTGTGACTGTTTAAAACGTCTTTCCGTTTAAATTTTGATTTGCAAGTATCACATTCAAAAGGATAAATATCCGAGTGTGTTGATACGTGTTTTTGCAAAGAACCTTTTTCTTTAAATTTTGCATTGCAAATGTCACATTCAAATGGATGAATATTAGAATGTGTTAATTTGTGTTTTTTCAAATAGTTTTTTCCTTTAAATTTTGCTTTACAAATGTCACATTCAAAAGGATAAATATCAGAATGTATTAATTTGTGATTATTCAAATAGTTTTTTCCTTTAAATTTTGCTTTGCAAATGTCACATTCAAAAGGATAAATATCAGAATGTGTTAGTTTGTGATTCTTTAAAACATCTTTCCGTTTAAATTTTGCTTTGCAAATTTCACATTCAAAAGGATAAATATCCGAGTGTGTTTGAATGTGCTTTTTCAAATTAAATTTTCGTGTAAATTTCACATTGCATATGTTGCATTTGAAATTCTTTTCATCCGAGTGTGTTAATATTATGTGGGCCTTCAAATCGCTTTTTCCATCTTGTTTTGATAAATTGATGTCACTCAAATGTTCTTCCTTAACAAATATTTCTTTATTTGGATCCATTAATTCAATATCTGATATTTCCATTTCGGTTTTAATGCCATCCTCTAGATATTCATTTATCATAAACCTAAAAAAAAAAAGTTTTTTAGATTCATAGTTACATTTTGGAATTACACTAGGTAGGTGGGATTAAAATTCGAAATTCAAGAAATTAATACAATATGGAAAATTGTGGTAGAATTAGTTTTATTACTTTTTTGTACGACTTGACTATTTTGATTATTTACCGACAGTGTTTTGACGTCGGTATGTTGTATTTACTGGTTGGCAAGGCTGAGAGAACGGTAAGTAAATTACTTACCGTTCTAGAACGGTAAGTAATATTAGTCATGTTCGTAAATTTATCCTAGATCATCCAGAAATAAAAATGAAAAACTATACAAAAAAAAGAATACACAAATATTTTATTTATTAACATTAAAATTAAACGTACAGTTATCACAATTTTTAATAGTAATAGGGAATGTGGCTTTGTCAGGATCGTTCGCATTAACTGAAAATGTTGCACATGATACAGACGTGGAATTTGCTGAAGAAGAATCAGTATTGCCATGTAAAATTTTTCCTGCAAACTCAATTTTGTTTTGCAGTGAGTCCTCAACGTAGCTTTCAGCTACGGCTGAAGATTTCCAGCCACCATGTCTTTTTAATTCTAAAATATCCACCCCTTTATTGGCCAAAAGCGTAGCTGAAGTACGTCTGAATGAATGACCAGTATAATCGGTTGGATTTCCTAATTTTAAATATTTTGCTATTATCATGGGCCATTTACCAATTGTGCCTTTCCCTACCACTTGCTTAGTGCATTTTCCTTTCTGAAAATTTAAAAACATTCGTGCAGATTTTACGTCGCTTGGTCCAAGCCTAATGTATTTTCGAATAATCTCCAAATAATGAATGGTTTCATTTTCCACATTGGTAATTGTAAATGACCGCTGAATGTGTGTTTTGGTGTTGGGAATTTTCACTATAATGAAGGAATCTCGATCCTCGATATCATTTAGAGTTATATTATATAGTTCCTCCCTCCTGCAGGCACCTGACACACCTAATATCATTCCTACCTGAAAATAAAATATGAAATATTAATACATAAAATGGAAATTATTATTGCCAATTTACCTTTTGAATTAAAAAAATATCATCTGGTGCCTCTAATAAAAATCTGGACATTTCTTCCTTTGTGAAAACGCTAGCCTTTTTTGGTTTGTGTCCAACATTTTTCCTTTTTAAGAATGTAATTAACGTCAAAAACTTAGAAATAATCAGGCCTATGATGTATCATCTTCTGTTATTTTAACAGCAACGTTAAGTTATCTGTCACTGTTTATTCTACACATAAAAATAGAGACAGGTATAGATTTTGAGCTATAACACAACTGTTAAAATAACAGGGAGGATACATCATAGGCCTGATTAATGGAATGATGTAGAAAAATTGTGGCTTTCAACATCGAGTATTCAGCCCATAAACTGCCCGGCGCTTTTAGCTGTTGATTTCTTTGTACGAAATAGGCCATCAGGATTTTTTCATCGATATTTTTTCCACTTTTCTCCTCAAACCACTTCCGGAAAAGTCCATACGTATTTTCATATCGTTCCTTCGATTTTTCTGGTATTATAGCTGAGCATCCTATTCGCCAAGCTTCTTCTAGGTCCGAATTTTCACTCTCGTCACTCATTAGTTGTTGGTTAGTTGATTTTTTTTGCCAAAAATTCACAAATATACGCGAAATACGACGCTTTTGATAACAATGTATCAGTTTGTAAAAAAAATTGGTCAAAAACACTTGAACAAATAAACGCATACATGACAACCATGAACCATGGCAATTTTATAACAAAGCAATCTTGAAAATTTTCACTGATATTTAGGGTATGATCCGAATAAGTATAGATAACCATTATTATAAACGCAGTATACTTTCTCTTCCACAAGTCGTACAAAAAATAGTATAAGCATCACAAACGGTAAAGATTTACTGGTCTCAGACAATATTGGAGACTTCGCTTCGCTCAGTCTCCAAACATTGTCTTTGACCAGTAAATCTTACTTACCGTTCTTGATACTTAATATACTAATACACTGGTCAGCAAAATTAACGCACCACTTACTTATTTCTATTTTAATGAGGTTGGAATTGGAACTATGGATTGGCTAGCAAACAGTTCTGATTTTAACCCAATTGAGGATGGCTGGAACATGATCTATCGCCATTTTTAATGGAGATATTGTTCAAATATAGAATAATTTGGATTAAAGCGAGATAAGGCCCGTAATTTTAACACGAAAAATCGCTGCCGTGCTATTATTCAAAATAGAAGAGGAAATACTGGTTATTAATTATTTTTAACCAAAGTAAAATTTTTTTTTTGAATTTTCTTGTTTTTTTTTTACCTTCTTTTAAAATTTTATCTTCTGTTAATGCCCTTATTAAGTTAAAATAACAATATATTTAATCAAGACATAAAAATATTTGATCAATAATATGAAATAAAAAATAGTTTTCAAAAATAGTAGTGGTGCGTTAATTTTGCTGGCCATGTATACAGTGAGGACATAAAGTCCGTCGCCCCCCCCTCTAACTTTTGAACCGCTTGGTATATTGCAACGAAATTTGAGATGATGATATGTGGCCAATTCTCCATCTTCTGAAAAACAAATGACAGCTTCAGCTGTCAAAATGACAGCTGAACGCAGTTTTGAAACATTTTTTTAAATAGAAGGCGGTGTCGAGTGATAGATCGTTTTAAAGATCTCTTTATTCTTGATTTAAGCCCTGATTCTGAAATCATTTGGTTTAGTGGTTTTCAAATGATGGCGAAACAAAAAAGGCTTGTTTTGGTCATACATTTTTTTAACAGTAATTGAATCATTATTTTATGAGTACTTTTGTTGTTTTTTTAAGTTTCCAATGTCATAACGTCATTATTATTACTGAAAAAAAAAACGATAATGAGTAAAGAACCGATAAAAAAAAAATTGATTTTTTTTAAGAGTGATTATGAGCAAAACGAGCCTTTGTTTTTTCGTCATTATTTGAAAACCGCTAAACCAAATGTTTCCAGAATCAGGGATAAAATTAAGAATAAAGAGACCTTTAAAACGACATATCGCTCGACACCGCTTTCTATTTAAAAAAACGTTTCAAAACTCCGCCCAGCTGTCATTTCGACAGCTGAAGCTGTCATTTGCATTCCAAAAAATGGAGAATTTGCTCACCTATCATCATTCCAAATTTCATTGCAATATACCGAGCCGTTCAAAAGTTAGAGGGGGGGCGACGGACTTTATGTCCTCACTGTATATATAATTATCGGTTTATAACGTTCTACGTCTTCCGATTCCCGATCTCCAACCATCTCTGTCAATCCAGGCATCCTCTTCTAAGCCTCTATCTCTCATTTCTTCGTCTACTCCACTTCTCCAGCTCCTTCTCGGTCTGCCGCTTCTTCTTCTTCCCCCTGGCTTCCACTCAATAATTTGCTTGGGTATCCTTGTATCTGCCATTCTTTGTACATGTCCGAACCAAATTAGCTGTTTGTCCTTTATATCATCTACTATTGTGTGTTTTACGTCCATTATCTCCCTTATTCTCAGATTTGTTATCCTTTCCATCTTTGACCTGCCTGCGGATTTCCTCCAAAAGTCCATTTCAATTGCTTCCAGCATTTTTGCGGTTCTGTTCTTTAGTGGCCAGACTTCTGAGCTATATGTGACTATGCCTTTGACTATGGTATTGTATATTCTAGTTTTGTTAGTTTTGTTGATATTTTGGTCCCACAGTACACCATTTAGTAGAAATATTGCCTTGCGTCCCTGTATAATCCGGTCTTTAATTGCTTCGTCTAGGGTTCCCTCACGTGAGATTTTCATGCCCAAATATTTGTATTCAGTACATTGTTTTATTTCTTGTCCGTTATTTGATTTCAGAGTTTGCTGTTCACCTCCTATAGTCATATATTCTGTTTTAGTTAGATTTACTTCCAAACCCCATTTCTCGTATTCCTCTATCAGTTTTCGTGTCATGTACTCTAGGTCATCATAGTCCTGTGCAATTACTACTTGATCATCTGCAAAGCTTAAAGTATATAAATCGTATTCATTGAGCGGAATTCCCATGTGTCTGCATTTGTTTTTCCACCCCTTAAGCGCTTGCTCTAAGTATATTTGAAAAAGCGTTGGTGATATGCAACATCCCTGTTTAAGTCCTTTAGTTGCTATAAAGCCTTTACTGATCATGTTTCCCTGTTTAATCTTGGTCTTTGCATCACTATAGAGGGTTTTTACTGCCTTTATTAGTTCTAAATTGATATTGTTTTTTTCCAGTGCTTCCCAAAGCTTTTTCAGCGGAACATTGTCATATGCTTTCCTCAGATCTACAAAGAGTAAATGGGGTTCTTGGTTATACGCTAGTTTCTTTTCTATTACCTGGGTCAAACTGAATAAATGGTGTACAGTTGATCTTCCTGCTCTTAAACCGGCCTGTTCTTCTGCCTCACTATCTTTGAACTCGTTCTCTATTCTGGCTTTTATGAGTTTTCCATACACTCTGGTCAGTGTGTTTGTTACTGCAATTCCTCGGTGGTTCTCGCATTTGTTTATATCTTCTTTTTTATACATCGTTGTTAAATAGCTTATTTTCCACTCTTCCGGTACTTCATGTTTATCTATGCATGTTTGAAATAGTTTTGTTAAATGTTTGTAGAGTTTATTGGTCCCATACTTTATCAGTTCTCCATATATTTCTCCTGGGCCTGGTGCCCTACCGTTTTTCAAGAGCTGCAGTGTTTTTTAACTTCTTCTTGCATAACTCTTATAGGTGATCCTGCAGTTTTTATGTTTCGTCTCTGTTCCCTTTCTTCTTTAAACTCTGCTCGCTGTTCTGTCAGTAATTCTTCGAAGTACTCTTCCCATTTCTGGGGTGTTATTGTCTTGATAATATCCTTAGTTTGTGTTTTCCTCATGTTTTTGAGTAATCTCCAACTTTCTGTGTTTCTTTTACCCCCCAGATACGTATTAATATGCGCACAGTTTTTTTCCCATGACGCGTTTTTTTTCTGTATTATTTTATTCCGTACTCTTGCTTGTGCTTCTTTATATATTTCTTTGTCCCGTGTCTTTTTTGACCTTAGATACTGTTGGTATTTCTCCCTTTTATCTGCTATGTCTTTCTCTATTTCTTGATCCCACCAATAGGGTGAGGGCCTTCTTCCGTTTTTTTTCGTATTTGCCTAGGGCTTCAAATGCTGCACTGTGAATACTCTCTTTGATATGTTGGTAATGCATTTCTAGGTTTTCGAAGTTTATACTACTCTGTAATTTTTGATCCAATCTCTTCATGTAGAACCCCTTTACGCTTTGCTCTTCTAGAGATTTTAGGTTGTATCTCTCAGGCACAATTTTATCTTCTTGTTTTTCCATTCCATTCTCTTTTGCGGTGTTTCTGCCCGGGATAAAGATTTTTGTTTTCAGGAGGTAGTGATCGCTTCCACAGGTCGCTCCCCTATATGCTCTCACATCCTGGAATTTTATGTTCGAGCTCTGTTTTGCGATAGTGTAGTCAATGATCGATTTTTGTTGTCTGGTTTCATTTTTCCATGTGTACTTATGTATTTCTTTATGCTGGAAGTAACCGTTTAGGATTTTCAGGTTATTTTGTTGGCATATTGCTATGAGCCTTATTACTTATATAAAAGTAAAGAGTCTCGTTTCAATGCCTGAGATGATTCAAAAGGATCCATTATCCATTCTATATATGTATGTATGTATATACCTAATATTACCATATACCACCACCTATATGCATAAATACAAAATATTATTATGTATGTACAGGGTGGTCCAAATTAGAATAAAAATTATAATTAAGATTTACATTTTTTTTTTCATTTTTTTATTACTTTTTTTTTTCCTAGTCTAGTAGATTATACAGGGTTTTCCAAAAGAACCGGCACAGTCAAATATCTCGATAACAGCATGATATAACAGTATGAAGTTTAATATACAGGGGTTTTTACTCGGGTTTCTAATAGTGCCGGATCTAAAAATAATATTTGCAACGTTGCCAATTTTATAATTTTTCCGATAAATTTCTCGACTAAATCTTCTTTTAAATGCAAAGCTGGTGATAGATCACTTTAGGTCCCTTCGATTTTCAATATGATTTTGATTATTACTGATAAATAAAGCAATTTCAAGATGGTTAGTGAAAATAAAAATATGGATCCTTGAATTTTTACCAAGTTATGATTTTTTCAATTCAATTTATTTTTTTTTGTTGATAGCGTATTTTTGATAGGTATAACGATATTAAGCTGATAAGAATAGATATTATTTATTGATCTGTGTCAAAGGTTGAGAAGCGAAAGGATATAAGGCATTAGTTATAACGTACTTATTTTGGCAATTGCCTAATTATACTGCATACGGCTAGTCAGCATCAGTTCGGCGGCCATGGGTCTATGGGTTCCTTGTATACATCTTACCTTTGGGCGCCACCAAGTTAATTGTGACTTAACTAGGAAGATAACTTAATGATGTTATAAACAAAACCTGTGCAATTGGAGAGCTTATCAATAAAACAACTAATTAGGTACAATAATGTATCTGGCTTCTTTATTAAAAATAATAACAAAATATAGGGATAGCCAGGAGGTTATTAAAAATGTGTTTAGAATAATGCTTGTACCAATTTATAAATATTTGATTATAAAAAAAAATAAGAATGTAAATAATGTATAAAAATATTGATTTTTAAATAAACAGTTTTAACTGCCTGTTTACACTTGTGAAAGATTAGAACCACAATATCAGTTACACTCTACCAAGAGGCAAATTCAACACCAGAAAGGTGAAAATTATTGTTAGGGCAACCTCAGGGTAAAATTTTAGAATTTTATTTAAGGGGCACTTACCGAACGTAAATCAGTATCAAGTGATTTATATAAGATTTGCCTAAATAGTAAAAAGTGCAACTTACATGTGTACAAGTGTTGATTATCTTCAAAGGTGTGTGTAAATCCAGAAGTTTTGAAGGGATATTATCTACAGGTTCGGTCTCACTGTAGATAGACTATGGTATGGTAAATGAGTCATAGTCATGAGTTCTATCCACGTGGTATCTGTTTTACGTAGAAGTCAATGTGGTTCCACCAGAGTGCTACCAAGAGGGTTGCTGAAGGGAGGCTACCAAAGCCAACTAAGGGCAATCTAGATCTAGTCTAGAATTTATTTCTAGGAGCTGTCCAACTATAGCCTAAGACTGTCTAGCTACAGCCTAGCACTAGGATTGTCCAACTATAGCCTAAGAGTAGGACCCTATAACGATGTTCGTATAAAAAAACAAATCGAGCCCCAAATATTAGAAATAATCTTACCTCAAATTGAGGGATCCTCTAGACCAAAGGTGAAGTGTTAAACTTCCAAAAGCTGCTCGGAACAGTCCTATTGAAGAAACGAAACACGTGTTGTAGGTTAATAATCCTGAAGAAAATCTCAAACTTACCGAAACAGAATCCAAAAATGACCAAGGGACGACTCTAGACAATTATCAGCAAGAAATTAGTCTAAAACTTGAGCTCCCTGGCACAAAATTCCAAAAAGTCTCGCCCCAAAAATAATTAGGGCCGAGGCCCGAGACCGGACGACTACTCAGCGTGAGGTCGCAGATCAAAAGGGCAGATTCTTCATTTCGAATTTAGATTTCGGAAGAAGACTTTCATCTGTCAAACTTCTAATTTTGACATTGAAGAAAATTATAGAAAAGGACGTGTTCAGTTTCACCCCAAAAGTACGAACTGAGAATCGGTTGTGTAAAAAATGACTGGTGAATGTTGAAAAGTGCCTATAGAACTGTTATGTATGTATATATTTAAATATTATATTATATTTGATGATTAATATAAACAATTACTGCATGTCAACATACACACAAAACCATAAAAAGTTGTTTATATTAAAGTGGTCCTGGGTTGTTCGACGATTTGCATTCTTGCAGGTGGGTTTTGGGTTTTCAGTAATAAATAGAATTTCACGTAGATTTGTGTCTTTTATTTATATTTGAGTTTCCTATTCAAATTAATAGCAAACTCAACATTGGCGACGAGTTGTGAACTTAGTAACTCACGTGTATACGTATAGTGCAGTTTTGGTGCAGTGAGAAGTACCTAAGTAGCAGAATTTTTTTTATATATTATACAATTATAAAAATACCAAAATGACGGATACCGAAGCAGAAATAACTCAATACATTGGACTATTAGGATCTTTGACTATATTCGATCCAAAAATATCCAGTTTTTCCGTATTTAGTGAGCGTTTAAAACAATATTTTATTGCTAATAAAATAACAGACAATGAACGGAAAAGAGCTATTTTATTAAATACTTTAACAGAGGATTGTTACATTCTGGTGCGAAGTTTGTGTGTCCCAAATTTGCCAGAACAAGTGGATTATGGTAACTTAGTGAAATTGCTACAAGACCATTTTAGTCCGGTCAAATCGTTATTTGCCGAACGTATTAAGTTTTATAACGCAAAAAGGATGTTGAATGAAAGTGTTGCCGAATGGGAAGCCAGGGTAAAAAATTTAGCATCCAATTGCGGCTTTCAATTGGAACTTAGTACGGTGATGCGTGATGTGTTTGTCATTGGCATAAATGATGAAAAAATTCTGGACAGACTCGTGGAAGAAGATGCGTCACGGGCTACTTTTCAGCAAATGGTGAAAATTGCCCTTTTCAAAGAATCGGCATTTCGTGATCATATGGCAAGAGAAAATTTGGGAGTGGTTGTTAAATCCGAACCATTAAATTTTTATCAACAAAAATCGAGAAAACCTTTTACAAACAATCAACAGGGACATCCCGGCACTTCAGCACAAGGATTTTATTCAGGAAATGGTAGAGCATCGAAAGGGTATCAACAAGGGGTAAGTGCTAACCGCCAGCAGCAGCCACAAAATCCATGCAGTGTTTATGGCCGCTTCAACCACATTGCAAATCAGTGTGCTTATCGCAATTGTATTTGCCATAAATGTGGCATTAAGGGTCATTTGGCACCCCAGTGCAAAAAACGTGTTTCTCAAAATTTTTTAGAGGATGACTCGAATAATGACAATGGAGCAGAATCCATTTTTAATATTAAAGAAGAATTTGAAAATTTAGATTGTAGTGGAAATGTAAGGCCCACATACGTGAAATTAGTAGTTGAAAATGTACCTATCAGTTTCGAGGCCGATTCAGGTTTTGCCCATTCAGCTATTTCGGAAAAATTATATTTAAAACATTTCAAATCTATCATATTAAATAAAAATGATTTATTTTTGAAAGATTATATTGGCATCGGCTTCGAACCCTTGGGTTATTTAGAATTGAATGTTAATTTTGAAAATAAATCATATACCTTGAAAATATATGTCATAAAAAATGGGGGGCCACCACTGATTGGTAGAAATGGTCTTAAAATGTTAGATTTGGGAATTGGCAAAATTAAATATGTTTCAGCTAAGCCTCAACATCAAATAATAAATTATTTAAACATTTCAGATTTAATGGACAAGTATAAAGAAACATTTGACTCTAAAATTGGCACTTTCAACAAATTTCGGGTTGAATTAAAATTGAAAGAGGGAGCGGTCCCGAAATGTTTTAAACCAAGACCCGTCCCATTTGCCCTAAAACCTAAAATTGAACTGGAATTAGAGCGTTTAGTAAAGATGGGTGTTTTGGAACCTGTAGAATTTTCCGATTGGGCTACGCCCATTGTGCCAGTTTTAAAGCCTAACGGTTCTATAAGGATCTGTGGAGATTTTAAAGTAACGTTGAATCCAGTTTTACAGGTTCAACGTTACCCTTTGCCTAGAATTGAATACATTTTTTCTCAGTTGCAAGGAGGGGAGAAATTTTCTAAGATTGATCTTTCAGAGGCATATCAACAAATCTTGTTAACAGACGAATCTAGAAAACTCGTCACGATAGCAACTCATGAGGTTTTTTTTTTCATATACCAGACTCCCTTATGGGGTGACTAGTGCTCCTTCAATTTTCCAATCTATAATGGAACAAATGTTTGTCATGCCGGGGGTCTTTTGCTTCTTGGACGACATCTTGGTCACAGGTAAAAATGACCAAGAACATTTGGGGCGCTTGGAAGATGTTTTTCGACGTTTAAAAGAGTGCGGGTTGAAAGTTAAAAAAGATAAATGTTTTTTGTTTCAAGATTCAGTTCAATATTTAGGACATAAAATTGACAAAGGTGGTTTGCATACCTCGGATGAACGCATAAATGCCATAAAAAAAGCTCCTATTCCAAAAACTGTTACTCAATTGAAATCTTTTCTAGGAATGATAAATTTTTATTGCAAATTTTTTCCAAAAGCTTCAGCTGTTTTACAGCCTCTATATAGATTACTTAAAAAAGATGTTCTGTGGAACTGGACTAAAGGGTGTGATAATAGTTTTGAAAATGCCAAAAATATTTTGCTCTCTTCGTCAGTTTTAGCCCATTTCGATCCTGATGGAAAGATTAAATTAACAGTGGATGCTTCTCAATTTGCTTTGGGAGCCACTTTGAGTCATATTTATGACGATGGCTCCGAAAGACCAATTGCGTTTGCATCTCGCCTGTTAAATAAGGCCGAACTTTCATATTCTCAAATAGACAAGGAGGCGGCAGCGATTATTTTTGGCGTGAAGAAATTTTTCCAATATTTGTGCCATAAAAGGTTCGTTTTGGTCACGGATCATAAACCTCTTTTATCTATTTTTGGAGATAAAAAAGGTATACCAATTTTTGCGGCAAATCGATTGCAAAGATGGGCTCACATATTGTCTAGTTTTGACTATGAAATAAAATATGTGAGCTCAGAAAAAAATGTTGCCGATTGTTTGTCAAGGCTTCCTATACCAAATTCTTCGAATGTCGAACAAAATGATTTTCTATATTTTAAAATAAACACAAATATTTCTTATTTACATTATTTAAATGAACAAAAATTCCCTATAAAGTTTGAAGAAATAAAAAAATATACCTTTAAAGATCCTATACTCAGTAAAATTTTATTTTTTGTACAAAATGGATGGCCTTGTGTATGTCCAGCTGAGGAATTTAAATCATTTTTCTCCAAAAAAACAGAACTCACTGTTGAACAGAACTGTCTCATGTGGGGTTATCGTTTGGTTGTTCCAAAATATTTTCAGCAAACCCTTTTGGAGGAATTGCATAGTACACACTTGGGAGTAGTTAAAATGAAGTCATTAGCCAGGTCATATTTTTGGTGGCCGTCGATTGATTCTCACATTGAGGAATTAACAAAAAATTGCAATGCATGTGCTGTCTATGCTGATAATCCTCCCAAAACATCTTTGGCCGTGTGGGATTGGCCAAAAGAGCCTTGGACTAGGTTGCATGCCGATTTTTTTGGGCCGTTATTTAACAAAAATTTTCTAGTCATTCAAGATGCTACTTCGAAGTGGATTGAATGTTTTGAAGTCTATAATATATCGGCCACTACCACAATAAAGATTTTTCGTGAGCTTTTTGCAAGATTTGGATTACCTTTTGAAATTTGTACCGATAATGCGAAAACTTTTGTATCTGATGAATTTCAGACATTTTTGTCAAACAGTGGCGTTAAACATCTCACAGGTGCTCCATACTACCCAGCTACAAATGGGTTAGGAGAAAGCGCTGTCAAAATTATGAAAAAGGCGATTTTGAAAGCCCGACATGAAGATCCTCGGAATGACGTTCATTTGATTATAAACCGTTTTCTGTTTATGTATCGTAATACGCCGCACACCACTACGGGTGAAAAACCCTCCAAATTACTTTTTAATCGCAATATAAGAACAAAATTTGATTTAATGTTGCCTTCTACCACAAGGGCTGTTCATAAAAAACAATCTTATCAAATGGAATATTATCAAACAAGAAATAACATTTCATTTAAGGAAAATGATAAAGTGTGGGCTCGCGATTTTAGGGCTGATCAACCGAGGTGGTGTAGTGGGTATATAAGTAACGTTCTTGGCAAAAGAACCTACCTAATTCAAACTGATGATGGAAAACAATGGAAACGACATACGAATCAGCTGAGAATAAATTCCAGTAATAATCAATTGAATAAGAATGACGTTTCTATTATTCCCCTATCAAAATTACAGGAAAATATAATTTTAGAGGCAGAGGATATTGTAGAAAATCCTGATAGTAAAATAAGTAGTGATTCCGATAGCAAAATAAGTAGTGATTTCGAGCCTGAAATAAATAATGAACCAGTGGTTGTAGATAACAACGAACTAATAATTGAAAGTAGATTAAGACGGCGTAGTAAGTTACAACGCCCTGATAGATTTAATGTAGACATGTAGCATGGTAAATTAATTATTTATTTTTCATTAAGGGAGGAGGTGTTATGTATGTATATATTTAAATATTATATTATATTTGATGATTAATATAAACAATTACTGCATGTCAACATACACACAAAACCATAAAAAGTTGTTTATATTAAAGTGGTCCTGGGTTGTTCGACGATTTGCATTCTTGCAGGTGGGTTTTGGGTTTTCAGTAATAAATAGAATTTCACGTAGATTTGTGTCTTTTATTTATATTTGAGTTTCCTATTCAAATTAATAGCAAACTCAACAAGAACATATATCAAAAGGTAGAACAGGTCTAAAGAAAACGCCTAGACAAAACAGCTGTTCAATGACATGATGGAAATGAAAAGTCAAAGATTAAACAACAATTATTATCATAACCTCAGATTACTGATTGGATTTGCAAACAGAGATGATGATGGTACTACCTCCTCTTCCTAAGATTCTAATCAATAACAGCGGGCCCTGCCGTACTGAATCAAACCTTCCTAGATCAATCAACAAAACTTGCAAACCTGCACAAAAAAACTTCCAGTAGAAGGCAGTAATCAAGGTAACAAAATCTGGGCACAAAAAAGATAGTTGTTTATTCATTTATTTCATTGTAGTTCTATATTAGTCTAGGAAAATTGTCGATTTTCAAGAAAAAAAATCCTACCCAAAAGAACTTTTCAGGGATGATAGGGGGAAGGTGGGTGATCACAAAACCGAAAATTTCAAACATTCACCCCTCTGGCGTTTTGCGCTATAGGGGTTGAAAGTGCGCCATTGGCGATTACTTGGTACCTATTGATTTTACAAAAAAATGTTTCAAATAAAAGATGTGCAACATTATTTGATCTACAATATTTATCTAAAGACTTTTTTGATTAAGAGCCGTCTGTGGTCATAAGGGCCGTTTGAAATTTTAAAATGAAAATGAAAAATTTTAACCAACGTGAAAAAATTTTCTACAACACATACAACATTTTTGCTCTATGAAGTTTTTACTCACCCCCTGTCGTTTTTCAATAGGGGTAGTTTAAAGTTTTTTTATTTTTTTACAAAAAAAAATTCTTAATGAAAGTTTTATAAGATGACATTTCCTACAATCTTTCCTAATCAACTTTTTTTGTAACTCACCCCCATTCAGCGGGGGGACACTTCCCTCGGGGAAATTTTAGTTTTTAGGGGTATATATTAATTTTTTTTTTCTTTTCTCGCCTTTAGTGCATATAAAAAGTTGCAATTAACATTGCATTAAAAGGATTTTTTTTTCCACCACCTTTTTGTTTTTAGGGGTAGTTTGCCTATTTTCAACTTTACAAAAAAAATTATTGAGAAAACTTGTTCATTTTATTATTTTGAACAACTTTACAAAAAAAATTGATTAGGAAAGATTGTAGGAAATGTCATCTTATAAAACTTTTATTAAGAATTTTTTTTGTAAAAAAATTAAAAAACTTTAAACTACCCCTATTGAAGAACGGCAGGGGGTGAGTAAAAACTTCATAAAGCAAAAATGTTGTATGTGTTGTAGAAAAAATTTTCACGTTGGTTAAAATTTTTAATTTTCATTATAAAATTTCAAACGGCCCTTATGACCACAGACGGCCCATAATCAAAAAAGTCTTTAGATAAACATTGTGGATCAAATAATGTTGCACATCTTTTATTTGAAACATTTTTTTGTAAAATCAATGGGTACCAAGTAATCGCCAATGGCGCACTTTCAACCCCTATAGCGCAACACGCCAGAGGGTTGAATGTTTGATATTTTCGGTTTTATGATTCCCCACCCGCCCCCTATCATCCCTGAAAAGTTCACTTGGGTAGGATTTTTTTTGCAATGCATGTATTTTTCGACTATTTTCCTAGACTATATGGAATCATATCTACTAAAGCAAAACAAGGTAGCTTATTAGCCAAGAAATTGAAAATGTTACATGAGTATGTAGGAATGTATATTCAAATAATATTTTATTTATCGATAAAATGAACTCATCCATATTTTTTTTTCTTCATTATGTCCTAATAATTGCTCCAATGCAAATTTGACCATAGAAAAATGGCCGTTTTTAGGGACCTAATGTGTTATAGACCCTAAAATGTTTCTATTTTACCAATCGGGTCTAAACAGGTCTTAACTGAATCGTAATTCAGTTGTCTTTCAGGATTTCTATTTCATATTTAATTAAAAACTTCCATTTCATACCAAATGGATATCATATGGGAAAATATCAAAATTTTTAAGTCGACTTACGATTATTCCCCTTAGTATGAATCCCAATGAATGTTCAGTTTTCGAGTTATGGATGTTCAAGTGTGCGAAATATTTCATAAAAATCGGTTCTTGAACTTCAACACAATTTTTCTCAAATTTCTATGGTCTTTTATTTAAATAATTAAATAAATAATTTCTAATAATATAACGTTATGGTCCACCATTGCTGAGATATTCTACCATCCCTGTTTCTTCCAAATGAAAATGCAGTATTGTCATATATTTTGAAATTCGCAGCAGAAAAATGTAATAATTTAGGATTAAAAACACTTTGGGTTGACAATATTTTAAATGAAAAACTAACATAGCTTTGTATTCAAAAAAATAAAGTTAAGAGATTTATCGGAAAAACTATAAAACTGGCAACGTTGGAAATATTATTTTTAGATACGGTATTAATAAGAATACCACATTTTATGCCGTTATGTCGCGCCATTGCCGAAATATTTGACCGTTCCGTTTTTTTTGGGATACCCTGTATATGGAATCAGGAAGAAAAAATTAAATTATTTTATCGCATAATTCATAAGGTTCTCCATTGAAAAAAGTTGAAGTTGTCTACGTTTTTCCACTTTTCGATGCGATTTTGTTTCTTCTGATAACGTTTAAAGAAAATATAGAAAAAAAAACTGTTAGGTTTTGTATTTAAATTTTTTTCCTATCTGAAATAGTAAAAGCTATAGGTAAGGTAAGGGCTTAAACAACCCTGTACATTTTGCATTCACAAGTTACATTGAAACCCTAGTTTATCAATTTGTTTGGAAGCTACATTTACCGAAGCAAGCATTACATTTAAACTTACACTTATCTAGCTGAATGCGTCACTGAATGGTGTTTTAAATTATTTTTGGATTTAAATTTGGCGTTACATATGTTGCATTTAAATTCCTCTCATCCGAATGTGTTAATATGTGATTCATTAAATGGTCTTAGCGTTTAAGTTTTGATTTGCATGTGTCACATTCAAAAGGATAAATATCCAAATGTGTTAGTTTCGTGTCTCTTCGAATATTTTTTTTCTTTAAATATTGCTTTGCAAATGTCACATTCAAAAGGATAAATATCCGAATGTGTTGAAATATGCCTAATCAAACTACATTTTTGTTTAAATTTTGCATTGCATATTTCGCATTTAAAATTCTTCTCATCCAAGTGTGTTAATATGTGGCTTCTCAAATTACCTTTTTGATTAAATTTTGCATTGCAAGTGTCACATTCAAATGGATAAATATTTAAATGTGTTAGTATGTGGTTTTTCAAATTGTCTTTCCGTTTAAATTTTGATTTACATGTGTCACATTCAAAAGGATAAATATCAGAATGTGTTAATTTGTGTTCTTTCAAATGGTTTTTCCGTTTAAAGATTGGTTTGCATGTAACACATTCAAAAGGATACATATCCGAATGTGTAAATTTGTGACTCTTCAAACCGGCTTTTCGTTTAAATTTCGATTTGCAAGTGTCACATTCAAAAGGATAAATATCAGAATGTGTTAGTTTGTGTCATTTCAAATGGTTTTTTCCTTTAAATTTTGCCTTGCAAATGTCACATTCGAAAGGATAAATATCAGAATGTATTAGTTTGTGGATCTTTAAAACGTCTTTCCGTTTAAATTTTGCTTTGCAAATGTCACATACAAAAGGATAAATATCTAAGTGTGTTTGAATGTGCGTTTTCAAATTAAATTTTCGTTTAAATTTTACATTGCATATGTTGCATTTAAAATTCTTCTCATCCGAGTGTGTTAATATGTTGTGGGCTTTTAAATCGCTTTTTCCATATTGTTTTTATAAATTGATGTCACTCAAATGTTCTTCTTTCTTTACAAATATTCCTACATTTGGATCCATTAATTCAATATCTGATACTTCCATTTCGTTTTTAATGCCATCGTCTAGATATTCATTTATTATTAACCTAAAAAAAAAAACGTGTTTTAGATTCATAGTTAGATTTTGGAATTACACTAGGTAGGTGGGATTGAAATTCTAGATTTGAAAAATTAATACATATGGAAAGTTGTGGTAAAATTACTAGTTTTATTACTCATACAAAAGTAAAAAGAGTTTCGTTCCAATGCCTAAGAAAATTTAGAAATATTTCAAAATTTAGCCGCAACATTATCATTTATTCATTTTACAGGGTGATTCACAGTCGATTACCGACCATTATACGTTTCTGGAGAACCAAAAATCAGAACAGTTTGAAATTTTGGTTGCGGCTATAACCGAATAGGCTCCATCGTTTAAAAATATTTTAAAAGGTGCAGTGTTGTCACTTTCTACTAAACTTGGCAACAGCTTTGAATTTTTAAACGTGATAGGTACCCTATATAAAATTAAATTATCACACTCCTATTCCAATTTCAAATAACTTTTCATATTAACTTTCTATGCCTATCTTTAGCCGTTATTGAGAAAAAAAAAATTTGAGCCAAAAAATAACTTAAAATAATTCTCAATTTCTCGTTCAAGTTGCTAATTTTTTTATTATACAATCTCCCGTGATCGAAGTTATTCGAATAGCAGAAAAGCACTTAAATCTTACTAGGTTATAGGCCCAGAAAACTAACACGCGGTAAATAGACTGAAAACAGTTTAATTGAAGTAAAAAAAAAGAGAACAGCGTAACAATCTGCTGTATGAATATTTTGTGATTGATTATTATAATTGGGAGTTCTGAATGAAATTATTGCTCAAGAGAGAAAACTGTAGCGAAGCCCTAGGTGACGCACTTGATGAATGTTCTACAAACCAGGTTAAATATAAGTTTATGGAGGCAGATATTAAAGCACAATTAATAATAGTTCAGGCGATTTCAGACAAACACTTAGATATAATAAAGGACTGTATAAGCAGAAGATTAGTTGGATAATTTAAAAAAGGTATTTGTCAGCACAAGTTCCTTAACAAAGCTGTCATTATGGAAAAAGTTATTAGATTCAAAGCATAGTTTCAATGAGAAATTGGAAGATCATTTTGTCAAATTTGAAACAACTATCAGAGAGTTGAAATCAGGGTTCGAGCATTTATGAAAGCTATGTCATCATTGCCATCTAAATATGACACAACTGTCACAGAAATAGACAGTTTGCTTGCGTCACTAGTGAACGGTGGTACAGAGCTTTTGAATAACTCTGAGGGCAGCAGCCTGCAATGAAGCTAAAGGGATACAGGAGGCAACTCAGTAAAATAACAATGTTACATTACTTATTTATTTATATACACACCAAACTACAGAACTTCAAAGCTACAAATGATAAACTCCTTAACCAAAAATAAATTTAAAAAAAAAAACACATAAGTATTTTTATCTACAAGCGTGCGGTAAGTACCATATTACCGCACGGTATGCGTACGTACCTTCAATTACCTACCAGAAATAAATTACTTATTTATCACTTAAAATTTGCTTGTCCACTGTCAAAGGTGAAAGACGCATTATTTTTTAAATAATTTTTTAATTTTTTTTCGGATATTTTGTTACCGCACGGTTGTAGATAAAATACTGTATATAATACGTATGGTAATTAGGTTATTACCGCCCTTAGAGATTGCGAAACTCACCTCACCGCACCGGCTCGGTTTGCAAATTTCTCTCGCGGTACAAGCCCAGTTACCACTCTTATTAAATAATACCTAACACTAATACCATATTTTGTATTAAAAAAAGTTAGATACATTGAAACCCTAGTTTATCAATTTGCTTAGGATGCTTAATTTAAGAAAGGAAACATTGCATTCAAACTTACACTTATTTATCTGAATGCTTCACTGAATGGTGTCTTAATTTATTTCTTGTTTCAAATTTGACATTGCATGTGTTGCATTTAAAATTTCTCTCATCCGAGTGTGTTAACATGTGATTCTTCAAATGGTCTTTCCGTCTAAATTTTGATTTGCATGTGTCACATTCAAAAGGATAACTATCCGAATGTATTAGTTTGTGTTTCTTCAACATCTCTTTTCCTTTAAATTTTGCTTTGCACATGTTACATTCAAAAGGATAAATATCCGAGTGGGTTGAAATGTGCCTTCTTAAATTACATTTTTGTTTAAATTTTGCATTGCAAGTGTCACATTCGAATGGATAAATATCCGAATGTATTAGTTTGTGAATATTTAAATCGCCTTTCCGTTTAAATTTTGAATTGCAAAGGTCACATTCAAAAGGATAAAAATCTGAATGTGTTAGTTGGTGAAACTTCAAATTGCCTTTCTGTTTAAATTTTGATTTGCATGTGTCACATTCAAAAGGATAAATATCCGAGTGTGTTAAAAGGTGCATATTTAAATTACTTTTTTGTTTAAATTTTGCATTGCATATGTTACATTTAAAATTCTTCTCATCCAAGTGTGTTAGTTTGTGTCTTTTCAAACCGCCTTTTCTTTTAAATTTTGTTTTGCAAGTGTTGCATTTAAAGTTCGTGTCATCCAAGTGTGTTAATTGGTGTCTCTTCAAATTGCCTTTTCTTTTAAATTTTTTCTTACAAGTGTCACATTTAAAAGGAAAAATATCCGAGAGTGTTGATATGTCACGCTGTAATTCATTTTGTTGGGTAAAATCTGGTTTGCAAGAAATACATTCATTCATTATTAAATGTTGTTTCAAATTTGATTTTGTTTGGAATATAACATTGCAAGTGTAACATTGAAACTTTCTAATAACCTCTTGTCTTGATGAATTGATGTCACTCAAATGTTTTTCTTCCTTTACAAATATTTCCTTATTTGGATCCATTATTTCAATATCTGATACTTCTATTTCGTTTTTAATGTCATCTTTTAGATATTCATTTATCATAAACCTAAAAAAAAAAAATATTTTTCAGATACATAGTTAGATTACACTAGGTAGGTAGGATTAAAATTCGAAATTTGAGAAATTAATAAAACATAGGAAATTGTGGTAGAATTAGTTTTATTAGTCATTCAAATGTAAAAAGAATCTCGTTTTAATACATTAGAGAATTTAAAAAGATTTTAAAATATGGCTGCAACCCTATCACAAATTCATTCTGTATATAATTTAGAGGAATTTTGTCGGGTAGCAATTCTCGGATTTGTTCAAGGATCCATCGTTTACCACCAAGTTGTTTTCCCGTTAGAATTTAATCAATTGATTATCATTGCTGTTGTTTTTGTGACTACTTCAATCTGGATGATGAGCATTCAAATTTCTCATGATAAGGATTTCTTCTTCTTATTGGAAAATTATGTCTTCACTTGGCCCTTGTCATCTTGTATAAGGTTAGGTTACAATTCTAGGTCTATCAGAGATCAAATAGTAATCCCTTTGAAACTCCTGATGAAGTTTTCTTTCTTTCAAAAGAATCAGTGCAGTTCATAATTATTGCAAGAATGAGTCCCCATTTTAATATTCCTCGATGACAAAGAAATTCATCCATTTCATTTGAACTGAAGGTCTCTCAATTTTGTTTAAACTGAATTCTTAGTATTCTTAACCGTCAGCTTGTAGCCTCTTTTTTAACAAAAAGGGTACTGCAGTGGCAGCTGTTCGCCAGAGAGCATAATTAGGGTGGATAAGGAGTGTCTTTAGTGGGCGCCAGAAGATTTAAATTTTAAGTTCCAAATCCTCAAATGAACTTTATCAAAAATTGCATAATAATAGAAATCTGAAAAATAGGTAATCCAAAAATAATTATTGTAACAACTGTCTGCACTTAGTTTTGTTTATTAATTGAAACTTTGATGTTTGTTAAAGCCTGAGTGCAAAAATATATACCCCTCGTTAAATTCTTAAACCTAAAAAAAAGCTGAAATTTTCCCTAATCCTTATATCTAAAAAAAGCTTAAATTTTCCCTAAGAATTCATTGCACCCGGTGCAAGGTAACAGTACAATATAACCCTTGACTTTTTGGCCTGATCAGGACCTCAACTAATTAATTGAAACCAAGAATCTAAGACATAAAGTTAACCTTATAATTATAAAAAAACCTGTTTAATCCATGTCCATCTAGAGTGAGTTCAATTAAAAAACCCTCATAAGAGCCACCATGAAGACATTTCTAAAGGTGCTGGAGGCTGCGAGCTGCACACTCTTGTAGATAAAATTGCAGTGGTTTTTGGTTACTGGCACCACTACAGTTGGGGCCCCTCGGTAGATCCTAATAATTATATTTATTTTATAGCAACCCTTGCATGGTGATTTAAGGGATTATCATAGCCGAAGCAAGCTTACCTTGAAAATCAAGGATCTGGAGACAAAAAGAGTGGCTCAACCACGAAAATATTGATAGAGGGCATCTCCCAGGCCATCCAAATGCACTTTAATCTATAATACAAGACGAAATTAGGCAGGATGCCTTAGATAAACTTGGAAAACCAAACTTACCGGCGATGATCTCAAACGAGGTCACGGAACTTTCTCGATAACACAAGGGAAAAACATTTCCACGAGCACTAGACCACTACGAGCAATTAACCCTTACTCATTTAAAGTGAAATTCGAGGAAACTGACAAAATTTTGACTTTCTGAAGGGATGAGGGATAAAATTATTATTAAAGGGACCAGTACGACTGTACCGTCCGAGCACCTTCAGAAAAGTGGCTTAGAGAACGACAGGAAGGTATGACATGACATTCGGAGCACATTCGGAGCATGAATTTAGCAACAAACTTAAGGGCCTGTATACAACATTAACTTAACTTAAAATTATTTACATCTTGTTATTAAACCTCAAATATAGCCTTAATGGTAACATTGTAAATATTGCTCAATAATCTTACAAAATAACAATAATAATAATAAACAGTTTAAGATTAGCAGCTGAAAACAATATTAAATTTGGCGAGTAGCAAAATCAAGGTTACAACTGAGAGAGGTTGTCTGGTAAAAATACATTTCAACAATTACGCTACGTCATCAACGGTACTGTACAACCTGCTGTTCCAAGACATTTTTAAATAAAATTCACAACTAAATACTAAGTAGCTTTCAAACGCTACACTACCCTTCTCCTTAAAAAAAAAAGAGTTATCGCAGATGACAATTTTTTTCAAAAAAACATTATCTAACAAAGACGATAACCGAAATCTACAAATCAATGAAACCATAGAATTGAAATATGCACTCTGTCAAAACCTAAAAGTTATAAATTTGTTTTATTGTCCTGTATTATTTAATATCTTTGCCTTTAGTCATGATAACTTACGCGTATCACTCGCCTTATAAAAGGAGTCACAATTGATAGGTCATTATCGGGAAAATCTCAAATCGGTAGGGGTCTACTAAAGGTAAAGAAACAGAACATAGTTCTAGACAAAAAACAGATTTGGTAAGTCCATTGACAGGAGATATGGAGAAAAAGTATTTTTAACTAATAAGAAAGTTGACGTAAAAAAAGTGATGCTCACATATCATCACAGATATTTACACTATATGTACACCTTACAATTACAACCCACTGCACCATAACTACTTTCAGATAGTCCCTATGGACTCGTAGGTTACACAATGTGCAGAAAGTTATGCAATTTAAAAAACACTTTGTCTGAAGGTAAATGGAGATATATGTATAGGTAAAATAGTAAAAACAGACAAGTGAATTGAACGTCCAAAAAAACTTATCTTAGACATGATTATCCTGAGACACTCCAGGATCAGAATGTTGAGGTAATAAGATAAAAATCTTTAAAGGTAATATTTAAATAAGTCCGCAAATATACGCGACTGCATTGAGGTAAAAAAAAATGTTAAGGTATCTATGATTCCAAGAGGTAAAATTTAGATATTTAAGATAAAGGAATCAAACTGAGGTAACCAATCTCCAGAGATAAAGCCAAAAGAGCAAAGCTATGTGGCTTCTTATGAGATTGTAGAGATAGACAAAATGAGGTAGAGATAGATAAAATAAGGTAGAGATAGATAATTGAGGTAGAAAAGAGAAAGAAACGGGTGCTAAGGTATACAAAAAAATAATAGAGCATGGCTCTATCTTTCTTTCAGTTTCAGCACTAATTGCTCGCGACAAGGCTTTATTATGGGACTCTTTCACATTCCTTGCAACTTTACCGCACTTTAAAGCTATGCCTACTTCTGCGTTGCGAGAGGGAGTCATGCCCGAGACAGAGGAAATTTGAAAAAGAGAACAAGAATTCAATAGCAAAAGGCAGTTCAGATAATAAGAAATATGGTCTTAATAGGAAATGGAGGTAGAAGTTAAACTAATTTGGAGATTTAGGTCTCCTCAGAGGTATCAGATGACGAATCAGCATCTGAATTTACAGAACCAACATCATTGCACGGTAACAAATCTTTTACGTGCCATTTGCCTGCCCTTGAACCATCTATGTTTTTCAGTTCATAGACCACAGTGGAAACTTTCTTTACAACTACACCAAGAATATGCTTAGGGCTTAACTTAGCTGCAAACTTGTTCGCTGCACTAGACTGAACTTTATTAGGACGCCAAACTCTATCTCCAACTTTGAAACTCAAAGGTCTTCGGCGAAGATTATAGGACTTAGAATTCCTTTCATAAGCTGAGTGAAGTTTCTGACGTACGTCAAGAAATAATTTGCGAAAATCAACAAGTTCCCTAGCATAATTGTCTCTATCACCAGGAAGCAATTCTACCTTTTCATCAAGTGGATACTCAGAATAAAAATTTCCAGAAAGAGGAACATGTCGGGCAAAATTCAAATAACAAGGAGGAAAACCAGTAACTTCGTGGACAGAGGTATTAATTGCTTGTCTAATTTCAGCAATTTGAATATCCCAATCTTCATGTTTCCGGATATAACACCGAATGGCAGTACCAATTGTCTTGTTTGTTCTTTCAACAAAATTACATTGCGGTGAATAAACAGGGGTATACCATTGTTTAACGTTGAAATCTTTACAGACCTGCTTGAAAGAATTACTAACAAGATTTGGACCATTGTCACAGATGAGATATTCAGGAACTCCATAGTTGAAAAAAACTTCGTATTTAAGATACTTAATAATTGCTGGTGACTTAGAATTCTTAAGAGGAAAAATTAGAGTGAATTTTGAGAACCAGTCTGAAATTACTAGAAGCCACTTGTTACCCTTTCTGCTACGAGGAAATGGACCAATGAGATCCAGAGCAATAATCTGAAAAGGTCGTTCCGCTACCTTTTCTTTACCCATGAAACCTGGCTTAGCACGATTTGAATGCTTCTGCGCTCCACAGACCAAACATTTTTTGACAAAACCTAAAACGTCAGAACGCATATGAGGCCAGTAATATGACTCTTGAACACGATATAGAGTTTTACGAAAACCGAAATGGGCAGAGGTAGGTGGATTATGACAATTGTCCAGGACTTTATTACGATGACTTTTAGGTACCAAAATTTTCCATTCACGATTATTGAAGGTATAGTAAGACTTAGAAGGAATGAATTTATAAACCATAAGATTTTCCACTTTCCATTGAGGGAATTTTTCTGGAGATTCAAGAATTTTGGAACGCAAAGAAATATACCAGGGATCGGCTTCAGAAAGATCGAAAGATAAAACAGAAATTTGAGTTACATCACCAGATGTAGATGGTTTACAATCGTCTTGGACTTCAACATCAGAAGCGAGTGAAGAATGAGGAATACGACTGCGAGCGTCTGGCACAACATTTAGGGCACCTTTTCGGTGTACCAATTCGAAGGTATGCTGTCTAAGTTTAATAAGCCAACGAGCGAGTTTCCCAGCTGGATTATTCAAATTTTTCAACCAAAGAAGACTGTAATGGTCTGTAATTACCGTGAAACTAACCCCTTCAATCCAAGGTCTAAATTTTTCTATACAGAAAATCACTGCTAAGCATTCACGCTCAGTGACAGAGTAGTTACGCTCAGCCCGAGTCAAAGCTCTGCTAGCATAAGCAATTACACGTTCTTCACCATCCACATTTTGTGTCAGAACACCGCCTAAACCTACGTCAGAAGCGTCTGCTTGAACAACAAATTCTTGAGAGAAATCAGGTTGAGAAATCAGGTTGAGAAAGAACCGGTGCGGAAACAAGTTTCTCTTTAATGGTGATAAAAGCTTTCTCAGCCTCCTCACTCCAGGAGATAGCCTGTTTTTTCTTTCTACCCTTTACAAGTGAATTAATCGGACTGACAAGAGAGGAAAAGTCCTTAATGAATCTTCTGTACCATGAGCACATACCTATGAAACGTTTAACCTCTGTAGTATTTTGAGGACGGGGATAATTAACCATGCTTTCAACTTTTGACGGATCAGTAGCTAAGGAATTGTTACCAACAATAAAACCAAGGTACTTAAGGGATGTTTGAAAGAAATTACATTTTTCCAAATTAATCGTGAGACCAGCGTGTTCTAGAAGATTTTTAACAGTTGCTAGTAAGTCCAAATGATGATCCAAGGTAGGAGAACATATCAAAATATCATCAAGGTAAGAGAAAATATAAGGTTCATATTTCGGACCAAAGATAGCATCAACCAGTCTTTGCTGAGTTTGTGCAGCATTGCACAAACCAAAAGGTACAACATTAAATTGGAAATGTCCCCTGCCAATAATTGAGAAAGCTGTCTTCTCTTTTGAAGACTCGTCTAGAGGGATTTGCCAGAAACTTTTTCTGAGATCGAGAGCAGAAATAAACTTGGCATTACGCAAGTTATTCAGAATTCTATCAACATGAGGTAAGGGATAAGAATCGTGTTTACTAATATCATTAAGGAAACGACCATCAAAACAGAACCTGTATTCTCCATTAGCCTTCTTAACAAGAAGAACTGGAGAGCTCCAAGGACTTTCTGATTCACTTATAACACCAAGCTCCAACATGGAATCTAATTCTTTATTCAGGACATCCTGCATATACGGGGAAAGAAAATGTGGTCTTCGCTTGAATGGTTTATGGTCACCTGTATCTATTGTTAACTTGATTTTATCAGTTCTGCCAATTCTGTCATTGCTATCTATTTTTTTGAAAGAATCAATTACACGTTGAGCCCTTAAAGTGTCAGGAGGAGAGAGATCATGTAAAGAGAAAAGTTTACTAAAAGAAAATGAAGAGTTATTTAAATTATTTCGGGCGTCTGACATAGAATTCGGTATTTCCCAACTATTGTTACTAAAATTCAAAATCAAATTAAACTTTCTGGCAAAATCACTACCAAAGATAAAAGACTGTGTTACAGAAGGTACAACCAGAGCTTGAATAACTTGACATGAATTATTAATGAAAATTGGTAAATCAACAACACCACACACTTGTTGTTGTACACCATCAGCAGTTAAAATTTGCCTATCAGTTATAGGAAATACTTTAATTTTGAGAAAATTTAAAACCTCTAATCCTTCAGCTCCTATAACAGAATTGGTAGCACCAGAATCAAGCAAGGCATCAATCTGATAGTCAAAAATTCGGACGGAAATATAGGGCCTATTATCAGGTAACTTGTCAAGAAATAAAGGAAGAGCCTCAGCTGGCTGAATAGATTTTTTATGAAAATTTGAGATAAAGGAAAGCCATTTATTCCACTCTTCCTGATTGAAATAACTAGATTTAGTGGTGGCCAATTTAGGAAACCGGTCAGTGTCACGACCACGAATAGGCACTGAGGAATCTAGTTTTTTGAACACTTAGGACAGTTCGACATCCTAACATTTGGTTCACTACAACGGAAGCAAAACGTCTTACGTTTAAGTGTACAAGCATTGTACATGTGGTTGGGCAACCGACAATTGAAACAAACTATTTGGGTTTTCCCATTGCCACCCTGTTCCGAAGGAACTGCTGGTTTAGGTTGGGAGGTAGAAGTCGAACCAGAGTTGGAACCACTAGCGTGGGCAAAGTTCACGTTTTGCCTTTGGCTATCATTTGATTTTTTATGAAAATTAGAATTTTTATTTGACCGATTATGATTGGTGAAGCCATAACGGGAATTTTGAACTAAATCTGAATTAGAATAATCATCTAAATAAGAAATATGAGAGCTATGTGATCTTTTGGAGGTAAGGTAGACAGCTTCTTCTAGGTTTCGACACAAATTTGTCAAGGTAGCTATAGAATCTATTGGATGCAAGGCAAGCTGTTGGATGTATTCAGGGAGTAAATTCCGTTTGATGTACTTGACTTTAGTTACATCAGCAACTGGAGTAGATAAACGATTGAAAAGATTCTCAAGCTGGGCAATGAAAATAGTAATTGTCTCATTTTTCTTTTGTTTCCGGTTTCTGATACTGTCCCATACTTCGTCATCTGAGTATGGAGGGAGAAAATCTTTTTTTAAACGAACTACAAGAGAGCTCCAGTCATTGACCTGAGTACGAACACTACGAAACCAAACAAATGCGTCTCCAACAAACAACTCAACTGCTGAATTAAAAAGTTCAACTTCTGTCACACCACGAGCCTGTGACAAGTCAGAAACTCTTTCCAAAAAATAGTACAAAAATTTAGGGTCTCCACTGAATTTAACACCCCAAGTAGATAAGGGTTGCTTGTTAGAACTGCAAGAGAGAACTGGGCTCACATTAACAATCGGCGCTGCCTGTTGAGATACAAAACTTAAGTTAGCTGTTTCCGGAGTTTGAGTCACTTTATCATCCAAGTCAGATTCCAACAAAATACAGGTAGCATAAGATTCCTTCTTAAAATGTTCCACAGCAGCATCATCATCTGGCTCAGGTATTATCAACCGATTTACCCTACCAGTTAAATGAATCAACCTAGATTTAACTCGGGTATATGAAGAGTCACTCTCGGTACCCTCAAAATCAATAATTAAATCAGTAATTGACAACATACTTTTATTAATAGCTGCTTCTTCAGTTCTAAAATCATAATCATATTCTTCAAAATGAACTTGAGAACCAGGGTCATTAGCATTTCTTTCTTTCCTCAATAATTTAGTAAGCATTTTACGTTTATCAGTTACATTACGAACCGTTTCAACGCATCTAATGGCTAGCTCGTAATCGAGTTCGTAATCCAAGAGATGATTGACAGAAAAGAAAGCCATATTGGAAGAAAAATAAAGTTATAGATAGGAAAGTAACTGAGTAAGAAAGATAAATTGAAAAATTCAATTGAAAGAAATATTCAGTGTAAGGACTCTTAAGTATTTGTATCAAAAATGTTAGGGAACCGGTATTATTGATGTGGTACCAATATAAAATTGTTTTGTAGGCAAAAAAATTAAAGGAAAATATTCATGGTCAAAATCAGGTAAATAGCAATGCTATCAAAATACCCAAAAACTATTAATAGCAAAAAGGCAAAATTATAAGGTAAACATATAGGTACTGTAAATATGTAAGGTAATAAATTGGAATTTAAATTCAACCGCAGTTAAAGGATCATTTCAATAATAACTTTGAAACAAAAAAATTTCAAAAACTTGAGTGCAGGTAAAAAAAATAGTCATCCACTCAAACCAATTTAAAGAACAAAGGCAGAAAGGCATAAGTTAATAATTTACTCAAAGAAACTAGAGAACAAGTAGAGATAGTTGTTACAATTTTCAGAAAATTTTTAAAGACACTCGAGCCCCACAATTGGGCGGCAATTTATGTAGCCTCTTTTTTAACAAAAAGGGTACTGCAGTGGCAGCTGTTCGCCAGAGAGCATAATTAGGGTGGATAAGGAGTGTCTTTAGTGGGCGCCAGAAGATTTAAATTTTAAGTTCCAAATCCTCAAATGAACTTTATCAAAAATTGCATAATAATAGAAATCTGAAAAATAGGTAATCCAAAAATAATTATTGTAACAACTGTCTGCACTTAGTTTTGTTTATTAATTGAAACTTTGATGTTTGTTAAAGCCTGAGTGCAAAAATATATACCCCTCGTTAAATTCTTAAACCTAAAAAAAAGCTGAAATTTTCCCTAATCCTTATATCTAAAAAAAGCTTAAATTTTCCCTAAGAATTCATTGCACCCGGTGCAAGGTAACAGTACAATATAACCCTTGACTTTTTGGCCTGATCAGGACCTCAACTAACTAATTGAAACCACGAATCTAAGACATAAAGTTAACCTTATAATTATAAAAAAACCTGTTTAATCCATGTCCATCTAGAGTGAGTTCAATTAAAAAACCCTCATAAGAGCCACCATGAAGACATTTCTAAAGGTGCTGGAGGCTGCGAGCTGCACACTCTTGTAGATAAAATTGCAGTGGTTTTTGGTTACTGGCACCACTACAGTTGGGGCCCCTCGGTAGATCCTAATAATTATATTTATTTTATAGCAACCCTTGCATGGTGATTTAAGGGATTATCATAGCCGAAGCAAGCTTACCTTGAAAATCAAGGATCTGGAGACAAAAAGAGTGGCTCAACCACGAAAATATTGATAGAGGGCATCTCCCAGGCCATCCAAATGCACTTTAATCTATAATACAAGACGAAATTAGGCAGGATGCCTTAGATAAACTTGGAAAACCAAACTTACCGGCGATGATCTCAAACGAGGTCACGGAACTTTCTCGATAACACAAGGGAAAAACATTTCCACGAGCACTAGACCACTACGAGCAATTAACCCTTACTCATTTAAAGTGAAATTCGAGGAAACTGACAAAATTTTGACTTTCTGAAGGGATGAGGGATAAAATTATTATTAAAGGGACCAGTACGACTGTACCGTCCGAGCACCTTCAGAAAAGTGGCTTAGAGAACGACAGGAAGGTATGACATGACATTCGGAGCATGAATTTAGCAACAAACTTAAGGGCCTGTATACAACATTAACTTAACTTAAAATTATTTACATCTTGTTATTGAACCTCAAATATAGCCTTAATGGTAACGTTGTAAATATTGCTCAATAATCTTACAAAATAACAATAATAATAATAATAATAATAAACAGTTTAAGATTAGCAGCTGAAAACAATATTAAATTTGGCGAGTAGCAAAATCAAGGTTACAACTGAGAGAGGTTGTCTGGTAAAAATACATTTCAACAATTACGCTACGTCATCAACGGTACTGTACAACCTGCTGTTCCAAGACATTTTTAAATAAAATTCACAACTAAATACTAAGTAGCTTTCAAACGCTACAAGCTTAACACCTTCTGTTATGGATGCCGTCAATCATGCCGAGATATTTTATATGTTATCTATTCCCTGTTAGCGTAACATAACAGATTTGTGTTAAGTTTAACGTAAACGTTCAATCATAGGACTCATTAGGCAGAAAATAATAATATGTTATATTAGGTAAGGATTTTGGTTTGCGAAAAATAAAACAAGACAACTGCTCTAGTTGGACACCTATTTTATTCTAATTCTAATCAAAAATATTTGTATACCTACATCACACCATATTAGTCATAGCCCCCGAACTCGGGTTTATCTAAACACGTTACATAAACATTGAGAAAAACGATCGGATAGAGATTTCTTCAAAATATAATACAGTGTGTAGGACTAATGTGTTAGTAATAATAATAGTAATAATAATAATAATAATATATTTATAATAATAGTAATATAATAAACAAATAATCTATGAAATACAACAGTTATGAAAAACCTTCCATCATACGAACTTGTATCGTTTCTGTTAAAACTCGGCCTAACATGTACAGGGTGTCCGAATTTGGATGGTTTTGATAGGAAACGTCAATTTCTGAGCGAGATACAAAAACATGAACCCCCCACTCCGAGGCTCAAATTTCTTGAAATTTTGATTGCTGCAAACCGCATTTTGATATCTTCAACCGTTTAGCCGCTAGAGGGCGATTCTCGATTTTGAGCAATACTGTGAAATCTTCATAACTTTTTTGTTTATAAAAATAACTGATTTCCGTAAAAACTTTCTAGAAGCACTTTTTCGAGCAGAATTCAGTGACGTTTTCAGTTTTTTTCTATTGGGCCTCAATTTCAAGATATTGACCAAAATCCGATTTTTTTCAATGGGACACCCTATATATTAATAGTTCATTGGAAAGCTCTGCTTTTGCTGATTTCAATGATACAAATTTCGATAGGTTTATCTCTAACAGTTTTCGAGAAAAAAAATATTTCGGCTTTTGTCATAAGAAACAATAAGTTAGAAAGAGACCTTTCTCAGTTTCCTTACAGATATAAAGTCCTTTTCTTACATATTGCTTCTTATGACAAAAACCGAAATAATTTTTTTTCTCGAAAACTATTAGAGATAAACCTATCGAACTTTATATCATTGAAATCAGAAAAAGCCGAGCTTTCTAATGAGCTAATAATATATAGAGTGTCCTATTGAAAAACACTAGACTTTGGTCAATATCTCGGAGTTGGGACCAACTAGAAAAAAACTGAGAACGTCACTGAATTCTGCTTGAAAAAATGCTTCTAGAAAGTTTTTACGGAAATCAATAATTTTCATAAACAAAAAAGTTATGATGGTTTCACATTATTGCTCAAAATCGAGAATCGCCCTCTAGCGGCTAAACGGTTGAAGATATCAAAATGCGGTTTGAACCAATCAAAATTTCAAGAAATTTGAGCCTCGGAGTGGGGGGTTCATTTTTTTGTATCTTGCTCAGAAATTGATGTTTCCTATCAAAACCATCCAAATTCGGACACCCTGTATGTACGTTATGGATAACATAAACTTTCAATCATAGGATCTAATAATAGACTAATTCAATTTGTCTGTCAATAATAATTATGATTAAAATTAACGTACGGATTTCCTTAAGTTGAAGTTGGTTCAACTTTTTCGCGTGTTACAGTAATTTCCTCAATTTTTCTAGGGATGTAAATAACTACATATAAGTAAAATATGTTTCCAAATCAGAGACTTAGGTTTTAAAAAACTATTTTATTGAAATCTAAAGTAACATAAGGAATACGTGAGCAAATTGCTACAAGTAAATCCCGAAAACAAAAGCTAACTACTGGCGTTGCAGCGCTCTTTTATATGAAAATAGCTTTTACTATGCATTTTCTGGATAAACAACACCTGCAAGGAAGGGATTTCCCATTATGCGTTTACATTTTAAGTTTGAATAAACAAATCAGCTAATTAACATAACTAGGAGTTTGACAATATAATTAGTATTTTAGATTCATAGTTAGATTTTAGAATTACACTAGGTAGGTGGGATTAAAATTCGAAATTCGAAAAATTAATACAATATGGAAAGTTGTGGTAAAATTAGTTTTATTACTCATATAAAAGTAAAAAGGATCTCGTTTCCCATAGGGTTGCAGCCATACAGAATGAATTAGTGATAGCACTAATTCATTCTGTATGCGGAGTTGCAGCCAGGGTTGCAGCCATATAAAACGAGATCCTTTTTACTTTTATATGAGTAATAAAACTTATTCTGTCTATAATTTAGAGACATTTTTCGGGTAGCGATTCTCGAATTCTTTTGATGATCCATCGTTTAGTACCATTGTTTTTTCGTAAGAATTCTATCAATTGACGATTTTGTGGCTACCCCAATCTGAATAATAAGCATTCAATCCCAACCCCAATCTGGATGATGAGCATTCAAATTTCCAATGATAGGGATTTCTTATTCTTATTGGAAAATTATGTCTCTACTCGGTAATGTCGCACTTATCATCTTGTTTGAGGCTAGGTTACAATTCACGTGGTACCTAAGTTGGAGTACTAATACCTTCTGAATCGTTTATTAAATTTATAAATCTCTGAAGCCAGTTCTGTCAGTTGAAATATCATAATTTGAAATAGCTTTTACTTTATTATCATCAGGTTTGAATGTACTGTTCTCAAATATGTGACCTTAATACCGTAGGACTGAGGAAGGTACTCTTGAGCGTGTTTTCTTTAGGTCCTTAACATTTTTCCAAAATAAAATCATGTTGCTCTAGAGTTTAATCAAATATAGATATATCATCAGTACAAATGCTGAAAATTTATTCGTTTTACCTCTGAAAAACTCTTGTAGCAATATGCAGGGAGTTTTATAAGGTTTTACCCAGCTAATAATTTAGAAACGCGTCATCGTATGTTCCACTGTGTAATTTTTTTCATCATTTTCTTTAACAAATATTTCATTGCCGATTTTGTAATTTTATTTTCAAACGAAAAATGCCACTATACAGGGTGTCCCACGAGGTTTTCTCCAAATGATAACTTCGAAACGCATTATCGTATGTTCCACTGTATAACTCACTCTAGCTATTCATTTATCATAAACCTTAAAAAAAAACCTATTTAAGATTCATAAACTCTGTCTAACCAAAGTTGAACGTTGAAGGACACTTACTCGAATATATCACAGACGTTTCTTTTTGCTGCTGTCTTTATTGCACGCGCACTGTGTTTATCAAACCAAAATAGGTCCGAACGTGTGAATCCTATGGTTATAAGGATGAATAAGTGACCTTTAACGTTCAACTTTGGTTAGACAGAGTTTAGTTAGATTTTTATACTACTAGGTAGGTGGGATTTAAAATTCGAGAAATTAATACATAATATGTTTTATTACTCAATTATACAAAAGTAAAAAGAGTCTCGTTTCAATGCCTGAAAAAAATAAATATTGTTATGGTTCTTGGCAGTAAACAAAGAAAAACCCCCCACAGAAAATAACACTATTTAATTTATTATTAAAAGAATAACAGCTTGCTGTGTCTGTCTTATGTAATATTATATGTTTATAAATTTTTTAATTTTTCACTTTGAATTTTTGATTGTTTTTATGTCGTTTGTAATGTGTTTTGATAAGTTTTAAATTGTACCGTGTATGTGAATGTTACGTCTCCTATGAGTCCTGTGAATCTGTACCTACCAAACAACTTCGTATATTTTTTATGTAATTTCTGTAGTATCCATAATATATTGTAAAACGTTGACAATCTGAAATAACAGAATTCTGTTGTTTTATTTCTATCCAATCCCAAACAAAACCTCAACCAATGAAAAAATATAAGAAATTCTAAAATTTCATTATGTATTAATTTTATCTTCCACAGTGAAATAACAAGTAAATTATGGCACATTATACGTCAGGTAACACTTAAGACTATTTATAAGTTAATAAAGGAAGGACATAACTCTACCGACAGAAAGTTTTATTGGGAATTAAATATATCAATTATTACTCGGGTTATTGATGTTATTATTGTTTTAAACTTCAGAAGCTACAAGTACCATAACTACAAATATTTGAGGACAACACATAAACCTAAAACAAAAAAAATGAAGTATGAGAAACGTCGGCGTATTTGTAAATAATTTTTTCTACTCGCGTGCGCAAAGTTATTACTTTGCGCACTCATTTGCGTGCGCAAAGTTGAACTTTGCGCACGAAAACTCTTTGCGCACTCATTTTTTTTTTTCACATACTCGATTTTTCAATGTTTTGTGGGTTTCTGGATAAACTAATATTCAAAAAGAAGGGCTTAATGTTATTTTTGTTCCAAGAAAGGCATTTAGATTCAGGTAATGTTTAGCTTCTTTAATTTGACACTTTCCGTATGAGGAGCGAGTGGAGGGAAAATCCAGCAAAAACAGGTGTGAGGTCAGGTGACCATTGGCGTGGAAGCCACTAACTCACATTCCTTGGGAGTATCAGATCATGGAAGTTGGACAGTAAGTTATAATACTCCTCCATAAACTCCTCAACTTAGTGGAGTTGCAAAAAAATGAATCAGACACCAGTGGACAACGTAAGATCTATGATAATGCAAACACAAATGGATAGGATATTGTGGGAAGATCATGCTGTTCTTGTTGCTATGTAAAACTTATTTGAAAAATCACATGGAAAAATATCATGCTGATAAGTTTCTTCTCAAAATTTAGCAGGAAAAACAATTTTTAAGTGAACCTCGCTAGCACAACCACTGGTGCAAATAAAATCGAGCTGATCACTGAAAAAAAAAAAAAAATTAAAACACAACACATTTAACTAAGAGAGAAAATTACCAGTTGTGAGCATCTGGAAACATTTAAGATTAGGTACAGCTCCTCAGGATGCTACGCAAATCTTCAAACACTCGAAGAAAAAGTATTGTTCCTAACACTTGCGCAAAGTCTCTTTCCCGCACTCAAAGCTTATCCGAACTCCGCTTCGCGTCGTTCGTCTAACTGCTTTTTCGTGCGGAAAAGTATTACTTTGCGCACTTGTTAGGAAAATAACTATTTATTCCATTTCGTCCTTTACGGCTTGATCGAACTCCGCTTCGCGCCGTTCGGTCAACTGCCGTTGCGTACGGTAAAGTATCACTTTCCTCATTTGTTAGGTGAATAACTATAACAGGTACGAGCGTTATAATAGGTATTTACGTAACAAGTGCGGAAAGTGATACTTTACCGCACGCGACAGCAGTTGTCATGGCGTCAAGAGCGGTAAAGGCACTTTTGGCATGTGTTGGTACAAAATTTCAGCTTCGAGTGTCAATATTTTTGTATTTCAAGTACTTTACCGCACATGTGCTTTAAAGTGCTACCTTCCACATACTCATAGATAAAAAAATTTCACGCCAGTATTTTGGTAAACAAATTACTTCTTTTTGCTGCTGTCTTTATTGCACGCGCACTGTGTTTATCAAACCAAAATAGGTCCGAACGTGTGAATCCTATGGTTATAAGGATGAATAAGTGACCTTTAACGTTCAACTTTGGTTAGACAGAGTTTAGTTAGATTTTTATACTACTAGGTAGGTGGGATTCAAAATTCGAGAAATTAATACATAATATGTTTTATTACTAAATTATACAAAGGTAAAAAGAGTCTCGTTTCAATGCCTGAAATAAATAAATATTGTTATGGTTCTTGGCAGCAAACAAAGAAAAACCCCCCACAGAAAATAACACTATTTAATTTATTATTAAAAGAATAACAGCTTGCTGTGTCTGTCTTATGTAATATTATATTTTAATAAATTTTTTAATTTTTCACTTTGAATTTTTGATTGTTTTTATGTCGTTTGTAATGTGTTTTGATTAGTTTCAAATTGTAACGTGTATGTGAATGTTACGTCTCCTATGAGTCCTGTGAATCTGTACCTACCAAACAACTTCGTATATTTTTTATGTAATTACCTTTCTGTAGTGTCCATAATATATTGTAAAACGTTGACAATCTGAAATAACAGAATTCTGTTGTTTTATTTCGATCCAATCCCAAACAAAACCTCAACCAATGAAAAAATATAAGAAATTCTAAAATTTCATTATGTAT
This sequence comes from Ceutorhynchus assimilis, assembly GCA_917834065.1. Taxonomy (NCBI): domain Eukaryota; kingdom Metazoa; phylum Arthropoda; class Insecta; order Coleoptera; family Curculionidae; genus Ceutorhynchus; species Ceutorhynchus assimilis. Next base: position 6,878,556 of record OU892286.1, read on the forward strand.
TAATTTTATCTTCCACAGTGAAATAACAAGTAAATTATGGCACATTATACGTCAGGTAACACTTAAGACTATTTATAAGTTAATAAAGGAAGGACATAACTCTACCGACAGAAAGTTTTATTGGGAATTAAATATATCAATTATTACTCGGGTTATTGATGTTATTATTGTTTTAAACTTCAGAAGCTACAAGTACCATAACTACAAATATTTGAGGACAACACATAAACCTAAAACAAAAAAAATGAAGTATGAGAAACGTCGGCGTATTTGTAAATAATTTTTTCTACTCGCGTGCGCAAAGTTATTATTTTGCTCACTCATTTGCGTGCGCAAAGTTGAACTTTGCGCACGAAAACTCTTTGCGCACTCATTTTTTTTCACATAATTACCGTATTCATACTCGATTTTTCAATGTTTTGTGGGTTTCTGGATAAACTTATATTCAAAAAGAAGGGCCTAATGTTATTTTTGTTCCAAGAAAGGCATTTAGATTCAGGTAATGTTTAGCTTCTTTTATTTGACACTTTCCGTATGAGGAGCGAGTGGAGAGAAAATCCAGCAAAAACAGGTGTGAGGTCAGGTGACCATTGGCGTGGAAGCCACTAACTCACATTCCTTGGGAGTATCAGAATATGGAAGTTGGACAGTAAGTTATAATACTGCTCCATAAACTCCTCAACTTAGTGGAGTTGCAAAAAAATGAATCAGACACCAGTGGACAAGATCTATGATAATGCAAACACAAATGGATAGGATATTGTGGGAAGATCATGCTGTTCTTGTTGCTATGTAAAACTTATTTGAAAAATCACATGAAAAAATATCATGCTGATAAGTTTCTTCTCAAAATTTAGCAGGAAAAACAATTTTTAAGTGAACCTCGCTAGCACAACCACTGTTGCAAATAAAATCGAGCTGATCACCAAAAAAAAAAAAAAAAATGAAAACACAACACATTTAACTAAGAGAGAAAATTACCAGTTGTGAGCATCTGGAAACGTTTAAGATTAGGTACAGCTCCTCAGGATGCTATGCAAATCTTCAAACACTCGAAGAAAAAGTATTGTTCCTAACACTTGCGCAAAGTCTCTTTCCCGCACTCAAAGCTTATCCAAACTCCGCTTCGCGTCGTTCGTCTAAATGCTTTTTGTGCGGAAAAGTATCACTTTGCGCACTTGTTAGGAAAATAACTATTTATTCCATTTCGTCCTTAACCTACAACTTCTGAACTTGCTTCTACCAAAATAAATATTTTTTCAATCATAACTAATAAAGTCTGTTTTTTTTATAAAGATAATTCCCCAAATCAAAAATTTAGTAACTATGTTGGCAACACAAGCCTTTTCTACATAAAAAATTTGAAAGCATTGACAATTTCACATTGTATTGCCAACATAATGTCATTTTGACTTTTATCAAAAAAAAAAACAGACCTTATGCCTACTCTGATTTTTGATAAAAGTCACAAATAATAAATTGAAATCTCAAAAATCACCAGGAATATAATTAAATCTGAGAACAGACCTTCAACTTCAATTGAACATCAAATATATGTACTAACCTTTTTTACAAAACGCTATTTAAGATATTTATGTATGGTACATTATTAAACCCCTTGTTTATCAACCCATTTTTAATGCTGAAAGGACACTTGAAATTGTTTCAAGTTCAAATTATACAGAGTAAGCATTAAATTTAAAATAACACTTATTTAGCTGAATGCTTTATTGCTTTAAAATTTGGAGTTGCATGTTGCATTTAAAATTTTACTTATTCGAGTGCGTTAATATGTGTCTCTTAAACCTGATTTTCCGTGTAAATTTTGCTCTACAAGTGTCACATTCAAAATAATGAATATCCTAGTGTATTAGTTGGTGATTCTTCGATTCGCTTTTTCGTTTAACTTTTGCTTTGCAAGTGTCACATTGGAAAGGATAAATATCCGAATGTATTAGTTCATGATTCTTCAATCTGCTTTTTAGTTTAAATTTTGCTTTGCAAGTGTCACATTAAAAAGATAAATATCGAAGTGTGTTGATATGTGGCTTTTCAAATTATGTTTTTGTTTAAATTTTGATTTGCATGTCTAGCATTCAAATGGATAAATATCCGAATGTGTTAATTTGTGAATCTTCAAATTACATACCTTAAAGTTTAAATTTTGATTTGCATATGTCACATTCAAAAGGATAAATATCCGAATGTGTCAGTTTGTGAATCTTCAAATTACCTTTAAGTTTAAATTTTTATTTGCATATTTCGCATTTAAAGGGATAAATATTCGAATGTGTTAGTTTGTGATACTTCAAATCACTTTTCCGTTTAAATTTTGTATGGCAAATGTCACATTCAAATAGATAGATATCCGAATGTGTTAGTTTGTGGCTCTTCAAAGAGTCTTTTCCTCTAAATTTTGCTCTACAAATGTGACATTCAAAAGGATAAATATCCGAGTGTGTTAAAATGTGCCTTTGCAAATTACCTTTTTGTTTAAATTTTGCATCGCAAATGTTAAATTCAAATAAATCATACAAAAGTAAAAAGAGTCTCGTTTTAATGCATGAGAGATTTTTTTTTTCAAATATAGCTCCAACTCTATCACTTATTCATTCTGTATATAATTTAGAGGCTATTTTCTCCAGTTAGACAGTTAGAAATTCTCGGATTCTTCCGATAATCCATCGTTTAGTACCACTTATTTTTTTTCCCGTGAAAGTTCTACCAGTTGATTACCATTGCTGTTGGTTTTGTGGCTACCCTCAATCTGGATGATAAGCAATAAAAAAATTTATGATAAGGATTTCTTCTTCTAATTGGGAAGTTATGTCTTCACTTGGCAACGTTGCACATGTCAACTTGTATGAGGATAGGTTACAAGTCACGTGGCATCTAAAATAAAGTACTTACACCTTCTGGGGTAATTTTCTAAACTTAGAAATCTATAAAGCCAATTCTGTCAGTTGGAATATCATAATTTGAAATAGCTTTTACTTTACTATCATCAGGTTTGATTGTACCATTCTCGAATATATGACTTAAATACCGTAAGTAGGTACTTGTTTTAAGCCATATTGAAATTTACTTTCATTAAATTCTTTAACTCGTAACATCTTTCCAAAGTAAGATCATGATAAGACATTACCAGATTTACCGACAAAAACCTGGTTAGTTTGGATTAGTTTGCAAGTTTGGTAATGTTTTCTTGAAACTGCAAACTAACCAGGTTATTATTGGTAAGTTTGGTTATGTCTGATTTAAATTACAAAAAAACCTAATCTAACTGGGTTATTATTGGTAAGTTTGGAAATGTCTGATAAAAATTGCACACTAACCAAAACTAACCGAGTTATTATCGCTAAGTTTAATAATGGAAATTTAGCATAAGCATAACACATTACTCATTTAAAAATACATTAAATTCGAAATACTGTAATAATGTTAGACGGCTTCCACGGGTTTAAAGCCTTGCCAGACGTCTCCAGAGTGCAAAAAATACTTACCGAAATTTTGTGTTTTTTTTTTTCAATTTAAATTAAAGATGAAAAACTTGCGAATCGAACAAACCTAGTGGCAGACGGTTTTATCTTGGATTAATCACTGTTAGACGACGCTGAAATTCGGATTTTTACGTGTCCGTGAACGCAAACATACGTACGCTGCGTCGGGAAGGGAAAGACAAGATGATTGGGACAGAAACATTTTTTATAATATATTTTACATTTCTTCTTTATTTTTTCAATTTATCAATAAAATAAAATGCTAATTAAATAGTGAACAATGAATTGAAATAAAATAAAATACCTATAAATTTTCAATTTGTAGCTTTATTGAGATGTCAAAAAAAAAAGGAAAAACACTAGGTTTTATGTATGATTTGGTGCAATAATGAATTTTTGGTCTGGAATTATTACAGCCCTGTCAATGGAACATTTTTGAATGTTATGACCATCAGCAAGTATTTCAAATTTCGTGATTTTTTCAATGAATTATTAATTATTACATGATTTTCGATCTCGTTGGATAATACTACAACGTTTAAGAAAGAAATTGTTAATCTGCAACTTTTTACGAAAAAAAATCACTGGCTCTCAAACTATAAAAAAAATGGCAGCCGGAAAGTAATCTCATGGGCACCTGGTATATAAACAAACTAATTATGACACAAGACATTAAACAAAGAAAATTGTCCAATACATTGTTTCAAAAAACAAACAAAAAATAAATATAAGTATGTATATGAATGCAAAATTGATAAAGTGAAAAAGAAATAATTGTTATAATAATAGAAACATGGATAAAAAATAATTAAATAATTTATTATGATTTTGAAAATTACAACACATCCACATACAATGAGCACATAAATTAGCAGTCAATCCTAACTTCCTTGAATAAACAATACGTAAAGTGGATGATAAATTAGAATTTTTCAAAGCCTTATAAACTAATATCCGGCGTAAAAAACAATGGAAAATTCTTCATATAATTATATTTATATATTTATATAAACATCAAACTACAGAACTTTAAAGCTACAAATGATAAAATAAACTTCCTAACCAAAAATAAAAGATAGAACTTGAAAAATGCCAATGCCAAATTTACCAATGCAAGCATTACATTCAAACATACACTTATTTAGCTGTATAGGTCACTGAATGTCGTTTTAAATAAATTCTAGCTTCAAATTTGGCATTATATATGTTGCGTTAAAAATTTCTCTCATTTGAGTGTGTTAATAAATGTCTCTTCAAACTGTGTCTAAGTTTAAATTTTGCAATGCAAATGGATAAATATCTGAATGTGTTAGTTAATGAATCTTCAACTTGCCTTTCTGTTTAAATTTTGATTTGCATATGTCACATTCAGAAGGATTAATATCAGAATGTGCTAGTTTGTGAATCTTCAAATTATTTTTAAGTTTAAATTTTAATTTGCATGTGTCACATTCAAAAGGATAAATATCAGAATGTGTTAGTTTATGAATCTTCAAGTTGCGTTTGAGTTTAAATTTTGATTTGCATGTGTCACATTCAAAACGATAGATATCAGAATGTGTTAATTTGTGTTCCTTCAAATGGTTTTTCCGTTTAAATTTTGATTAGCATGTGTCACATTCAAAAGGATAAATATTAGAATGTGTTAATTTGTGAAATCAGAATGTTAGTTTGTGGTTCTTCAAATAGTATTTATTCTTAAATTTTTCTTTACAAATGTTACATTCAAAATGATAAATATCCGAGTGTGTTGAAATGTGCCTTTGCAAATTACCTTCTCGTTTAAATTTTGCATTGCATATTTTACATTTAAAATTCTTCTCATTTAAATGTGTTAATATGTGTTCCTTCAAATTGCCTTTTTCTTTAAATTTTTTCTCACAAGCGTCACATTTAAAAGAAAAAATATCCGAGAGTGTTGATATGTGAAGCAGTAACTCATTTTTTTGGGTAAATTCCGCTTCGCAAGTGTTATATTCAAAAGGACGAGTATCCATATGTGCTATTAAATGATGTTTCAAAATTTGATTTGTTTCTAAGCATAGCATTGCAAGTGTAACATTGAAATTTCCTATTAACATCTTGTGTTGATAAATTGATGTCTCTCGAAAGTTTTTCTTCCTTTACAAATATTCCTTTATTTGGATCTATTAATTCAATATCTGATACTTCCAATTCGTTTTTAATGTCATCTTCTAGATATTGAATTATCATAAACCTAAAAAAAGGCGTTTTTTAGATTCATAGTTAGATTTTGGAATTACAGTAGGTAGGTGGGATTAAAATTCGAAATTCAAGAAATTAATAAAATATAGAAAATTGTTATAGAATTAGTTTTATTATTCATACAAAAGTAGAAAGAGTATCGTTTTAATGTATAAGAGAATTTAAAAAGATTTTACAATATGGCTACAACCCTATCACTAATTCATTTTGTATGTACCAGGTGTCCCACTAAGGCCGACCAGGTACGATATTATGGAAACCATAGATCTTACGGCTTCGGGATTTTTTTTTTCTTCACTAAATCGGCCAAGAGAAATTGATGGAAATTATTTTCAAGTTTCTAGGATGACCGCTAGGGGGCGCAATTACGATGATATAGCTAAAAATTCAACTTTTCTCTGTTTTAACAACAAAAATCAAAAGTTCATTAATTTTTGCGCCAGTTTGGTTATTAGGCTTTTTTTCGTATCTTCAGTAATAAGGGTGGGGGAAGCTGGTGAAAATTTTTTTTTAGAAATTGCTGTATCTTTCATACCCCTCATTCAAACTCATTCAATTTGGGTTTATTTGGAAGAGAATTTCATTGTTATTAAGAACACCACTTTGTTCGAGGTCGATAGTTCCCACCGCGTCTTCTAGAGGGCGCTGTTTATTCAAGATCCAGTTTTTTCTAATTTTCATGAAAAATCCAAATGGCATAATATTATTTTTGTATTGCTGTGCTTAAAGAGCAAAAAAATATCTACATTTTGGCGCAAACCGCAATTCAATATCTGCATTCGTTTTCAAGTTACGTAAGGTCTATGGTCTCCATAATATCGTTGCTGGCGACACCCTGTATATAATTTATAAGATTTTTTTTCGGGTAGCGATTCTCGGATTCTTTTGATGATCCATCGTTTAGTACCACCAAGTTGTTTCTCCGTAAGAATTCTATCAATTGATTATATCATTGCTGTTGGTTTTGTGACTGCCCCAATCTGGATGATGAGCATTCAAATTTCCAATGATAGGGATTTCTTATTCTTATTGGCAAATTAAAGTCTGTTTTTTTTTTAAAGATAATTCCCCAAGTCAAAAATTTAGTAACTATGTTGGCAACACAAGCCTTTTCTACATAAAAAAATTGAAGCATTGACAATTTTACATTGTATTGCCAACATAATGTCATTTTGACATTTATCTTTAAAAAAAAAACAAAGTTTATATGTTCACTCAGCCACGTCGCACTTGTCATGTTGTATGAAGTTAGGATACAAGTCACATGGTACCTAAATCTAGAAATCTGTCAGTTGGAATATCATAATTTAAAATAGCTTTTACTTTACTATCATCAAGTTTGATTGTGCGATTCTCAAATATGTGACTTAAATACCGTAGGTACTTATTTTGAGGGGATTCTTTCACTTGAAATAGGTATGGATTCGGTTCATTTTTGACGTAATACTGTGGCTGCATCAGTTGTTTAAAACTATTAAAAAAAAAATATATGTTATACCTAAAAAAAACATTTTTAGCTCAATAAAATGATACTTTAACATCTGAAAAATTCTGAACACTTTCCGAGATATCCGAAAAAAAAACAAAATTTGATGGTAGCATCTTTTAGAAGGGGTTTTCATATTTTTGCTTTACATTGTATAATAATTATCGAAATTTGTTTTGTATATGATAAATAATAACGCCGAAAGCTTCAACAGTGTCAAAATTTATTTCAGGAAAAAGGATTAACTTTTTTAAGAGAGGTGGATACTTGCTACGTTGCCAAGCTGCTGGTGTTTCTTTCAACAAAGGAGCAGATTACTATGACGTTTTACACAGGGTTCTAACAGGTGTTTTATGACATTTTTGTTCAAATTTTAAAGTGGATATTTCACAAATTACTAAAATAAAGATGAACAAACTATATATATTTGAGAAGAGAAAAACAGGGGCGTTTGAAAAATAGATTTAAATATAGGTTATTCTATTTAAAAAAATTGCTTTTTGCGTCACAGCCCTTTAACGAAAAATCTAATGAAATTTCGAAAAACGTTTTCAAATTCCTAGAAACAAAATAAACCAAATGGCTATTTTGATTTTTTCAAAAATCAGTTTTTTAGCGAAAAGGTAGGAGGTGTTCACTACTGGATCACCCTGTACAGGGTGCTGCAATTTGGAGTGTTTTAACAGGAAAAACATACTTCCAGGCCAAATAGAGAAAAATTGACGTAGATGTCATGGGATTGATTTTCGGGAAACGTCGATTGTCAAAAACCGTATCACGCTATTTTCATTGGTACCATTAATACAGGGCTATTTTCGATTTTCCCCTATTATGAAAAATAGCTATAAGTTTTTTGTTTATCAATTTTTTTCATTTCTGGGAAAACATGTTTGGAATACTTTTTTGAGCACAAACCAGTGGCATACTCAGTTTTTATCTATTTCGCTCCCATTTTGAAATATTGACCAAAGTCCGATTTTTTCAAATAGGACATCCTATATATTAATAGCTCATTGGATAGCTACGCTTTTGCTGATTTCAATGATATGAAGTTCGGTAGGTTTATCTCTAACAATTTTCGAGAAAAAAAATTATATCTCTTTTAATCATAAGAAACAATGTGTTAGAAAGAGATCTTCCTCATTTTCCTTACAGATATAAAATCCTTTTCTAACACATTGGTCCTTATGACAAAAACGAATATAATTTTTTTTTTCAAAAACTGTTAGAGAAAAACTTATCGAACTTTATATGATTTAAATCAGCAAAAACAGAGCTATCCAATGACCTATTAATATATACATATACAGTGTTTTATTTAAAAATATCGAACTTTGGTCGATATCTCGAAATTGGAACAAAATAGAAAAAAAACTGAGTACGCCACTGGATTGTGCTCAAAAAAGTTACTCCAAAATGTTTTTAAAGAAATAAAAAAAATTGATAAATAGAAAACTTATAGCTATTTTTCATAATAGGGGAAAATCAAAAATCGCCCAGTATCAATGGTTCCATTGAAGATATCGTGATACGGTTTTTGACAATCACGTTTCTCGAAAATCGATCCCATGACATCGAAGTCAATTTTCCTCTATCTGCTCTGGAAGAATGTTTTTCCTATTAAAACACTCCAAATTGTAGCACCCTGTACATACTTTTATATCTACATAGTAATACCAGTACATAATTCCTATCTAATGCATATGATAAGTACCTACAGTTGGTGCCACTTTCTCCACTTACATAAAATTTCGATGAAATGTTGAGTAAAGTTCCAAAGAATTCTCGTCGAATTACATACATGGAATTCCTTGAAATCTTATTGTGAAATTCCAGTGAAACTACATGGCAGCCGAAGAATTCCCTTCGAATTAAACAGAATTTCCTCGAGTATTTCCGTGGAATTTTCATGGAACCACGAGAAATTTCGGCGGAATTTCGAAGAATTGAATTAAATTTTAGTGGAATTCTGAGTAATTTCTGTCGAATTACATGAAATTTTAGTGGAATTCCAAGAAATTTCATGAAATATTTTATTGTAATTCCGAGTAATTTTTGTACAAGTATTCCATTGAATTTTATGGTGGAATTCCATGGAATCATATGAGGAAATTCGGAAAAGTATTATGAAATCCTATAGTAAAATGCGAGGTAAAATGTCTAGGAATTTCCGTTTTTCCATTCAAATTTGTCCGAGGGGCAAACCACTCCTCTAAAAAATGTACATGTATTGCGGAAATCCTATGATTTCTTGGCAATCATTGCAATTTCCAGGGCTGCCATGAGAATTTAAGAGATTTCGAAGATTGCCATGAAAATCCAAATGATTTCCAAGATTGCAGGACTGCAAAATGATTATTGCAGGACTGCGGAAGGGATTGCGAAAAAAATACTTGCGAATAAGTGATTGCGACATTGATTTTGAGTGATTTCGGAGACTGCGACAAGAAATTTAGACACGCCCCTATGACCGCAAGCACAAGATTTCCGCGACTGCGAACATGATCTTCGCGACTGTGAACATGATTTTCGCGACTGCGAACATGATTTCCACGACTGCGAACGTGATTTCTGCGAATGCAAAGAAGAATGCGGAATTTCGTACTATATTTTGGCGACTGTCCAACGAAGACTGCAGGATTTCCTTGTGATTTCGAAGAAATTTAATTAAAATTTACATGTGTTGCAGGGCGTAGGGCAAACCACTCCTCTTAAAAATGTACACGCCTCGGTACACGTATTGCGGAAATCCTATGATTTCTTGGCAATCATTGCGATTTCCAGGGCTGCCATAAGAATTTAAGGGATTTCGAAGATTGCTATGAAAATCGAAATGATTTCCAAGATTGCGGGACTGCAAAATGATTATCGCAGGACTGCGGAAGGTATTGCGAAAAAAATACTTGCGATTGCCACATTGATTTCGAGCGATTTCGGAGGCTGCGACGAGAAATTTAGACACGCCCCTATGACCGCATTCACAGAATTTCCGCGACTGCGAACACGATTTTTGCGACTGCGAACATGATTTCCGCGACTGCGAACGTGATTTCTGGGAATGCGAAGAAGAATGCGGGATTTCGGGCTATTTTGGCAGAGAATGCAGGATTTCCTTGTGATTTCGAAGAAATTTTAATAAAATGTACATGTATTGTGGGGAGTGGTTTGCCCCTCGAATTTGTCATTTGAATTTAGAATCTGTAAAAACTTTTTAAAAACCGCTGAAATGCCCCAGAATCACCCAAAATTTTGAAAATCTAAAATCTTCTGAACTCCTGTAAAATCGTGTAAAGATTTTCAAAATTCCCAAAATCCTACAAAATCAATTAAGATTTAAAATATGTGTTCATTATTTTATAGAGTTAACTAAACCTCGGAGCGGTTGATTGGTCAAAATCTGTGTATAAATGAGTCCAGAAAAACTTGTAAGATATATTTAAAATCCCTGAAAATCTTTAAAAATTGAAAAAAACCTCACAAAATCCCTTAAAAATCACTTGAAATCGCATAAAATTTCACAAAATTTTATTAGAACAAAAAAAAACTGGCAAAATCTTATAAGATCATTAAAATGTAATCCTAAAAAAAAATCCTTCTAAATTTCCGAAAATCCTTTGGAATCTTCAAAAATCCGTTAATATCTCTAAAAATCCTTTAGGATCTTTAAAATGCTCCAAAACTTGCTCCAAAATCACCTAAAATCTTTTAAAATCCTGTAAAATCATGTGAAGATTTTCAAAATCCTACAAAATTAATGAAGATTTAAAATCTGTGTACATATTTTATGGAGTTAATGGAAAATTTGACTGTTGCTCATTGAAATTATTAAATAAATAAATAAATAAATATTTTAACTTACAATTTTAAATTGTCACTGTCTATTTAAAAAAAAGATTTGAATATTTTTGAAATGCCATCAAGAAAGGAAATTTAAAGACCTGACCATGACAAAGGTTCATTACCTGTTGGATTAGAATCACAATCAGGAATTTTGGGACTATCAGGACTGGACTATGGGGACAGGAAGAAACTCAGTTCCTATTAGATTGGCCTGATTACCATTTTACTTATTCTCACATACATATGTCACCTTCCCAAAATTTGGAGGCAAATCTTTGGGAATTCTCAAGGGCAATGAAACAATGGAAAAATTTCTGTAAAAAAAATGAGTGTAGCAAGCGAAGCTACATCTACAAAACCCCCACATTACATTGGTAGCTTATTAATATAGAAATTGCTATTAAATCAAATCAATGATAAATTCTCGGATAAATTATTCTTGATAAACAATACAGGATGCCTCAGTCAGACAAAAATTCGCCTGATAAAGAAAATAAATGAAATGACAACTTACCCTTATGAGTAACAAGGCACTAACTAACTTACAGTTTATTATCAGTCCGATCTTCGAAAATTGAAATGTTCAGTTGCTTTTGATCTTTCAGTAGACAAAGTCTGCACCGAGGTCTGCACATTATCGACATTTCACTAGTTCTTACACTAACCATTTTCTCTCACTAAATTGGAATTTTATAGGAGAAAAACACAAAACTTCTAGTTCATCCAAAAAGAACACCGGGAGCAAGAAATTTAACAGCAAACAACAATCAACATGTGGATTGTGAGGTTATGGTATTTATTAGTAGAAGAGGGCTTATCGATATCGATATAATATATCGATATGTCCACGATGCACTATAATCGATACGAATTTTTCATATCGATAAAAGACTTTCAAAATTAAAACCTTTGGTTCGGAATCATTCTGCACATGCGCATATTATGGAACGCATTTTTGTTTTTTCATAATTGTAATCAAACTGTGATGACAGTTTTCTGGTTGATCTAACTGCTATTTGCACCGCTACAACTTAAGGTCAGCCTTGGTCTTAAGTGGAACTTAAACTACGATTTTGCTTTGCACCGATGTTTAGGGTCCACCTCAAGTCTAGTTAAGTTAAGCCCCAGATTTTCTCCGCTTAGTTTGATTCTAACCTCATTTTTGGGTTTTGTTTTCTTTTTTTGACAGAATTCTGGTTGACTTTGATTATCGGATGATTTTGTATTTGTAATAGGGCAATCCAATGACCTGTCAAAATGGAATTCAAAATGGAGGCCAATGCCTTTTTTCCACTAATAATTTCTTAAACTAAAAACTTAATGCTTTTATTTTTGTGCGTCGGGTAATTTCTACAGAATTTTGCACAAGAATGCCAAAAATATATTCAAAATAATATTCACTTGACATAACTTATGAAAGAAAAGACGAAATTAACGAAAATATTTATATTTTAATCGCAAAGATAGGTTAACGGATAAATTCCTTGCTTGAAATAGGTACATCCTCCTTCTTCTTCTTCTTCTCTAATTTTGACGCTGCTCCTCTACGGGCAATTTGCCAGCACATTCGGGGCAGAGTGACCTTGTCTGGCTTTTCACCATGTCATCCCTGCGGATTTCGAATCATGAATAAAAGCATGAATAAACATTGACTGTGGAAAAAATAACCGCCACCGGGGTTGGTTACCCGGTCTTGGTTTTGTGATTTTGTGATTTTCTGTGTGATGTGTTCTTATGTGAGGTGTTATATGAACAAAACAACATGAAAACAAAATAACATGTACAAAAACATATATTATAGTTGAGGAGCTGGCGTCAAAAACATGCAAGAGTTTTCGCAAGGCGGATATTTTCAATATAGGTCATACTTTAGTGCTAGAATGCTAGTGTACAGTCAGCACTCACAGTTCCGGGACAGCTGGCTCTGGGACGCGGGCAAAGTTGTAATTTTGAGAAGCATCTAAACTGTTTTCTCAACGCTCAAAATTTATAGAAATTTTGCACATTATCTGTTTGAAGGTCACAGATAACGTATGTAAATCGTCAGACGTCTAGTTCGTTGCAAAAAGGGGGTCAGACGTCCTCAAAGTTTTTATTTTATGGCATTTTCTTCAAATATATTTGTCAAATACCTGCAAAAATATATTTTGACAGGACACCGCCTTTAAACTTTAACGTGTTTTGCCAAAACTTATTGTGTTCTTCCCTAACTACATCCCTAATAATGTTTACGACTTCTGATCTGTCCAATTCCACTTTCAATGGGACATTCAGATTTGCTCCTATTTTAGCTAATTTATCCACTGTTTCATTGCCTTCTATCTGAGCGTGACCTGGGATCCAGGACACCATTATATTTGAACCATTACTGTTAGCTATTAAAATAAGCCTTTTAGTTTTTAGAGATAAGTAATCTCGGGTTGGGTGTAAATCATTATTATTAATTTTTGCAATAGCTAGCTGCTTGAGAGTCGGAAAAAATAATGACATTCTTGATACCCTTTTTTAGGATTACCTTTTATAGCCTCATAAATAGTACATAATTCCGCTGAGCAAATGCAAAGTTCATTTGGAAGTCGACATGAAAAATTATATTTAATTTATGGAATGTGTATACCAAATCCAACCCTTGAATGATTTTTTGAGGCATCTGTGTAAACAAAAGTATGTGAATTTCTAAATTGTGATGTTGCAGATAGGAAGTTTGGATTTTGGGAAGTTTCTTCTTTCTTTAAATCTAATTTAATTATTTTGATTGGGTTGATTAAGAATTCATCTCTTAATTCAAAAATAGGGTTGTTGCAAAACTAGTTGCCACAGACATAAATTAAATATTCCCACAAAAATACAGGTTCAATTTATTACCCGAACTCACCCATCAAAAGATAAGGAAGCTAAAAATAGAAATTTCAGTTAAATACCCCAACATGAGCGGACCAATAGGAGCGCGTGTAGCACGGTGGTCATGCATGCAGGTGCAGAATAGGGTTTTCTCCTATTTTCTAGAATTTGATTTTTAGTACGCAGTTGAGAGTTCTCAGATACGCACGCTCGTATATTTGAAAGGGCACTCGGTCCTATCGCGTAAATCTCACACGTTTTGACTCTAGAATATCATTGAATTTTATCTCAAACAACAAATCTCGCAACCAACATTCTCACACAGCCCCCATTATAAAATTAACTATTTGAGTGTTTAGTTAAGTGCCATTAATGTCTTTTCGGACAAATGTGACTTGAAATTTCATTATAACTATTATATAAACAAACTTAGTGAGTGCTTCATTTTTAAACCAGCAAATCCATTAGAAAGGAATAAGTGTACGTAAAGCCCTAAGTGAGGGATATAACTCACCCCCTCAAGGGTAATGGGTTGATTTATATAATGTTCTGACATGAGGAAGGAAATAGTTATATGCCTGTATTAGATATGGAGCCTCCTTATTTTTCCAGAAATTTACCTTTTTGGCACATATCTTTCTCAACAGTTGAATTAAATGGATTAATGGATGGTTATCAATTACTAAGATCTTACTCAAGAAATTAGTGGCCAGAATTTTTCTACGGTGTTCTAGATCCATTTCTGTAGCTTCTGCTAAAAGTGTGTTTGTGGGAGTGGATCTCATGCACCCCAGAGCCACTCTCAAACTCTGCATCTGAACTGTATCCAATTTTTTTAGGTAGGCGTTACTACATGGTTTAATGAAGATTGAGGCATAGTCTAAGTGGGATTTGATAAGGCCGTTATGGACCAAACTCTTGCATGTTTTTGGCGCCACCTCCTGGACTATTAGACAACTACAGGAAACAGACAACACTTGTCTGTTTCCTACATTAGCTTGCTTTGTTTCATAGTTTAATTTTATTATATACCTATTAGAAACTTCAATAAAATTTTAATTCTTTTTTCTGAAAGACTTGACAAAATAATGGAAATATTAAGGGGCGGTTGAAGACCTGACATGATCATTTCTTGATAAATGTCATAGTTAGGGATAAAATTAATTGGGCATTCTAGAAAAATATGATCCATGGATTCTACCAAACCACATTCACAATTGGGTTCTTCCTTCATATTAATTTTATATAAGTGAGAGGAAGTTAAACAATGCCCTGTGCGCATTCTTATGATTGTTGTAATGTGTTTACGGTCAACAAATTCAAATTCGTTGAACCATTTCTTTTTGGGGAAAGAGGAGACTATTCGTGAATACCAGATGCCTCTAAACTTTAACGTGTTTTGCCAAAACTTATTGTGTTCTTCCCTAACTACATCCCTAATAATGTTTACGACTTCTGATCTGTCCAATTCCACTTTCAATGGGACATTCAGACTTGCTCCTATTTTAGCTAATTTATCCACTGTTTCATTGCCTTCTATCTGAGCGTGACCTGGGATCCAGGACACCATTATATTTGAACCATTACTGTTAGCTATTAAAATAAGCCTTTTAGTTTTTAGAGATAAGTAATCTCGGGTTGGGTGTAAATCATTATTATTAATTTTTGCAATAGCTAGCTGCTTGAGATTCGGAAAAAATAATGACATTCTTGATACCCTTTTTTAGGATTACCTTTATAGCCTCATAAATAGTACATAATTCCGCTGAGCAAATGCAAAGTTCATTTGGAAGTCGACATGAAAAATTATATTTAATTTATGGAATGTGTATACCAAATCCAACCCTTGAATGATTTTTTGAGGCATCTGTGTAAACAAAAGTGGTATGTGAATTTCTAAATTGTGATGTTGCAGATAGGAAGTTTGGATTTTGGGAAGTTTCTTCTTTCTTTAAATCTAATTTAATTATTTTGATTGGGTTGATTAAGAATTCATCTCTTAATTCAAAAATAGGGTTGTTGCAAAACTAGTTGCCACAGACATAATTTAAATATTCCCACAAAAATACAGGTTCAATTTATTACCCGAACTCACCCATCAAAAGATAAGGAAGCTAAAAATAGAAATTTCAGTTAAATACCCCAACATGAGCGGACCAATAGGAGCGCGTGTAGCACGGTGGTCATGCATGCAGGTGCAGAATAGGGTTTTCTCCTGTTTTCTAGAATTTGATTTTTAGTACGCAGTTGAGAGTTCTCAGATACGCACGCTCGTATATTTGAAAGGCCACTCGGTCCTATCGCGTAAATCTCACACGTTTTGACTCTAGAATATCATTGAATTTTATCTCAAACAACAAATCTCGCAACCAACCACACAGCCCCCATTATAAAATTAACTATTTTAGTGTTTAGTTAAGTGCCATTAATGTCTTTTCGGACAAATGTGACTTGAAATTTCATTATAACTATTATATAAACAAACTTAGTGAGTGCTTCATTTTTAAACCAGCAAATCCATTAGAAAGGAATAAGTGTACGTAAAGCCCTAAGTGAGGGATATAACTCACCCCCTCAAGGGTAATGGGTTGATTTATATAATGTTCTGACATGAGGAAGGAAATAGTTATATGCCTGTATTAGATATGGAGCCTCCTTATTTTTCCAGAAATTTACCTTTTTGGCACATATCTTTCTCAACAGTTGAATTAAATGGATTAATGGATGGTTATCAATTACTAAGATCTTACTCAAGAAATTAGTGGCCAGAATTTTTCTACGGTGTTCTAGATCCATTTCTGTAGCTTCTGCTAAAAGTGTGTTTGTGGGAGTGGATCTCATGCACCCCAGAGCCACTCTCAAACTCTGCATCTGAACTGTATCCAATTTTTTTAGGTAGGCGTTACTACATGGTTTAATGAAGATTGAGGCATAGTCTAAGTGGGATTTGATAAGGCCGTTATGGACCATCAAAAGAGTCTTGGGGTCTGTACCCCACCATATACTCTGCAGAAGGATTTCATAACATTTATTCCTTTTTGAGTTTTTGCAATCAAGTAGTCAATGTATTTGTTCCATTTCAGGTTTTTATGTAAAAAAATACCTAGGTATTTAATTTCATTTTTAAAATTTACATTGACATTGTTGGATTTTCTAATAATTATTCCTGATTTTGATATTATTATTTATATTATGGTGCAATCTATCCTTATTGTATTGGTTACAAGTATTGGTGCAATATCAATTCTCCCAAAACATAAAAAAACCCACAAGAAGGAACAAGTTTTTAATATGCTTCTTCCCCCCAAATTCCAATAATGGACTCGTCCACACCTAGATATTTTAAGGGAAGCGCCATTTCTGTATAAATTCCTAGGAAGTCGTGAGTTGGCTATCGCATAAATAGGTACTGTGCTACCCGCCGTATTTAAGAAGCGGCGTCGCGAAGTCGCGTCCAAATTTTAATTAATTAGCAAGAAATTGCTATTGCACAAAATACAGACAATAAATAAAAAATGTAACTTTGTTTATTGCCGATTGTCATCGTAATGTTTTGAAAAGTTAATACAGTCCACTTTTATTAAGAACAACCCGGTGTTTCGTAATTATTTTCTATTACATAACCTCTCGGGTAAAAATGAGCTATTGAAGCTTTTATGTGTTAACATAAAATTTGATCCTTTCGAGTGCCGGATTCGATTCGTTTGTAATCGTCGGTTTTGTACATACTCTTGTGTAAGAGTATACTTGTGTAAGAGAACTTTGGATTGGTTGTACGGTACGTGTGTACCTACATATTCCTTGTTCGGAGTGTTGGAGCTGAAATACCTACCTAGTTGGAGTTGTGAATCTCTACGAGGACTAAGGTCAGAGCTTTCCATTTGTTTTTATTAATCTATGTTGAGTTGAGATTGATAACGTTGAGTTTTTTCTATGCTTCACAAGTTTTGTCCTGTAGCAGACACAATGGAATAAAAAGACAATTTTTGATAGAACAAAAAGACACTTTTTATTTAAATAAAAAACTAAACTCATTTCATTGAATTGAATTGAATGAAGTCAAAAAAGATTGTTAAACTTAAATTTTGTTTAATTATTCAAGTTCATAAAAATGGAGGAAGAACTAAAAACATTTATTGCTGATAGAAAAAATGCTAGAGCTAGTATTACTAGGATTGAAACTTTTTTAACAAGAAATCAAAATGATTTAATGCATAAATATGAGTATGAAAATAGGCTTGAAATGTTGGAAAAAGCTTTCGAAAAATTCTCCATTTCACAAGATTCAATAGAAAATATAGGAGCAAGTGCAGAAAAAATAGGCGATAGGTCAGAAACTGAAGATAAATTTTTCAATTTAAAAACAATACTAAAAATTTTGATTGACAAATGTTCTCCTGTCTTGAATAATGTAAATACAAGTGTAAATAGTAATATTTCTCAAAATAACTCGAATAATTGTACAATAGGCTCTAAGATGCCTGAGATAACTATCGATAAATTTAAAGGAGCTCATCAAAATTGGTCAAGCTTTTTTGACATTTTCAAAGCGTTGGTTTTAAACAATCCTAATTTGGCAGATATACAAAAATTAATCTATCTAAAATCCAATTTACAGGATGAACCTTTAAAGCTTATTGAGAATTTGCCATTAGTAAGTAGCAATTTGCAGGTATCAATAGATATTTTGAAAGACAGATATGAGAACAAACTAGCTAGTATTTACTCTCAGATTAAAGGCCTATTGGAACTTCCATCCATAAATAGAAGCAGTTCTGCTAGCTTACGTGATTTTGTTGTTTCTATAAAGCAACATACGGAGTGTCTAAAAAATCTCAGAGTTCCGGTGGCGGAATGGGATTTAATTCTGGTTTTTATTTTGTCACAAAAGCTAGATATTAATACTAGAAGAGTTTATGAATTAGAGAGGGGTCCTACACTAATGCCAACACTGGTTGATTTCCTAAATTTTGTGGAGAAACGCTGTCAGGCTGCCGAGAATTTGTCTTCTCCAGAGCCTATCAAAAAACATTCTAATTTTGTAGAGAAAAAGTTATTTTGTCTATATTGCAAATTAAATAATCATATGATTTATAAATGTAAAAAATTTAAAGATTTAAAAGTTAACCAAAGGAAATCCTTTATTTTTTCAAACCACTTGTGCTTTAAATGTTTTGATTCACATCATGTTAAAGATTGTAGGTACTTTTAACAATTGTCCCATGTGTGGAGAAGCTCATAATGCACTGTTACATGTAGATAATAGTACATCTAAGTACAATAACAATCATACAAACAATAGACATCAAAATAATTCAAACAACTTTCAAACGGCAAATATTAGACAAAATGTTCAAGAGAACAGGTTGAGTCATGTTGACAATTCTGGTTCAGGGTCCGCGTCGGGTTTAGCTAATGTGAGTGGTCAAAGTGGCCAAAATCAAAATTCAGAAAACTCACATACAGTGCGTCCCCATAGTTCACGTTCAGTATGTCCTGAAAACAACATTGTATTGCAGTCGAAATCTAGTTTTTTCGGTAGTGAAAATTGTCATGTTTTATTAGCCACTGCCTTCGTACAGGTAATTAATAATGATGGAACTTTTTTGTCGGCTAGAGCAGTCCTAGACAATGGATCTCAAGTATCTATTATGACACGGAAATTGGCAAAACAACTAAGGTATCCAACGTATAGAAAAAATGTTGAAATTAATGGTGTTTCTGGCGCAGTACAATGCACTGAAGCAATTGATATTGAATTTAAGTCAACTATTGACAAAAATAAAAGGTTTAAAGCTACATGCTCAATTACAGATTTCAGTAGTTGCAGGTTGCCGCAATTTCCAATTGAAGCCGGCAAGTTAGAAATTCCTAACAATATTGTCCTTGCAGATTCAAAATATTACAATCCACAACATATTGATTTACTTCTTGGAGCAGAGGTGTATTTTTCATTGTTGATTCCTGGTTTAATTAACCTTGGTAATGAACTTCCAGTCCTCCAAAACACACACCTAGGTTGGGTTATAGGTGGAAATTTGCCTTCTTCGTTAATTTCGAATTTCATTGCAAATTGTGATCCGTTTAAGCCGTTGTCATTATTTATCAGTTCAGATCAAGTTGATAATCTATTACAAAAATTCTGGACTCTTGAGGAGGTTCCTAAGGACAATATATTGTCTACTGATGATGAAATTTCAGAAAAAATCTTTGTAGATACTACCAAGTTACTTGAAAATGGTAGATTTCAAGTCGATATCCCTTTGAAATCTTCAAATGAAAATATGAAGCTTGGAGAATCATTTTTATCGGCCAAAAAACGTTTTAATTCCCTTGAAAAAAGGTTGATTCAAAATCCTGATTTATTTAGTCAATATTCTGAGTTCATTGACGAATACATAAAGTTGGGTCACGCAAGGTATGTTCCTCTGGACCTTAAAAATAAAAACAATGAACATAAATATTTTATTCCGCATCATTGCATAATTCGAAATGACAAAACTAGTACTCGTCTTAGGGTAGTTTTTGATGCATCAATGAAATCAACCTCGGGATATTTATTGAATGATATCTGTCTTAAAGGCATGGTCGTACAGCCTGAGCTTTTCGACATACTGTGTAGGTTCCGTATGTTCCGGTTTGCAGTTGTTACTGACATCCAGAAGATGTACAGGCAAATTATGATTAATCCAGACCATACTTTTTTGCAGAACATCTTATGGCGAAAAAGCCCTGGTGAAGAACTTTCTTGCATAGAACTTTTGACGGTTAGTTATGGAACCAATTTCGCACCATACGTTGCCACTCGTTGCCTCACTGAATTGGCAAATATGTATAAGCATAAATTTCCTACTGCAGCGAATGTTTTAACAAGTCAAATGTATGTTGATGATGCACTGTATAGCGTGAATTCCTTGAATGAATTATATGAATTACGAAACCAATTAGTTGAATTATTGAATTTGGGAAAGTTTTCACTTCATAAGTGGTGTTCCAATTCTCAGCAGTTTATGCAAAAGTTTAGTTCTGATTCTGAGTTACAAAACTATTTTTTAATTTCTGAGGGCATGTCTAATAAAGTTTTAGGTATTTATTGGAATCCAAAGTTGGATTGTTTTTCTGTGTCTTTACCTAAAATTATTGATATCACTCCTCTCACTAAGAGAAATGTTTTGGCTGTCATTGCGCAAATTTACGATGTTTTGGGACTAGTGTCTCCGATTGTAGTGAATGCAAAAATTTTCATGCAGAAATTATGGCTGTCAAAGTTGGGTTGGGATGATTGTCTCAGCGAAGAGTTGAAATATGAATGGTTGAAATTTGCAAAAAATATTTTAGATTTGTCAGAGCTACAAATTTCGCGGTGTTTGATAGATAATTTGGATGATGTGAAGCGAATAGAAATACATGGGTATTCTGATGCCAGTATAAAGGCGTATGGTTGTGCTCTTTATTTGAGAGTAATTTATAATAATGACAGTGTGTCAACTAATTTAATTTGTTCCAAGTCTAAGGTTGCGCCGTTGCGCACAATCAGTGTTCCTCGGCTAGAACTCTGTGGTTGTTTGCTGTTAGCCCAAACTACAAAAAGAATTGTAAATATTTTTAAAGACTCTTTCAGAATTGACTCTGTTAACCTGTGGACAGATTCGAAAGTTTCACTGGCATGGTTGCAGTCACATCCAGGAAGATGGAACATTTTCGTTGCAAATCGTGTTTCCATCATACAAGAAAACAGTTCTAACTGTGTCTGGAGGTATATACCTACGAAGGATAATCCAAGTGATTATGTGTCCAGGGGTCTTTCAGCCCAAGAGTTACTGTTTAACAAACAATGGTGGAATGGTCCTCATCATTTAAGTAATCCAAATTTTAATCTTGATTCCTTTAAAACTAATCTCGTTCTTGAAAATCTTCCAGAGCAGAGAAAAACGGTTTTAAGTGCAGTGTCCAAAGCACATTGTGAAAGTCAATTGCATAAAATTTTAGAAAAATATTCAGATTTTTATAGGTTGCAACGTGTTATTGCATTCTGTTTAAGGTTTCGTCATAACTTGAGATGTCCAATAGGTGAAAGAAATTTTGGTTCGCTTAGTATTGATGAATTACAAGAATCATTGTGGTTCATAATAAAATTTCTTCAACTAAAATATTTTTCTGAAGAAATTGAATGTCTGAAAAATGATAAAATAATTAAAAATAAAAAGCTACGTTGCTTAAATCCTTTTTTGGACAAAAAAGGCCTAATGCGTGTTGGCGGGAGATTATCAAATGCTAATATTCCAATCTCCCAAAAACATCAATTACTGTTGCCGTCAAAATGTCATGTTGTCAATATAATGTTGCGAAAAGAACATTTGAGACTATACCATGCAGGTGCACAAACAGTATTAACCAATTTTAGATTAAGATACTGGCCTATTGACGGGCTTAGGTCAGTCAAACGAATTATTCATAATTGTATAACATGTTTTCGCTTTACTGCAAAGTGCGCTGAACAAATGATGGATAACTTACCTAGGGACAGAGTTTCGATCTCGAGGCCTTTCCAAAGAGTGGGTGTTGATTTTGGTGGGTTTTATTTACTTAAAACTTCTAATTTACGCAGAGCTCCAAAAATCAAGGCATACATTGCCATCTTTGTTTGCATAGCAACAAAATGCGTGCACATTGAACTTGTGACAGGATTGTCAACCGAGCATTTTTTGCTTGCTCTTAAGAGATTTATAGGTAGGCGAGGTAATCCATCTGTGATTTACTCTGACAATGCCACAAACTTTTTAGGCTCCAGTAACCAGTTGAAGGAACTTCATGAATTTTTTAAGAGTAAGGAAAATGTTCATTCCATTGAAAATTTCCTCGCGCAAAATGAAACCCAGTGGAAATTTATACCTCCACGGTCACCTCATTGGGGGGGCATATGGGAGGCTGCGATTAAGAGTGCCAAGTACCATATCAAACGAACTATTGGTGACACAGTATTAAACCTTGAAGAGTTTAGCACTCTACTCACTTCTATCGAGAGCATCTTAAATTCAAGACCCTTGAGTGTTTTGTCTAATGATTCGTCTGATTTGAATCCATTAACGCCAGGTCATTTCTTGATTGGCGATAGCTTGACTGCATATCCAGATAAAAATTTACTTGAAGTTTCCAATAATCGTTTATCTATGTATGAGAAATGTGTGAAAATCAAGCAACAGTTTTGGAAAAGGTGGTCTGTGGAGTACTTAAATAGGCTGCAGCATCGACCCAAGTGGTGCAACCCTTCACAGAATTTGAAAATCAATCAGGTGGTATTGGTCAAAGAGGACAATTTACCACCTCTCAAATGGTCTTTGGCACGTATCAGTGAGATACCTCACAGCCCAGACGGCAAAGTGAGGTTAGTTAAAATTAAAACCCAAGATGGAATTTTCTATAGGTCCATTACAAAATTATGTCCTTTACCTGATGATAAACCTATAACCGATTGTGACGATTCTTAATGTAATTATTGATTACTGATAATATTATTATATTTTATAGCTTAGGTTAAGGAGTTACTTGTTGATAGTTTATAATAAGTGCTTAGTAAAAAGTGTGAATAGTGCTTTTCTCAGTGCGTTCATTTGATTTTTTGTTGGAATTTTCATCAGAAAATGCCCAAGGCGGGAGTATGTTGGATTTTCTAATAATTATTCCTGATTTTGATATTATTATTTATATTATGGTGCAATCTATCCTTATTGTATTGGTTACAAGTATTGGTGCAATATCAATTCTCCCAAAACATAAAAAAACCCACAAGAAGGAACAAGTTTTTAATATGCTTCTTCCCCCCAAATTCCAATAATGGACTCGTCCACACCTAGATATTTTAAGGGAAGCGCCATTTCTGTATAAATTCCTAGGAAGTCGTGAGTTGGCTATCGCATAAATAGGTACTGTGCTACCCGCCGTATTTAAGAAGCGGCGTCGCGAAGTCGCGTCCAAATTTTAATTAATTAGCAAGAAATTGCTATTGCACAAAATACAGACAATAAATAAAAAATGTAACTTTGTTTATTGCCGATTGTCATCGTAATGTTTTGAAAAGTTAATACAGTCCACTTTTATTAAGAACAACCCGGTGTTTCGTAATTATTTTCTATTACATAACCTCTCGGGTAAAAATGAGCTATTGAAGCTTTTATGTGTTAACAGACATCATTTATTACTATTGTGGGAAGATTTATCAGCCTCGGATTTTTAGTGAAAAAAATGGGTTCGCATTTTGTAGTTGAAAGAATTAAATTGTGGTCTCTTAACCACTAAGTCAAAACATTCAAAGTATCATTCATAATTTCCGACATTTCGAACGGATTTTTTCCCTTAATATAAATAACCAAATCGTCCGCATAGCCAATTATCTTAACTCTGGGGGGAGTTAAAAAGAATATATCTTTAATGTAAATATTAAAGAGTAAGGTACTCAAGGGTGATCCCTGCGGAATACCTGTATTAACTAATGAGGGGCCCAAAAATTCTCCATTTCTATTTTTTGAAAAAAGTATGCGGTCAGATAAAATTTTGAGAATTAAATTTGTGAGTTCAATTGGAATTTTGGCTTCTAGTAATTTGTTATAAAGTTTAAAAATGTTTACGTGATCATAGGCAGCCTTGATATCAAGAAAAACAGCAAGTATTGAGAGATTCTCCCCAAATGCTAAATTGATCTCTGTTATTAGAAGGGCTTGGGCATTTTGAGTACCTTGGCCTTTTCTAAAGCCCGTTTGAGTCCATGGAAAGTGCATTTTGTTTTCCAGGAACCATTCGATCTTATTTTTAATTATAATTTCTAGGGTTTTTAGTAAACATGAAGAAAGTACGATAGGTCGGTAGCTATCTAGCTTCTAGCAATAGAGGATTTTTGTTTGGTTTCAAGAGGAAAAAAATGTTATATTGTTTCCAAGATTGTGGAATATGTCCCCCTAATAAAATTTGGTTATATGTATATTCCAAGAAGGCTCAATTGAAGTTTAGCAGGAATGTTTTTCAGCATTAGGTATAGGAGATCTCGTCCATTCCTGTCGCTGAGTGTTTTTTATTTTTGATAGCCGTTTGTAATTCTCCTTCATTTCTGCCTTGAAATACGCATTTTTGCGCTGTTGCCAATAGCTTTCAATTCTTAGCTAAGATTTGGTCGGTGCGAAGCAACTCAACCTAAAGGTTCACCTTAAGCTTAGCCTCTACCTAACTTAGTTTGTTTTTAAGGAACACCGGTGCAAATAGCTGTAAAACTATTAAAGAACAATTCTGGGATTGTTCTAGAACGGTTCCCTCAGTTCTTGCTCTGAAGGAGGAACTGTTTTAGAATTTTGTGATTTGCGGCGTGTTTTGGTTTCTTTGGTTCCGAATCGGTTCAAAACTAGTACTAGAACAGTCCCTAATTATTTTTTGTGCGCAAGCAGTTCTGTGCAATCCCAGAACCGTTCTAAATTTCGAAACAAAACAAAGTTAAAAGTCGATAGTCGTTCCATCGAGAGTGCTCCCGTCGCTCTTGCTCCTTATCTAGGCGGTAACGTCACATATCTTTACGAAAGTGTTCCGAGACTCGAATACACCGTGCGTTCGTTATTTTGGTCCGAGTTCTCCGAGCTCGACTTTACCGTTCGTTTATTTAAAAAGTGTACTCGGTGCAGCCTCATTCGCGTTTGTTTATTAAAATATCTGGCACTTTTATATACAGCATTCAACTGCTCTGTTCTCTCACTGGTCACGTGATTACGGCTCTGCTCAGCACGCTCTGCTCTTTGAGCAAAATACCGAACGCAAGGACAAACGACGTCACACTATTCAAAATCAATATCCGAACTCTATTGTTTTTCTCCGAACTCTTTAGTTTTCTTCACGTGGCTCCGGTTTAACTAACCGGGTTACAAATGGTTAGAGAAATGACATACCGTTCTCTAACCCGGTTACAAAGTGACGTGATGGATACCTATAGGTTTTTTACGTTATATTTAGGATGACGTCATGGAACCAGCAGAGACAATGTTGTCAATGCCGCTTTTTTTTTCTTAAAGTTAAAGAAAATGTCATGTTTAAATTTTGTCGAACAAACAGAAAATGATGGAAGTGCTGTCACTGCTGTCAGCAGATATTTGTTTGTACCAATGAACTAACCAAAAACTGGAATGCGAACACATATTGACCAACGTGAAGCCTAGTGCCGCTGCTGCGGAGGGGATACCTGTTTTTGTCGCACTCATTATGTTAAATGGCGGAAATTGCTTCCAACACGTATTCCATTTGATAAAACCTGTGAAGGTAAATATGACAAAACTGTCCAAAACGTCATATATCAGCGAGCAACAGAAAAAAACAACAGTCCCCTTTGTAGCATCTGTCTTTCATGGTTACATTTTTTTGGCAGATATAGCAATGTGTGCGCATTCCAGTTTTTGGCTATAGTTCATTGGTTTGTACACTGAAAAAAGAAATCCTCTAAACCAAGAGATTGACATTCAGCCATCAGGCATTTTCTGAAGTTACCTAGTTCACACGTTACAAAAAAGTACCGAATTCTTAGACGAACTTTTTTAAACTGTAGGATATTCTTGGCACTTAATTAGAATTAAGTATACAAAATAGTTAATAATAAATTGACAGAACCAGTGGCAACTAAAAATAATGAAATGAATCGACAGGCATTATTTGAAAAAGTTTATATTTTTTTAAATATAAATCGTGCATCGTCGCGCGCCGTTACCAAACAAAAACTTTTGAAATTCCCCCACTTTAAATGCGTTAAAAAGTACTTTCAGTTTTTTCAGGTTGGCAGCAGAAATTTACTAAAAGTGACGTCATCCTAAATATAGCGTAAAAAACCTATACCACTCGAATTTGAGCAGTATGTTGCGGTTTGTTTAACCGGAGCCACGTGAAAAGGGTTTTTGATCCATCGAATTTGACGGAGCAAGAAAAAGCGCTCCGTGCAAGATTTAAGAGTGTGTGCAACCAATGAAATACGAAATACACTCTGACTGGTTTGTGATTTGTGCAGAAACAGACCTATTATGAAACGCGTTTTCTTTTTTTCAAAATTGTAATCGGACTGTGTTGACACTAATTGTATTCCTTTCACACCTGAGAGAAGCTCCGGCGAGTTACGCGCTTATTCCTTTCGAAAAGTGTTTATTGCATCTGAGTGCTCAAGCCCAACTCAAACCATTTAAATGCATGAAAGCCAGCGCATCTGTTCCTTTCAAATCACGGTCGAGTAACACCGGAGCGAGTAGCTCAGGTATTTTAAAACTCTTGAAAGGAATACAACTAGAGTGCGTTCGAAATCACTCTGGGCGTCACACCGAGTGCACACCAGCCATTCGAAAATAAATTGGTATAAACTCCGGTTGACTTTCACACTAGTTCGAAAATAACCGGGATGCTACCCAGTGTGCACTCTTCCTTAAAGGGGGTGTGCGCCAAAAATTAAAGTTTTAGTGTAAAAAAATCTAAGAATAACTGTTCAAACCTCGTTATTCTACGATAAACCATCGCTGAGATATACCGCTTTAAAGTGTGGACGACGCTCTCGTGACGTCACGAAAACTTCTTCCAGCCGCGCTTCGCATTGTTAATTTGATTGTTCCCGGCACGCCTGAGTGGTTTTTGTTTAGATTATTGCAGGTAACACAGGAAAAACATATGTAAATTTAATTAATTCCACTTTTTCGTGCGTCGCTTGAGCTTTCGTGACGTCATAGGGTGAGATGCGGTACCTTCATAGAGCCGTGTCTCCGGTATTATTTGTCATAGACGGGTGCGGATTTCACTGTTATTCTTAGATTTTTTTTATCTTTTTTTTGAGATGAAGTTGTTTTTTTGGCGCACACCCCCTTTAACCAACTCTGCCGCAAGGTAAATTTCACTCCTGTCATGTTTGTCAGTTTTTCATTTTATCCAATGAACTATAACCAAAAACTGGAATGCGTACACATATTGACGAACCTGAAGCCTAGTGCCGCTGCTGCGGAAGGGATACCTGTTTTTGTCGCACTCATTGACGAAAATTGCTTCCAACACGTATTCCACTTGATAAAACCTGTGAAGGTAAATATGATATGACAAACCTTTTGAAAACGTCATATGTCAGCGAGCAACAGAAGAAAACAACATTCCCCCTTTGTTGTGGGGGAATGTTGAAGGCATCTTGTGGCATCTGTCTTTCATGGCTTAATTTGTTTGGCAGATATGGCAATGTGTGCGCATTTTCCAATGAACTAAACAAACACACTGGACACTGGAACGGAGGCTGCATAATGTTTCTAACGCAAGGGTTTGTGTCAGGAAGAACAACAAACAAGTGGGATTTGCATCTCTCTCTCTGCACTATGGCGGCTATTGAGTACAGCTGTTTGAAGTGTTTGGATCATTGATGAGGTTAGGAAGATGGAGAAGCTCTTCTTTCTTTTACGTTAATAAGTGCGAGCAAGAAAACAATTCCTCTGTATTTCTGGGTTGCATATATCAAAATCTGGCACACTAGCATAAAGCAGTGCGCCCGTTCCAGAGTGTTTAGTTCAATGGCATTCCCGTTTTTGGCTATAGTTCATTCTTCAAATCTACAATATACTATACGTCCAGATTTAAGCCTAGTACCTAGTACTAATAACTGCGAAATTCGCACTTTTTTGACATTGCTTTGACAAATTGACGTTTAATGCGTGAATCAAACGTCAAATTTTCGAAGCAATGTCAAAAAAGTGCGAATTTCGCAGTTATGAGTAATAGGCTTTAGGGCGGGTATTATAAAACTGCTTTGACAGTTAACTTGAAGTTAACTTTTTGAATTACATGTAATTCCAGAAGTTAACTTTAAGTTAACTCTCAAAGTAGTTTTATAATACCCGCTCTTAGTCGGATTTATTTATTCCATTTTCCGTTTCTCGGAAGTTGATAATAGATACAAACAAATAAATGAAAAGCACAGAGCACTGGGCCTAAATGTTATGTTTTTATTGTATTTTATATTAGGTTATAATTATACCCTAGTACGTTCAAAAACACACTGGGTGCGATTTTCGAAACCATTCGAGTACATTTCGTATATGAAATTTGACTGACAGGGGCTCAATTCTCCAGTTGCGACTGAAAATCTCGCAATCGAGAAATCACGCTTCTGAATCTCGAACGCAAATCCTAAACTCTATTCTAGGTCGGTATGCGAATTTAAATGACGCATTCGATAATTGTCGAATGTTTAAACATGGCAACATCTAATTTTATAGTATTGGCACGTTTTTGACAACAGTAAAGTGTCATAGTTTTTAATCTTTCAAATAAAAGTGGAGTTTTTGGTGAAAAAATATAAGTTCTAGGTTCTATTTTGTGCGATTACGATTCAGATTCGTGGTGTAGTAATGGAAAAAAGATGAATATATCTACAAAATAGCACTATTCCTTATAGGGCCAGTTTCTCGATGGCGAGTCACCTCCGGATTGGTTTTAGCTCCAGGGTAAGCGTATCCAGTTGCTATGTTTACCCTGGAGTTATGCTTAACCCGGGGGCGATCTGCTATTGAGAAACCGGCCCACAGGGTTGCACCAGCTCAATCAAGTCCTGTGTTAATCTTTTAGTTAATCGAAAGTTTTCCACAAAAAGGCACTCAGACATACAATAGGGTACTTGCATAGAAAATTAAATTCATTATTGTTTATTGCAAACTGTAGGAAATCGAAAAAAAATAGTTACTTTTTTTTAATTTCACCCAAATATGATTATTCCGGAAGTTATACAAATAATAAGTTTTTTATATATAGATATACTGAGCATGTGCGACGTCACAACTCACTACGTATTATACCGAAGTTATGACGTCGGAAGGACATTTCAAAGCGTTGTATCTCCGTCAATTTTTGACTAACAAGAAAAAGAAAAAACACGTGTTGACTTATTTTTCATGGACTATCGAAATCCGCAATAAAAAAATTTGATGCAAGGGGCCTGAACGCGTTTCTGTACTCATAGAATCTCCTAGGAAATCTATTATTTTCTACTTGAATCGTAAGATTTTCAATAGCCACTAAAAACTCGATTTCTTCGTAATTACCCATTTTTGTGACAAAAAATAAATAAAATTCCAGCGTGGTCTTACCCACTCGTAATTATGTCGATCAAAAAAAGGCGACGATGACATTCGAGAATTGGATTATGCCAAAAGGTATCGAGATATGCGAATCTCGTGCGCGACATTGGGAAATCGTAATTCGAGAATTGGGCCCCTGCAATGTAAATTAAATGGGGAGCATTCGCAATCGCATCAAATTTCGTATACGAAATTTACTCGAATGGTTTCAAAAATCGCACCCCTCCCCTGGTTAAAATTTACTCTTCTGATCACATGACACATGACCATATATACCCACTTTCACCCTTGGGTAAAATTCAACCCTTTTTCGAACGCACTCCAGAGCCGCTTTCCAGTATGCACATTGGCGCGCTCTGGCGCGCTCCAGAGCACCTCGGGGGCGCCACGCACTAGATTTGTACCGTTCCAGTATCATGACGTGAGACGCCCGTCTTAGTGTCAAATATGTCAAATTTTAAAAATAATTTTCTGTTTGTTTGTGCAGTTTCTTTTTTATTTATCATATAAATGGAAGAGAATCAAAACTATATTTTTTAAAATGTTCAATCTTGAGAAATAACAAGAAATAAATAAACAAATAGCCACTCACGGATGTGACAGCTGACAGGTTGACGCGTACGTACAGCTACAGCTCGGGGGCTCAACGCCCCGAGTAGCTCCGGGCGTCAAACTCCCATACTGGAAAGCGGCTCAGGTGTTTTGGTTTATCCAGAACTATTTAGGAACAATTCTGGGATTGTTCTAGAACGGTTCTTTCAGAACTTGCTCGGCTTTAGAATTTTGTGATTTGCAACAACCCTTTTCACGTGGCTCCGGTTTAACAAACCGCAACATACCGCTCAAATTCGAGTGGTAGGTATCCATCACGTCAGTTTGTAGCCGGGTTAGAAAACGGTATGTCATTTCTCTAACCGTTTTGTAACCCGGTTAGTTAAACCGGAGCCACGTGAAAAGAACTAACGTGTTTTGTTTTTTTGGTTCCGAATCGAATCAGAACTAGTATTAGAGCCGTTTTACACGGCAAAGTTTCTTCACGAAATTACTTACGAAATTGTTGCCGAAATATTTCGTAAGTCAACTTTTCCTGGTTTACACGACAAGAAAAACTTACGAAATATTTCACGAATAAACTGTTCTATAGTTTTTGTAGGCGTGGCCGAAAATATGCGTAAGTTTCGGCGCACACTGAAAGGCAGTTTCTTTTTCGTGGAGCCGATGAAAACGTCATTGAATTTCCTATGTAATAGATAAGGATAGACTGCTCATCGGTGAAAAAAGTTATGCACCCAAAAACAGCTGGGGCAAATAAAAAAAAAAAAACAAACTTTATTTATGGAAGGAAAAAACAAACTCAACTTTATGAAACTGCAGGAGGGTACAAAGATTCAACAACAATTAGAAAAAGGAAGTTTTATTTGTTTTGGTTTATCAAAGTATGAGGTTATGATTTGATATTATTGATGGCAAAACGTAACTGCGCCTGCGTATGACTAATATTTTCACGAAACTTTTGCTAGACTTTTATTGACCGTGTCAAACAGGAAAAAGCGAAACCAAGATTCAAGAATAGTAAACTTACGAAATATTTCGGTAATAATTTCGTAAGTAATTTCGTGAAGAAACTTTGCCGTGTAAAACGGCTCTTAGAACAGTTCTCTATTATTTTTTGTGAGCAAGCAGTTCTGCGCAATCCCAGGCATGACGAGAAATAATAGGTCTGTTCGCATAGAAATCACAAACCAGTCAGAGCGAATTTCATTGGTTGAAAACAGTCAGAAACAGTCAGAAAACTAGTTTCAATCAATGAAATTCACTCTGACTGGTTTGTGATTTCTGTGCGAACAGACCTGATAGGCGGCCTTTTCAGGTTTGGAGAAAAAGGACGGTTCTAGAACGGTTCAAAACAATCGGACAGTTTATCAATCAACAAATTGGAATTTTTGCGTGAGGGGTGGGGAATTGGGGGGTATTTGATAGTAGTAGTGAGTATCATCCTTGGTTTAATTTAACAGCAGTGGTTCTTCTACCCTTCCACCACGGTGCCTACACCAGCTGAATTTAGCCACACGCGGCAAAATGTAACCTGGGAAAATGACTAAGGGCGGGTATTATAAAACAACTTTGAGAGTTAACTTAAAGTTAACTTGTGGAATTACATGTAATTCAAAAAGTTAACTTCAAGTTAACTGTCAAAGCAGTTTTATAATACCCGCCCTAACTCTATTGGTATGTCAAAGCAGTGATGCCAACTCTAGGGATTTGTGCCTAGTTCTAAGGTTCTAGCAATGTTATAGTAAGCTGTGGTTCTAGGGATAAATATGCAAACAAAAATTGTCTAGGGATATAGGGAAATTCTAGGGGGTTTTCTGATATTTTTAATTTTTCTTATACAATTTAATAAATTATAAAAAAATAAATATATATTATACAATTTGTATTATATATTTTAAAAAAAAAAGTGACCTTAGTACAGTGTTGCCAGTATCAGTACAGATGTACTGAAATCAGTACAATTTGACCCTCTTCAGTACGTCAGTACCACACTATAAAATTCAGTACATTTTCCCGCCGCTGTACAATACCGGGGGTATTCCTAAACGGCGGGAAAAATTAACGAATACCTGCATTTTCGAATTGACGGAAGCAAGGACGATATACACTATTACTACCAGGATGGCCTATCCTCATAAGGCCTGTGTGTAACAAATCCACCTCTCCCTCCCCCCCCCCCCCCAAAATACCAGTTGTGACGTAGGCAGCATGTTATTACTCGCCTTGACGTAGACTGTTTAAACAGCTGACGACTTAGTTATGACGCCAGCAATGGTGGCACACCAATATGGCGGCGATTACCAAAAACGAGGCCGATAAGCACACCTAGAGTGTGTAATCACCTTGGGACGAAAGGGGATCACGAAATACTCCGGAGCAGAATTTTGAGTGCACCCAAACATGCCTTTAGCCCGGGGCCGTTTTACGCCCGTATATGGACTTAATCTCGATTAGGAGTTTAATCTCGCTTAGTTCAGGTCTGTTTCCAGTCAAAAACAGTCAGAAAACTAGTTTCAACCAATGAAATTTACTCTAACTGGTTTGTGATTTCTGCAGAAACTGACCTTTCGAAAATTTGGCATGCAGCGCAAGAAAAAAGGAGTTTGAGCTGAAGTCTTAGATTACTTACAAGATCCACCAGAAAGGAGGGTTTTGCTTAGATTAGATGTTTGACGTTTCTTAGATCAAAAAAAAATTCCAAGGGTAATAGCAATATTCCTACTGACCTATTACCTAATACTTAAATTGCCTAACATGTACATTCTTGAGAAGCTAGAGGATATTAACATTAAATTTCGTGAAATAAGTAACCTGCCCCAATCTATAATGTCAGATCTTCTGAAAATGTAACGATTTTGAAAAATTTCGGTTCAATTTTTATGACATGAAAAACGCGGCAAATTACCGGTGTTGTGCGTTTCTTTGATATTGACAATGTAACGAGATTGCCATAAAGCAGCGCTTGTGCTGAGAGGATATTCTTAAGCCTAAAAAAACGAAATAAGTATGCTAAAACCATCTACTTTATTAGTTTTATGAACTCCAGTTTAGTTTCTGATGTTAGTACATTTTTACGTTTTCCAGTACATTTTTTGCCTCTTGATCAGTACTTTAATTTTCGAGGGTCTGGCAACGCTGCCTTATTATTGGTTCTTCTGAGTAATCACATACAGCATAAGCATACAACAGTAACATTTTTGTATGTTGTGAAGTGCTTTTAACCTTTCGTGTAACGTGATGTGTCCAGGCGCATGTCAAAAGGCCCCGCAGACCCCGCTAAGCGGGGGGGCACCGGTATAATGGGGGCCCCCTGGCCCCCAATATACTCTAAGGAAAAGTAATACCTATGTATATCAAACAAACTCCAAAAATACAAATATGCACATTTAAACATTTCAAATCCATATTTAATTTGACACCATTTCTTTCGAACATAACAAATGTGAACGCCCAAACAATTGTCAACCCTGGCTGGTTGAAACCTCAGTGATTCCCATAGGTTTAGGATATTTTATAAGTAGTTTTTAAAATAATGCATATTTAATTCCATATCTTTGTACTTATTACTTAAATATTTGTTGTATGTTTTCCTTGTATTAGAAGAACATTTTTTTTAGAACTTTTCAATCATCCCTCCTATATTATAATAACATATAATAATTCATAGAAATAAATTTAGTTTCAAAAATTCGCTGTGTTTTTTAACTATTAGATAGATATTGTGTATAAATATTTACTATAATGGGTTGTTTTTGGAAAATATAATAGTGACATAGGCGGCCTCAAAAAAAAGTTCGCGGGGGGGCCCCCAAAAAATTTGACACGCTACTGGATGTGTGTGGGGATTCCCGCAACAATCGCGTCGAATCAGAAGACAGTTGTTAACAGTCTGTCGTCACTAACTTAAGAACAATTCTCGGATGGTCTAGAACGGTTCTCTCAGTTCTTACTCTGAAGAAGGAACTGTTTTAGGATTTTGTGATTTGCGGCATGTTCTGGTTGGAATCGGTTCAGAACTACATAGTATTTAAACATTCCTCAATTATTTTTTGTGCGCAAGCAGTTCTGCGCAATCCCGCAACCATTCCAAATTCCAAATTTTGAACCAAAACAAAGCTACTGTTGCCACCCCACTAGTGCCGTCATAACAATGTTTTTCTGCGATTGACAAGAAATGTCAACATTTTTGACCGGTTGACAGGTCGCAAAGCTCGATATTCTGGTATTTCAATTATGTTTCAATAGTTGCTAAGGAATCAATTAGGGATGTCAAGTTTTTTTAAAACACCGGTTTTCTCATTAACCGGTTAATTTAATAACAGTTTTAACTGCCCGATTATAACCGATATAAAACACCGGTTATTCCGATTAACTGGTTGCTCGGTTATTTTCCCGAATTTTATCAGAATAATTGCATAATTTATATTATAATAATGTAACATAAGTTAAACAACCACATATCTTTATTGTAAAAAAATCGAGAACTGTTATATGTGAAGAAAAAGAATCAAAAGCCGTGTTTGTTTTTGTCATCTTTTTCGATAACTTGTTCCGAAATCGTAACAGACACGTGATTTGTAAATTGAAACTGTCTGATCCAGTCACGTACGTGCCTATCATAATTTCGGAGCAAATCGACGAAAATGATGAAAAAAACGAACATGGCCAAAGAAATACCTAGGGTACACTTTTCTATACTGATTATTTCTCTTCTGTCATTTTGAAGATGTATCCGTTGACATGTATATGTCTCTTTCAATTCCGTTCATTAGGGAAAGATGGAAAACAACCAGCTGCTGAACGAACTAACCGAAACTGAGATGAAATACTAGAGATGGTCACTACTATCGGTTGAAGACTGAGGAAATTCGACTGTTGTCGCTTATTCAATATTTTACAATTTATTTAATAAGACGAGAGAAAAGTCCACTTATTTCACTTTCACCGGTTATTAGGTATAAAACCCGGTTATCCGGTTATAACTGGAAGCAAAAAAAACTGGTTTTAACCGGTTAACCGGAGAGTAAACACCGGTTTTTCGGTTTTAACCACTGGTTATTGACATCCCTAGAATCAATGAATAACAGTACGGCAAACACTTTTCCGGCCTAGGCCGGGAAAGTGATTCTCGTATTGCTGAATAATTGGTACTAAAAGGCAAACATTTAACAGGTATTTAACCGATCGGAGAAAAAATAGTAGGTGTATTTCGGTGGAAAAGCGCATTCTTGGCCTTCGGTGTTTGCCGGCCTCGGCTACGCTTCGCCCGTCAACTTACACCGTCGGCCGAGAATGTGTCACTTTTCCACCTAAATACACAATATACTATTTATTGCTTTGGAAATTCTATGTTGTTTTTTAAAAACTTGAGGATTATTGCGATTAGTTTTGGAAATATAATTTTTTTTCTTGTAAATTGCAAGTATAAATCACATATTACAATTATTATTTGGACTGTTATAATAATTCTGAAATGAATTTGAAAAAAATAAATTCTAAGGAGTTCTAGGGACATTTTTTTTTCAAATCTAGGTATTTCCACATCCCATCAGTTGGCAACACTGTGTCAAATTGAAACGGAGTCGATGCGGCAACATTGCAACATGCTAACATCATAAATTTTGATATGTACCTATCCATTATTTTATTAATTATTCCCTTTAGTATTTCCGGCTTCACTGCTCCCAGCATAGAATAAAATTATATGGAGAAACAGGTACGTTTGAAGAACGAGCTACCGAAAGCAACGGAAGTAGGAGTTACAGTGACTAAATAACCGTGTTGCCAATCTGAATTTGCGAAATTACACGATTTGCTGGTCAAATTACACGTTTTCAGTCTCACAAACAGGGACCCAAACCGGAACGATATTAAATCGAAAACCGGAATGGAACCGGCTTTTTTTTTTGCGAACCGGAACCGGAACGAAACCCATATTTCATAGAAATATTGTAAGGCAGGCAGAACCGGAACCGATACAAATTAATCGGTTCTTACCGGTTTTTTTCGATTTTAAGATTTCATAAATTAGGCAGCATAAAATTGGATCTTATCGTAATAAATATGACACTTTAAAAAACAGGGCGTTGGTAAACGCGCATTTCTGAACTCTGCCAGGCTACACCAAGGATATTACACACTACTACAGGATTGCTTATCGAACTTGATTTTTAGAATCAAGTTCATATGAGGTTTTACCGTTGCGGTGTCATTAGCGGTTTGCGTCATCAATCGTAGTCAGAGATAGTCGTATTTAAGAATATACATTTTTCTACAACTGTCAAAATCATCGCAATCATAACCTATGGTGCAAACATCCTACGTCAAGAAACAACATGCTGCCTACGTCATCGCTGGTTATTTGGCTTGGTGGTTAGCTTGATCAAATGGCAATAAAACACCTTACAGTTTGTACTTTTTGAATTTTCCGTCATTATAGCCACCAGTAAATTACATAGGAATACACATGATGTCATTGATGACGCAAAGACAAAGTTAAAAAAATATTAAATGTAATAAACTGACCGAAAACACAAAAATTATTATTAAAGTTATTACAGACAGAGAAATACATTAAAAAATAAATCACAAATTACAGAAATAAAAAAATTTCTGTTAGACTGAAAACCTATACCGGTACGAACCGTTAACCGAATCGAAATATTTATCTTGGAACCGGAATCGTAACGGAACCAATATTTGTTATGACGCTGTGAACCGCAATTGGAACGGAACCGATATTTCATTTCGGTCTCGTTTGTATTCGAATCTCGGAACACTTTCGTAAAGATATGTGACGTCACCGCCTAGACAAGGAGCAAGAACGACGGGAGCACTCTCGATGGAACGACTATCGACTTTTAGCTTTGTTTTGGTTCGAAATTTAGAACGGTTCTGGGATTGCGCAGAACTGCTTGCGCACAAAAAATAATTAAGGACTGTTTTAGTACTAGTTTTGAACCGATTCGGAACCAAAGAAACCAAAACACGCCGCAAATCACAAAATTCTAAAACAGTTCCTCCTTCAGAGCAAGAACTGAGGGAACCGTTCTAGAACAATCCCAGAATTGTTCTTTAATAGTTCTAGATAAACCAGAATACTGTCATCACAGTTTGATTTCGATTCTGAAAAAACAAAAACGCGTTTCATAATATGCGCATGTGCAGAATGATTCCGAACCGAAGGCTTTAATTTTGAGAGTCTTTTATCGATATGAAAAATTCGTATCGATTATAGTGCATCGTGGAAATATCGATATATGATATTATATCGATATCGATAAGCCCTCTTCTACTAATAAAGACCATAACCTCACAAACCACATGTTGATTGTTGTTTGTTGTTAAATTTCTTGCTCGCCCTGTTCTTTTTGGATGAACTAGAAGTTTTGTGTTTTTCTCCCATAAAATTCCAATTTAGTGAGAGAAAATGGTTAGTGTAAGAACTAGTGAAATGTCGATAATGTGCAGACCTCGGTGCAGACTTTGTCTACTGAAAGATCAAAAGCAACTGAACATTTCAATTTTCGAAGATCGGACTGATAATAAACTGTAAGTTAAAGTTAGTGCCTTGTTACTCATTAGGGTAAGTTGTCATTTCATTTATTTTCTTTATTAGGCGAATTTTTGTCTGACTGAGGCATCCTGTATTGTTTATCAAGAAAAATTTATCCAAGAATTTATCATCGATTTGATTTAATAGCAATTTCTATATTCATAAGCTACCAATGTAATTTGAGGCTTTTTTAGATGTAGCTTGGCTTGCTACACTCATTTTTTTTACAGAAATTCTGGTTCTGATTGAGATAAGGTCACTTCTCAAAAATGATTTTTTAGGCGACTGTCACAAAAAGATTAGTTTTACGGATTCAATATCATCCCTAAAGTATATCTTTTTTGGCCGCATTTACTTTACGGTCGCATTTACTTCACGGCCGCATTTGCTTTATTACTTTACGGCCGCTTTTACTTCACGGCCGCTTTTACTTTACGGCCGCTACTTTGGTGAAAATAAACACACAATATAAAACGCGGTACCGTTTTAGTTAGCAACCACAATGAAACCAAATTTTTAATTTTAGCTCTATCCAAATTTCCACATTAAATGCTAAAGAAAACGGCTTCAGATTAAAAATTTGAGAGAAGTATTTTCTTGCATTTTTTTCAAGAAATGCCAAAATTAAAAAAATCCCTAACGTTATGGTTCACAGCTCAGAGGAATAGTTCACAGGTCCACCTATGTATACTTTATGTCAAAATTTACAATTATAGTCAAAAATAACATATCAGCAAGTTTTCAAAATTGATTGCTTTTTTAAAAAAGCCCAATGTAGGATACCAGGCGAAAAAGTCGGCAATTTTCTATAATCACACTTTCTCTATCGTACTTTTTGCTACTAATAATTACTATCTTTGCTGGATTATTTATTTGATCAATAAAAGTTTAAAGCTACTGTTGAATTTTCGTCTTTTTTCAAGAACAAACGCTCGCCGTCGAATCGGCCAAAAAAGATCAACTTTACGGCCTTGGTACACAAATAACTATTTTTTGAAAAATTTTGGTTTTATTCGATTCGTTTTTTCATTTTCTTTCCAAAAAAGTGAGGATTATTGGGATTCAACAATAGCTATTTATATAACAAGTACATAAAGTAAGGCTTTATTGTACAAATAATTTTATAGCCGAGCGAGCTTGCGAGCAAGGCTATTAAATAATGAGTCAATAAAGCCTGTTTATGTAAGCGTTATATACATGATTTTATGTACAGGGTGGCCCGTTTAGGAGGGGCCTATACCTTATCTCGAAATCTACGAGGGCTGCAAAAAAAAATTAAATACAAAAGTTGTTTCTAATAAAATTATCTAATTTTTTTTTGCATTGTTTTTGTTGTTACTCTACTATATACAGGGTGGAGAGATAAAATTTTATTTTTTTAAATGGAACACCCTATATTTCAAAACACTTTCACATAGCCCTTTGAAAGACAAATCCAACGATATACTTGACATGTGTCTGTGATAAACCGTTTCGAACTTATTAGCGATAATCTTCAGGATCTGGGGTAATTTCAAACAGGCATTATTACGTTACTCATAAACTTTTAAAACTTTTTTTTGCATGATCTTTTTCATAAAATAATGCTCTTCTTTAGACTATTTTGAAATTTGGAATATTTGTTCAAAAAACGCTGTGTTGCCACGTTTCGCAAAATGTTACGCTTTTCAATTTTTTTAAATGGGACCTCCTGTAAATTTTCGAATTTTTGGATAGCCCTTTAAAATACAAATTCAACGATATACTGGAAATGGGTTTGTGATGCACCGTTTCGGCCTTATTGGCGATTATCTTCAGTTCTAGCACCATATTTTATGTCACCCCTGTTGAATAAAGAAAATGTCTAATTTTGCAGTAGATTAGCTGAAATAGTGCTCTTTATTATTATTATTCATTAAGAAGTAGTTAAAGTTTCTCCACATTATTAAAATAGAAAAGACGTTTAGGTTTTTATTTTCATTAGTTTCTCGCCTTAATAATGGGGAGAAACTTTGACTACTCTTTGAACAAATGATACTAATACCTACTGTAATAAACTATAGTTGCAGTAAACAAGGGAAGCATTTAATTATAAAGTCCAAAATAAAGGTTACTGATTAAGATTAAATAAATAAACATTTTGAGAACTTCAACTTCAGGCTAACTATAAAATTAATTTAATTAAATTATCTATGTGTCCGCCATTTTCAACAATACAGGTAGTATATCTTACTTGTAAATGTGTTATCACATTTAACACGTAATTAGGTTGATTTGACAAATATAGCAACAC
Source organism: Ceutorhynchus assimilis (assembly GCA_917834065.1). Classification (NCBI taxonomy): domain Eukaryota; kingdom Metazoa; phylum Arthropoda; class Insecta; order Coleoptera; family Curculionidae; genus Ceutorhynchus; species Ceutorhynchus assimilis. Next base: position 6,918,943 of record OU892286.1, read on the forward strand.
AGCGTCACATTTAATTTTTTGTTTTTATCCAAATTTCTCGCCTTTTTCATTTTAATAATGGGGAGAAACTTTGACTACTTTTTGAATAAATAATAATAATAAAAAGCACTATTTCAGCAAATCTAATGCAAAATTAGACATTGTTTTTTATTCATCAGGGATGACATGAAATATTGTGCTAGAACTGAAGATAATCGCCAATCAGGCCAAAACGGGTGCATCACAGACCCATGTCCAGTATATCGTTGAATTATTTTAAAGGGCTATCCAAAAATTCGAAAATTTACAGGATGTCCCATTTAAAAAAAATTGAAAAGCGTAACATTTTGCTAAATTTCAGTATAGTCTAAAGAAAAGCATCATTTTATAAAAAATATCACGCAAAAAAAAGTTTCAAAAGTTTATGAGTAACGTAACAATGCCTGTTCAAAATTACCCTGAATCCCTGAAGATAATCGCTAATAAGTTCGAAACGGTTTTTCACAGACACATGTCCAGTATATCGTTGGATTTGTCTTTCAAAGGGCTATGTAAAAGTGTATTACGATATAGGGTGTTCCATTTAAATTTTTTTTTTTATCTCTCCACCCTGTATATAGTACAGTAACAACAAAAACAATGAAAAAAAAATGTAGATAATTTTATTAGAAGCAACTTTTGTATTTAATTTTTTTCTGCAACCCTTGTAGATTTCGAGATAAGGTATAGGCCCCTCTTAAACGGGCCACCCTGTACGATTATGACTGGTTTTTGTTAAAAATTAAAAAAAAATTAATAAAAAAAGTAAAATTTGCGTAGGTATACCTGTTTCACCTTGGCAGGTTGTCAAGACCTGTTTCACCTTGGCAGGTTGTCAGGACCTGTTTCAACTTGTCAGGTAGTCTAGGTAGGCAATAAAGTAGCACTTTATTTTACTAGTACAATAAAGAGCTACTTTATTGACGCAAAACTGTTCTATAAATAGCACTTTATTGGTCAATCGGACATAAAATAATTTTATTATATTTATATCAAATGTGCCTAAATTCTATGCAATAATAATTATGTATTTCTAATAATGGAAATATAGCCGACCGATGGCAAGGTTGTCAGATGATTTTCAGTGTGTAATAGTGTGTACAACTCTTGTTGTTTTCGCAGTGTTGCCAGATCTTACATTTTTCATGAACTAGTAGTAAAAACTAATGATACAATTTTATAATAGGGTACTTGCATGGAAAATTAAATTGATTATTGTTTATTGCAAACTGTAGGAAATCGAAAAAAAATCGTTACTTTTTTTTCATTTCGCCCAAATATGATTATTTCGGAAGTTATACAAATATTAAGTTTTGTATATATAGATATACTGAGCATGTGCGACGTCATAAAGTATTATACCTGATGACGTCATAGGCATATTTCATAGCGTTGTATCTCCGTCAATTTTTGACTAAGAAGAAAAAGAAAAAACACGTGTTGACTTATTTTTCATGGACTATCGAAATCAGCAATAAAAAATTTTGATGCAAGGGGCCTATTACATATTAAAATTTATTGAATTCAAGTAAGTTTGTTGTCAACCAGTACACTCATAACCAGTAATAAACGAAACTAACCAGAAATAAGCAAACTAACCCAAACTAACCTGTCCACCTAATGCGTACTAGTCTTTGTATGTTAATACTGGATTCAATTCAATTCAATTCAATTTATTTATTGTTCTCAAAAGAAATACATTCTTATGAACATGAGTTCACGTAAAAGCATAAATTTAATTTTAGTAAAACAAACAAAGTGCATAATATTATCAAAAAGAAAACCCAATAAGCAAAAAAATAAACTTTTAAATATAGTACAATAAAGTTCATTAAAGTTATTAATAATCAGTACACCTATAACCAGTAATAAACGAAACTAACCAAAAATAAGCAAACTAACCCAAACTAATTCGTCCACCTAATGCGTACTAGTCTCGGTACTATTTAGTCTTTGTATGTTAATACTTGATTCAAAAAACAAAGCGCGCTACCGCGCTTTATCAATAACCAGAACACATATAACCAGTAATAAACGAAACTAACCAGAAATAAGCAAACTAACCAGAAATAAGCAAACTAACCCAAACTAACCTGTCCAGCCAACGCGTACTAGTCCTTGTATGTTAATACTGGATTCAAAAAACAAAGCGCGCAAGCGCGCTTTTTTAATAACCAGTACACTTATAACTAGTAATAAACGAAACTAACCAGAAATAAGCAAACTAACCCAAACTAACCCGTCCACCCAATGCCTACTACTCCTTGTATGTTAATACAGGATTCAAAAAACAAAGCGCGCTTTATGCTTCATTAATAACCAGTACACATATAACCAGTAATAAACGAAACTAACCAGAAATAAGCAAACTAACCCAAACTAACCTGTCCACCCAATGCGTACTAGTCCTTGTATGTTAATACTGGATTCAAAAAACAGAGCGCGTAAGCGCGCTTTATTAATAACCAGTACACTTATAACCAGTAATAAACGAAACTAACCAGAAATAAGCAAACTAACCCAAACTAACTCGTCCACCTAATGCGTACTACTCCTTGTATGTTAATACAGGATTCAAAAAACTAAGCGCTCTAGCGCGCTTTATTAAGGTTTAAAGTCAACCCCTATTTTCTGAACCTTGTGTTCAAAAATTCCAAAAAAAATATATGTTTTATGATTATCGATATACTTTAATCCATAATTTTTTTAAGCAAATTTGACTCGCCATTTTTGAGTTATATCGCAAAAACTGAAAAAAAAGTAGTTTTTCACTGCAAAAATAGTTGGAAATATGCCCGTAGCTACACTGTTTAGAAAAAAATCCGACGGATGAATGTTCAAAGTTATTTGCGTTGGTCGAAACTACAACCCTGTTTATGTAAAACAGAATAATACTTCGAATTTCCGCCAAAAAAAGAAAAAACGTTCCATCACACAATTTAACCAAATGAAGATTTCTATTTTTTTTTGACAGTCAAGTTAGGGCACACTATAGGGGCGACAGCATTGACATCTCGCGTTGCTGTAATAAACTATAGGCCTGACTTTAAACCTTAATAACCAGTACACATATAACCAGTAATAAAGGAAACTAACCAGAAATAAGCAAACTAACCCAAACTAATTTGTCCACCTAATGCGTATTGTTCGTCGATTTTAATCTGATACTCGGACGGAATGTGAGCTGGTGGCTCCCTACATTAGAACGCCAATGGTTACCTGACGTCACACCTGTTTTTGCCATATGAAACACCCCCTCGCTCCTCATACTGCAAGTATCAGTTAAAAATCGACGAACAATACTAGTCTTTGTATGTTAATACTGGATTCAATTCAATTCAATTCAATTCAATTTATTTATTGTTCTCAAAAGAAATACATTTTTATGAACATGAGTTCATGTAAAAGCATAAATTTAATTTTAGTAAAACAAACAAAGTGCATAATATTATCAAAAAGAAAACCCAATAACCAAAAAAATAAAAAATTAAACTTTTAAATATAGTACTAGGTGTTTGTTTATAACTGGAACACCCAGTAACTTTCTTATATTATTGAAAATAAAGGGCATATTTGAGCTGGGAAATTTCTTGGTAAATTGCAACCTTAAGCGCTACAACGATATTTTTTTGTCGTCATAGGTTTACAGGGTGCGCCAAAAAGGTATTATTTTTATATGGAATGCCCTGTATATTTTTGTTATCCAAATAATATTTGATATGTTTGTGAAGCTAACTTTCTGAGAATTTCAAAAATGCAAAAACATACAGGGCGTTCCATTTGAAAAAATGCCTTTTTTGGCGCACCCTGTATACTTATGGCGACTGAAAAAAAAAGCAATTTGTTTCAATTTTTTTTTGAGGTGGTTCCAGAAAAATTGGGGTGCATTATACGAATTTTTAAATATCATTCCTATATTAATAATCCCTGAAAATTTAAACAGCCTAGCATTAGCCCTCTAGGGCAGTGGTTCCCAACCTTTTTTTAGTCACGACCCTTTTACAGATTTGTTCATAAGGTCGCGACCCCCCTACCCATTAATAAATAAAAAACAAAATTTAATTTATTCGAGTAATCTAAATACAAAAATTGAATTTTTATTTTGTTAATGTGATGACTGAGCTTGCATCCCTGTAACAAGTCTCGAAATTCTTGGTTGAGTTTTTGTTAAAGCCGATCTTATCATCTTGAACACCCAGTCTATTTCTGGCCTTTGTTCTAATTCACAAAAGAGTTGAAAACCCCACTTTCACGTAGGTAGGTAGAGGCAAATGGTATTAGTATCCGAAAAGAAAGCTCAAGGAGGTCGACATAAGGATATGAACTATGCAAAGCACATTAAAATTAAGTCAAGAATTTCTGCTGAAATAGGGCCGGTGCTGTGGGATCATTTCTCATCTCTCGTCGGCAACATCTAACGAGGCTAAGGTTTCTTACTACTGCAGCGCCCAGCGCCCAAGCAACGCCACGCGGCTTTTGAGGCGAAGGCCAAGGCGTGTTGCCAAATGCAGAAAAATATACACGGTGGTCCATTTAACTTGCGATAATCTATCTTGAAAACGACGCGTTTTTGAAACAAAAAAACAAATACAAGCAATGGTGTCACGGGGAAAAGAAAATGATAGCAATGATTTTTGACTCTTTCAACTTTTATTTGAACTCTTTTTTTTAAACGCGCCGTTTTCGACATATAAGACTGTCTCAGGCTAAATGGACCACCCTGTATATTAATATTGGCATTGCGACCCCTCCAAAAACCCTATGCGACCCCCTTAGGGGTCGCGACCCACCGGTTGGGAACCGCTGCTCTAGGGGGTCAATTCTTGAATATTCTCGCATACGAAAGTTGGTACGAATTCGAATGACAGCAACGTAAATTGAACAGGGAACGTTCGAAATCATCTCAATTTTCGCACGCGAGATTATTCAAGAATTGGGCCCAGATGACATGAGAGGGGGTTGTTTAAATTTCAACACCCTGTATTTTGGAAACGACGCACCTCCAACCATCGATGTCCTATCTCAAACTACTTCTCTATGGTTCCTCTATAAACCCTAGCATTTTTGACCAGTTGAATGGAGACACCCTATATATACCGGGTGCTTGAATTTAAAAAAATCATCACAGACAAAAGAATAACACAGGATGATGATGACAATTAATAGAGAATTTTTTGTGTTTTAGATACTTTTTTCAAATAAGGCTTTTATTTGCTTAAAAATATTGTTATTTTTTTGTGACTCAAACCTTGATAGTGTAAATGGATGATTGATAATTTTTAAAATGGATTGGACCATATACAGGGTGTTACAAATTCGCGAGAAAGTATGCGGATCTTGGTATCCATAAGAGATACAGGATCGGTTAATTTGGGGCAAAGTTACGCAACTTCTTGCCTACCAAAATGCCTCTTCGAAATCTGGAAAATTCCGAATACTTCTTGAGATATTCGGAAAAAAACGAAATTTTGCATTTTTTATCATTGCCAATTTTTCTCCCCTACAATATGGCGTTATCAAATTTGGAATCTCGACGTTTCGTCTTTGGGCCAACATGATCAACTTTATATTTTTAAATACGGCTCTGGATTTTTTATTTCGGTTCTTTGTTAGTTTTGCACTTTTTTAATGAAATGGTGTATCAAAACAATCGATAAAATGAATATTTCAATTGAAAAAATATATAATTTGTATGGAGATACTCATTTTTGTCAAACACCTTGTTTTCTTCATAAATTTGTCTTTGTCAAACCCATTATTTTATAGCAAATACTCGAGCAAATATATTAATTGGGTAAATTGTTTTTGTTTGACGAAGATAATAAGTATCTCCATACAAATTATCATACTTTTTTGACTGAAATGTTCATTATATCGATTGTTTTGATATACCATTCCATTCAGGAAGTCAGCTAACAAAGAACTACTCACACAAAAAATCAAGAGCCGCATTCAAAAAAATATAGTGGATGATGTTGGCCCGTCGGATTTCAAATTTCATAATGCCATATCGAGTGCCATATTGTAGAAAAGAAAAAGTGGCAACCATGAAGTGCAATTTATTTTGAAGTATTTCTTCAAAAATAAGTTCAGAACAAAAAAATCTCATTGTAGCGATTAAGAATATTGCAATTTACCAAGAAATTTTCCAATTTAAACTTGCCCTCTATTCTCAATAATAAAAAAGTTATTGAGTGTTCCAGTTATAAACGAACACCCTGTACAATAAAGTTCAAAAGTACTCACTATCACTAATCACTAGGAAAACAAGGAAAAAACAAAAATGTTACACAATTTAATACAATCATTACCTCATTCGTTACACAGGAATGATTTTAGCTTTAAAACGAGCTTTAAAATATTTGCAACAGTTTTATAGATTTCTTTAGCAGAGTTGAGGGTTAAGTCACCCAGAGCTAAAGCAAAGTTTTCGTCACTCCAGTTTAATGGTCGCAAGTGTTTTTAGGCGATTACACACGGGCGTGGATGGCTTAATACATATACGTGCATACATCAACGTGCAAACAACAACGTGCATATCGCGTCGTCCAAGCTACGCAAAGCTCCCCTAATTAAATGCTATATTGCAATTTTTGTCTGCTTGGCCACCAAGGCAATTCATATTGAATTGGTGACAGGGCTCTCTACCGAACACTTCATCATGACATTGAAAAGATTTATTGCCCGGAGAGGTAACCCAACCGTGATACATAGTGACAATGCCACCAATTTCCAAGGCGCCCAAAATCAATTGAAGGAATTGCATAACTTTTTTAGAAATAGAACCCATTTGAACTCAATCAGGGACTTTCTCTCTCAAAATGAAACTGAATTCAAGTTCATCCCTCCAAGAAGTCCTCATTTCGGTGGCATTTGGGAGGCAGCAATTAAAAGCGCCAAATACCACATCGTCAGGCTGGTTGGGGAAACCCGCTTCACGTTTGAAGAGTTCTATACAATTTTAGTGCAAATTGAAGCCATATTGAACTCACGTCCCCTATGCGTTCTTTCAAACGACCCAAACGACTATCAAACTCTAACCCCTGGTCACTTCTTAATTGGTTCAAGCCTTACGGCTCACCCAGATAAGGATTTAAGTCATCTTAATGAGAACCGCCTTTCTATGTGGCAGAAAATTTCACACATCCAACAAGTGTTTTGGAAGCGTTGGTCAGTGGACTATTTGAACAGACTCCAAAATCGACCTAAATGGTTCCGGAATTCTCTAGATCTAACCCCCAATACATTAGTACTTTTAAAGGAAGATGACACTCCACCCCTAAGATGGCCTTTAGCCAGAGTCTTAGAGGTATTACCTGGACGAGACAATAAAACCAGAGTGGTAAAATTGAAAACACAAAGTGGTGTTTTTACTCGAGGAATAGCAAAGGTATGTCCTTTACCAATTCAGGATTAAAACCTGCTACTTTCTCTATTGTAAATATGTTGTTTATTTTTTTTGTTAATGTTTCGTCTCTCATTGAAGTTTGGAAACTTCAAGGGGGGGAATATGTTGCGGAAATAACCCACAACAAGTTTAAAATGTTATTATTTGTAGTTTATCAATATAATCAATTTCTATTATTTATCATAAAAATAATATTCTAAAAAAAGATTCCTGTAAAACTGGCAACAGCAGCCCTTTTGAATCGGTAAAATTACAGATTTCTTCATTACCCTATGAGCAATGGATCTATTTTGTTGTTGTGATTGGTCAGTTGCCACCCAACATCCCTGATTTATGCGACCTGCTCCGAAAAAGGCAGTCGACTCGACGCACGGCACGGTACACAAGAGTAGTAATCAAGAAGCAGAAGAGTAAGCAAAGACTCTGCACCCTCTCGCCTCTGAACGCTCTACAGAGGAAAAAAACCCCCAGAAAACCCCCGTTAGTACGCGAATTATAGTAAAATACTACTCCCAGTGTCTCAAGGCCTGACATGGCCTATATTATCAACGATATTATTGATTACAATTCATGTAATTAACCCCTAAATTGTTGCAAGTCATCTCGGACCTAGCAAAATTCTCTACTACGCCTGTTTAAGGTTATTCCTGTCTCACTCTCGACGGGCTTCAACTCTGTATATCATTGTGTTCTCTCTCTTAGTGGAAAATCCCTTAGCTGACAGTGCAAATTACTACGAATAGTGATAAATGGATAAATAATCACTATATGGATTTACCGGTATGAACTGGATTAAGCAAGTAAGACCGTTTCAATTTCTCAAAACAGTCGAACAATAAATTAATAAATACTGAATACTGATTCGGTTGAAATGCACTATAAATTGAAGTGTTTGTTCTAACCTTTAATACAGAAATTTGGTTTTCACACTCGTGAAATGAACATTAATTTGTAAATTTGTATATAGAAACTGAGCATATATATATAGACTTTTCTTGCACTTATTGTTTACACACTTCAGCAGAAAAGTGCTCAAATTATTAACTCTCAATAAACAAAAGAACTTTCAAGGATTATAAACATTTTGTGAATACAGTGAGCTGATTGAAGTTCACGAATTATTTGTGTTGTGCTCTCGTAAATCAAATTAGTTAATTTGTGTTCTCGTTCTTTGAACATTCAACCATAAATGATATTATTATTATGAAATTTCACTATTTTTTATAAATCAAGATACTTATTTACTCGCTTATTTACTTTAGATTAGTATAAAATTTGTAGTTCGACTGGACGTCCAAATAGGAATTATTAGATAGGATTTGATTGCTGATTAAACCGAATTAACTTCATTTATTAATTAAATTGATAACTATTCTATTTCAGCGTTTTATTTGTATAAATGAGAATCAAGGCACCCCTAGTTCAATACAAGGCTTAAATGATCCAACACCTAATGGTTAATTTTTACAGTCAGTCAAAGTAAAAACTTTTGACATCCCTGGTGCGGTAATGACTAGAGTCCACAAAAGGGTAATAGCTAGTTCCGTCACATTGGTCCTTCGAGCCGGATTAAAGCCTTGATTGAAATGTAATTAATTAAAAAATTTAATGTTTTTTTTATGCCCCTATCTCTGACTGCTTTAAGATTCTCATTTCTACACTGCTCAATAAAAACTTGTGTTTTTATTATATATTGAAATTTGCCTACTCGAATCCCTGTATTGCTCGTACTTGGTAAGTACATTCTCTGTTGTAAATATTCTATATTGTAAATAGGTACATTGTGTATTGATTTGTATAGGTACAATTTATTAATTAGCTTGTTTGGCTCTCTTAATTCATTTTAAATTGATTATTATTGGTGGAGTTATTTAAAGGCTATTTCTCAATATGGATTTTGATGCTATGAAGCAAGTCCGTACTCGCGCAAAAAGCGCTATTACTCGCATTGCTAATTGGGTGAAAAACAATAAGGATGTTGAAGTAGACCCAACTCAATTTGAAAATCGTATAGTTAACTTAAAAGATAACTTTGAAAAATACTCAATGACTCAAGATGAAATTGAAACTTATCTTGAAGAATTCACTGCAAATGATAACGAAAATAGAGATATTGTTGAAAATCAATTCTATGATACTCTCTCTCTGATACAAAAATGTATTAAAACATTGTCTCCGGTTACCCTGAACACTCCACCAATAAGCCAAACTAGTTTGCCACAGCTGAGTTTGCCACCACATATGGAAGTGAAACTCCCTCAAATAAATATAAACCCCTTTAAAGGTGACACCGCTGAGTGGACTTCCTTTTTTCAAATCTTCTCTGCTCTGATAATTGATAATACTCACCTGAGTAAAATACAAAAATTTATTTATTTAAAGTCATTTTTGAGAAACGAACCATTGAAATTGATCGAAAACTTGGCTGTGACAAACGATAATTTTGATATCGCTCTAGAAATATTGCAGAAACGATATGAAAACAAAATCTCTGTAATAAACGCTCATTTTGTTGCTCTCTTGGAACAAAACACACTCAGTAAATGTAACGCTCAAACTCTCAGAGAGTTTGTTACAAATTGTAGAAAAAATTTACTTTCTTTAAAGAATTTGCACTATTCTTACGAACAGCTTTGGGAATTTTTGATAATATATTTAATGGGAAAAAAACTTGATTTTGGCACGCGCAAGGCGTTCGAGAATGAGCGCGATTTAAATCAACTCCCTCAACTTGATGACCTTTTTGAATTCCTCGAAAAAAGATGCTTAGCTTTGGAAAATCTCTCAAGTACGGAAGTGCCTTCAGCACAAAACGGGCAACGAAAAGTAAACAAAACCCCAAACTCTGGCGCTGCTCTGTTCGCTCAAAATAATATAAGTAAAGTCACTACACACTGCTTATATTGCAATCAAGACTCTCACAAAATTTATATTTGTAATAAGTTTAAAGGTTTACAGGACTCGGAAAGGAAGACTTTTGTTTATTCAAAACAACTCTGCTTTAATTGTCTTGGTTCCAAACACACTCTTGCCAATTGCCCAGCAACCAAAGGTTGTTTTATCTGCTCTCAAAGGCATCATACATTGCTCCACAATGCTTTTGTCCCTCAAAATCCTCCAGCTCAAGGTCACAGACCCCAACAAAGACCCCATCATAATAACTCTTCGATTGCTAGACCAAATTATTCTAATGGTCAGCAGCAACCGTCTCAGCATCCTCCCAAGACACAGACACAAGGTTCAAGACCACAAAATCAAGCTGACTCACAACCAAACCAAAATGAACTTTCCAAATCTTCCCAAAGTCTCCACTCCGTCTCAGCACTCTCTACAAAAAACTCACAAACTCTTTTAGCAACCGCATGCGTGACACTTTATGACGCAGACAGGCGGCCCCTTCAAGCCAAAGCCATTTTAGATAATGGCTCGCAACACTCCTTTGTAACAGACAAACTAGTTAAAAGGTTAAAACTAGTCCCCTATGTCAAAACAACATATGTGTCTGGCATAGCTCTTAGTAACAATGTTACTAATAAGATGATTGATTTGAAAATATACTCAAATTTGTATCCTCATAGGAAATTTGAGATTTCCTGCGCCGTTCTCCCTGTAATAACAGGACCCCTCCCCTCTATACAAATAAATGTCAGTTCGTGGAATATACCGAGCGACATTGTTCTTGCTGATCCTAGTTTCACTCGTCCTTCGGAAATTGACCTTCTGATTGGTTCAGACCTCTATTACAATCTCCTGACAAAAGGCCTGATTCATCTAGGTCATGGCCTGCCCACAGTCTTAAACACTCATCTCGGTTGGATTCTTGGAGGAACGTTTCCCCAAAATTCACACCATAATAACTGCTCTCATTTAGTCACTAGTAGCCCTGCACAACAAGTGCACTCCTCTGTCTCTATGTTTGTTCAAAGCCCGGACAATAGCTCTCTCGAAAATATAGTGACTAAATTTTGGTCCATGGAAGAAATCCATACCAAAGCCCCTCTCCCTTGAAGATGCAAAGGCTGAAGCTTGTTTCAAGGAAACAACTCAAGTATTAGAAAATGGCTCTTATCAAGTTAACTTACCCTTGAAATCTCCCTCTGAAAATCTCAAACTCGGTGATTCTTTGTCTATAGCCACAAAAAGATTTCACAATCTCGAGAGGAAATTTGTAAAGGACCCAGATTATTTTCATGAATATCAGAAATTTATTCATGAATATGTTAACCTTGGACATGCCAGGTTCCTACCCCTTTCCTCTGCTAATGAAAATCTGGAGCTCAAATGCTTCCTCCCTCATCATGCTGTGGTTAGAGAAGGTGCGTGCTCAACGAAGCTGCGTGTGGTCTTTGACGCCTCTTGCAAAACCACAACGGGCCTTTCCCTAAATGACATAACTCTCAAAGGCTTTCAGGTCCAGCCTGACCTTTATGACATATTGTTACGCTTCAGATCTTTCAAATATGCTCTCACCTCTGATATTGAGAAGATGTTCAGACAAATAAAGATAAATCCCACTCAGACCTTTTTATTAAATATTTTATGGAGAGACGAGCCTGAAAAACCACTTCAGTGCATCGAATTGACCACTGTCACGTATGGCACTAACAGTGCTCCATTCCTCGCAACTAGAGTCTTAAACGATGTTGCATTAAAAAATAGCTCAGATTATCCCCTCGCGTCTCATTCTCTATTGAAACAATGTTACATGGATGATATCCTAAGTGGATGTGATGACCTTAAGGATTTAGAAATACTCTATAGTGAACTTATCTCTTTATTAAAGGCTTCTGGATTTGAATTACACAAATGGTGTTCAAATTCAAAGGAATTTCTAGACAAAATCTCTCATAAAGAAAAAATAGTCGAAGTAGATATGAATTTTGACGAAAACCCGAATAAGGTACTTGGCCTTATTTGGAACCCAATTCTCGACTTCTTCTGCGTCTCTATTCCTGAAGTAAAATTAACAACCCCTATTACGAAAAGAAAAATTGTCTCTGTAATAGCTCAATGTTATGATCCCCTTGGTTTTTTATCTGTAGTCATTGTGACAGGAAAAATAATTGTACAAAGACTTTGGACTTTGAAGTTGGATTGGGACACCCCAATTACTGATGACTCACTCTTGCAAGAATGGAATGGTTTCATACATGATCTTCCTCTCCTCAAAACGCTCAAGATCCCTAGATACCTTTTTTCTGACAAAACATTAAGTTCCATGGAATTCCACGGATTCTCTGATGCCAGCCTCAAGGCATACGCCGCTTGCGTTTACGTTCGCGCCCTATATACTGATGGAACAGTATCTTGTCATTTGATTACCTCTAAATCTAGAGTATCTCCTCTGAAAACAGTTACATTGCCTAGGCTAGAATTATGCGCCATGGTTTTGCTCTCAAAGTTGGTTTCAAAGTTAATCGCAATCTTCGAAGATCGATTCTCATTGAGTTCTGTAAATTTGTGGACAGATTCGCAAATTGCGCTCTGCTGGATAAATTCCCATGCGTCGCGCTGGACTGTTTTTGTGGCTAACAGAGTAGCACAAATTCAAGAACTCACCTCAAATCACAAATGGCGTCATATAAATTCTTCAGACAACCCCGCTGATTACCCATCTAGAGGTTTGCCAATACCCCAAGTCCAGGAGTGCCATACTTGGTGGCAAGGCCCTAAATTTCTTCATGACCCTGAATTAAATCTCTCCCAATTTGGCAACACTCCCAGTTTGTCTGATGTCCCTGAGGAAAAGAAAATAGCTCTAGTAGGAACTGATAAGAAAGATCAAGATCTGTTTTGGCCCGGAATATTCAATCGAGCTTCTAAATTTCGTAAGCTCCAACGCACAGTAGGGTACATGTTGAGATTTGCACATAACACAAAATGTAAACATCTCGATAGAACAAAAGATTCTCTCGAAGTCCAAGAGCTGAAAGCAGCCTTGAACTTGATCACAAAAATTCTCCAGTCAATTCATTTTTCAAAGGAAATCTCAGAGTTGAATCAAAACATATTTTTGAGCAACAAATCACTGATTAAACTCAAACCCTTCTTAGATAAGGATGGTTTTTTAAGAGTGGGTGGAAGATTAGACAACGCTAATGTCTCCTTCGATCAAAAACACCCCATTTTGCTCCCTTCCCATAATCATATTGTCTCATTAATGTTAATCCAAGAACATGAGCGTTTAGGTCATGCAGGCGCACAAACAGTGTTATCGAATTTTCGCCTAAGGTTCTGGCCACTCGATGGTTTAAGGGAGACAAAACGTATAATCAACAATTGTATTACCTGTTTCCGATTCAGAGCTCAACCAGCAGAGCAAATTATGGCAGCTCTGCCAAAGGAGCGTGTGAATGTCTCCCGCTGTTTCAGCCAAGTTGGAATAGACTATGGCGGACCCTTCTTAATAAAATCGTCCAAGCTACGCAAAGCTCCCCTAATTAAATGCTATATTGCAATTTTTGTCTGCTTGGCCACCAAGGCAATTCATATTGAATTGGTGACAGGGCTCTCTACCGAACACTTCATCATGACATTGAAAAGATTTATTGCCCGGAGAGGTAACCCAACCGTGATACATAGTGACAATGCCACCAATTTCCAAGGCGCCCAAAATCAATTGAAGGAATTGCATAACTTTTTTAGAAATAGAACCCATTTGAACTCAATCAGGGACTTTCTCTCTCAAAATGAAACTGAATTCAAGTTCATCCCTCCAAGAAGTCCTCATTTCGGTGGCATTTGGGAGGCAGCAATTAAAAGCGCCAAATACCACATCGTCAGGCTGGTTGGGGAAACCCGCTTCACGTTTGAAGAGTTCTATACAATTTTAGTGCAAATTGAAGCCATATTGAACTCACGTCCCCTATGCGTTCTTTCAAACGACCCAAACGACTATCAAACTCTAACCCCTGGTCACTTCTTAATTGGTTCAAGCCTTACGGCTCACCCAGATAAGGATTTAAGTCATCTTAATGAGAACCGCCTTTCTATGTGGCAGAAAATTTCACACATCCAACAAGTGTTTTGGAAGCGTTGGTCAGTGGACTATTTGAACAGACTCCAAAATCGACCTAAATGGTTCCGGAATTCTCTAGATCTAACCCCCAATACATTAGTACTTTTAAAGGAAGATGACACTCCACCCCTAAGATGGCCTTTAGCCAGAGTCTTAGAGGTATTCCCTGGACGAGACAATAAAACCAGAGTGGTAAAATTGAAAACACAAAGTGGTGTTTTTACTCGAGGAATAGCAAAGGTATGTCCTTTACCAATTCAGGATTAAAACCTGCTACTTTCTCTATTGTAAATATGTTGTTTATTTTTTTTGTTAATGTTTCGTCTCTCATTGAAGTTTGGAAACTTCAAGGGGGGGAATATGTTGCGGAAATAACCCACAACAAGTTTAAAATGTTATTATTTGTAGTTTATCAATATAATCAATTTCTATTATTTATCATAAAAATAATATTCTAAAAAAAGATTCCTGTAAAACTGGCAACAGCAGCCCTTTTGAATCGGTAAAATTACAGATTTCTTCATTACCCTATGAGCAATGGATCTATTTTGTTGTTGTGATTGGTCAGTTGCCACCCAACATCCCTGATTTATGCGACCTGCTCCGAAAAAGGCAGTCGACTCGACGCACGGCACGGTACACAAGAGTAGTAATCAAGAAGCAGAAGAGTAAGCAAAGACTCTGCACCCTCTCGCCTCTGAACGCTCTACAGAGGAAAAAAACCCCCAGAAAACCCCCGTTAGTACGCGAATTATAGTAAAATACTACTCCCAGTGTCTCAAGGCCTGACATGGCCTATATTATCAACGATATTATTGATTACAATTCATGTAATTAACCCCTAAATTGTTGCAAGTCATCTCGGACCTAGCAAAATTCTCTACTACGCCTGTTTAAGGTTATTCCTGTCTCACTCTCGACGGGCTTCAACTCTGTATATCATTGTGTTCTCTCTCTTAGTGGAAAATCCCTTAGCTGACAGTGCAAATTACTACGAATAGTGATAAATGGATAAATAATCACTATATGGATTTACCGGTATGAACTGGATTAAGCAAGTAAGACCGTTTCAATTTCTCAAAACAGTCGAACAATAAATTAATAAATACTAAATACTGATTCGGTTGAAATGCACTATAAATTGAAGTGTTTGTTCTAACCTTTAATACAGAAATTTGGTTTTCACACTCGTGAAATGAACATTAATTTGTAAATTTGTATATAGAAACTGAGCATATATATATAGACTTTTCTTGCACTTATTGTTTACACACTTCAGCAGAAAAGTGCTCAAATTATTAACTCTCAATAAACAAAAGAACTTTCAAGGATTATAAACATTTTGTGAATACAGTGAGCTGATAGAAGTTCACGAATTATTTGTGTTGTGCTCTCGTAAATCAAATTAGTTAATTTGTGTTCTCGTTCTTTGAACATTCAACCATAAATGATATTATTATTATGAAATTTCACTATTTTTTATAAATCAAGATACTTATTTACTCGCTTATTTACTTTAGATTAGTATAAAATTTGTAGTTCGACTGGACGTCCAAATAGGAATTATTAGATAGGATTTGATTGCTGATTAAACCGAATTAACTTCATTTATTAATTAAATTGATAACTATTCTATTTCAGCGTTTTATTTGTATAAATGAGAATCAAGGCACCCCTAGTTCAATACAAGGCTTAAATGATCCAACACCTAATGGTTAATTTTTACAGTCAGTCAAAGTAAAAACTTTTGACATCCCTGGTGCGGTAATGACTAGAGTCCACAAAAGGGTAATAGCTAGTTCCGTCACAGGGTGATTCATTAAGAATGGCACTCGGCCATATCTCAAAAACTATTCATCGTAGTCATGTCGGAAAAAAATGATCCCATAAATATGGCCAAGAGAAAATGCTGGAAATATATTTCAGCTTTCTAAAATGACCGTAAGGGGGCGTAACCCAACTGTCAAAGTACAAAAATGGTTTTATTTTTCAAATTTCAAATGGAAACGTTTCTCAAAAATGCTAGCAATAGATTTTTGATGAAATTTCCCACAATTTTTATTTATGACTTTTTACCATAACTTATCGGATAAGATAGTTATGAGCTGTCAAATATTGCAACTTAAGAACATGAATAACTTCAAAACGACTCAACGAATTGGGTCGATCTTAGGTTCGTTGGAAAGATAAGAGTCTGTTCTTTAATTTTGTTGTAAGAAATTCCAACTTCAGTTAGTTGGACTGACTCTATGGGTGGATATTTGAAAACAATTGAATTTTTCTAATTTTTCTTGAAATTTTCAAAGGAAACGGTATATTTAAGATATGTTCAATAGATTTTTGAGGATATTTTACACATTTTTTCTTTATTATAGGGTGAACTGCCCAGTTAATGACCACTTTAGGTAATACTGATATATAGATAAATGTCAAAATTTACGTTTTGATTTTAAAAAAGAACCCAAAGGACTATTGGAAAATTTGTTTATTATTTTATACTTCTGTTAGGATGAAATACTATATTGTTTCACTTTTCTTTAAAATTTAGCCATTTTTGAGGTGGTTTGTATAAATTCCTAGTAAATGACCAGTTACTTCCAATAAATGGCCAAATTAAAAACCAGTAAATGACCACATAAAGTACTTTATTATAGGAAAGCTAAATACATCAAAAAAATAAAAGTTAATACAAACTTAAAAAATAAGATAAATGAAATCATATTTTCTCATATTTGACGATTTCCGGAATGGAATAAACATTTCCACGACTGCAAATTAACATTGGTGGTTCTATCTTTTCCAGTATGTCATTTTGGTCATACCATATTTGGTCGACTTTTTCTGGCCATTTCCAATTTTGAGCACTTTTGCACATCACTCTCACCTCATACTCCCTTTTTTGTTTTGCTACAATCACTCCTGGATAATAATTTTTCTCATATCTTACTATTACGAAATCGGCTAAGGTGAATATAATTGGTGACTTAGATTCATTGATCTTCTCTTCAGTTTGGTTCATGTTTTCTTTTTGGTTATCTTCAAAAGAGTCTGAGTCTGAAATATCCGTATCAGTTGCACTAGAAGAGGACTCTCTTCTCTTTCCCTTTTTAATTTTTTTGTTTTCTTTATTTTTGATCAATTCTTCCCGTTTACGTTTCTTTTCCTCCCTAGCTAATTTTCTTTGCTCTTTTAATTCCTCAGTAATTATTTTTTGTTCCTCCTTCTTTTCATGATATTCTTTCCAATAATTGGACGTTATCGCCAAAGGCGCTTTTTCTTTGACATACTTTTTAGTTGCAACTTCCAACTTTGGAAAGTGTAAGTGTTTCTTCCAGGTATCTTCGACTTTAAGGGACGTATTTGAGTTTAAATTTAAACTCAAATGTCGCTTCTTTGATTCATTATCAACAACTGTTTTTTCAGGTTGTCTTCTTTCATCTTGATTTTCAATGTCGATGTTATCTAGAATCTGCATGTTTTCATTTTGAGTTTTTTCTAGGCTTTCTGCATGTTCCGTTCCGTCTTCAATTTCTACACATATGACTTCATCTTGATCTGCGTTACTTTTTTCGTCAATATCCTGATAATCTTCTTCAGGTTCCATGTGATCATATATTATTAGAACATTATTTCTATTAACTTCTCTTTTGTCATCTATTGCACTTTCATTTCCGTTATTTTCTTCCTCGGGGTTGTCCTGATTTTTGGCATATTTATTCCATACTTTAAATAATTTGTCATTATTTAAAACATCTTGAGCTTTTTTTCCTTCTCTGTATGTTTTTAAAGTATCTGGAGAAATTTCACTTTCAAGAATTTTTAGAAATTGTTCTTTATTAATTTCATTCGGGTTGTCTTGTACAGTATTGTTTTGTTCTCTTAGCGTTGCCTGACGAGTATTCATACATTTTGAAAAATCCACATTATTTGCATTAAATGGGAATATGCCACATGCCCTAAAGGCGTTTTGTATTGTTTCTATCTTACATGCAGAGTTGAATGCTTCTGCAAAAATAGGTGCAAAAGATACTTTGGTTAGAGATTTTCTTGTTTCTTGCTTGTACTTCTGGCACTGTTTCCTCCAGGACACTTTTAGAGGTCTAAAGATACCAACGTCACATGGCTGCAATATATGAGTAGCGTTTGGTAATAGACAGTAAAGGAAAATTCTTTTTTCCCTACAAAAATTGGCTAGTTCAGGACTGATATGTGACTTATGTCCATCTAGCAAAAATAAAATAGGCAATTTTATATTATTGTCTAACAGCCATGGATAAAGATTATTCGCCACATACTCATAAAAGGTAGGACCAACCATCCAGCCGGTATCACTCCGTCCAATATAGAAATTATCAGGGATGGAGTTTGCAATATCTCTCAGTATTCTTTTGTATGGATAAATTATAAGTGTTGGAGCTACTCTTCCACTGGCAGAAAAATTTGCTAACACAGTCAGACATTCTTTTTCTTTGCCAACAGCAACATCATAAAAGTTCTTAAAATGTTTAGGTCCCAGAACTTTTCCTGTTTTGGGGCATAACTGCACTCCAGTCTCATCAGCATTGTAGATCCGGTCAGCGTCTTCAAGAATATCAACAGCATCTTCTTCTATTAAATAATTTCTAAGATCCTGAAACCATGTTCTTATGTCTTGCTCTGTGACACTAGCTTTGGCTTTGGAAATAATTTCTGCATTTCTTTTCCTAATGTTTGGCTTTACTTTTAAAAAACCTTTCAGCCATTTATCACCTGGGCGATTATTGTTGAACGGATTATGGCGCTGAGTTTCTTCCATTACTTTTTGTACAGCATCTTTCACTTCATCTGGATGCATAGGAAATCCAATTTTTGCTTTCTGTATTATCCAATTTTCTAATATATCTTCTTCCTGTGAGGTCAAGATTCTTGGTGGGCCCATTTTTCTTATTGAAACATCTGATTTTCCATGCAGTTTGTTAATTAAGGTGCCTTTTGGAATTTTAAAGTGTTTACTGGCTTTATTAGCACTCATTTTGCCTTCTTGGACTACAAGCACCGCAGCTTTAAGATCTTCAATTGAATATTTAAACCTTGTGTATGACCTTTTGGGTGTTTCTTCTGGTGTTTCAGCCATCTGAAAATAAATAATACACTATTGCATAATTGCACAAATGATATTTTATTGAAGAAACAGCAAAGAGTCATTTACTGGGCTAAATAACCAGTGAATGACCAGAAGATTAAATAAATAAAAAGGGTGGTCATATACAGGTCAGTCGATTCCTCCTTTATTTCTAAGGCTTTTCAGAATTAAATATCCCTTATATTGCATAAACTAGATGCACAAAATAATATTTTTTAAAAATCCCGCCAACCCAGTAAATGACCACCCATGGTCATTCACTGGATTTCTCAGCTACAACAATACCTGTACATGACCACTTGAAAAATATATGTTTTTTGAGGTTAATTAAATATTACGGCCTAAATAATACTAATTTAGACATTGTTTTATGCAGTTTAACCAAAAAACATAACAATTTTACAATTCTAATATTATTTTTTTGCGAAATAAATAGCTCTTTTGCTCCACTTACCTTAGTTGTTTGCCAATACCTTTGGAAGAAACACAAACAGGTGCACTTTTAACTGCCACTTGTAAAGCACTGATTATTCTGCAGGGCTGCCAAACACATGAGAAAGTTGGGGAATTTGATAAAGATCAAATTGCTGTGTATTATATTGCCTTGGGTTATTTAAAATCCTTAATAATACATAAAACAGTGAATATTGGTCATTTACTGGAATGTGGTCAATAACTGGGCGACTCACCCTACCTTCCTACAAACGAATTCCAGAGAATTTAAAATTTAATTTTATCAAAAATAATCAATATTTATGAAAAAGCCCTCGTAAATAATGACTTCGCTTTTCTGACAGTGGATTGTCATCATTGATGAATGTCAAATATGGAAAAAGTGCGTTAGGAAATTATAATAGTAACTATAATATGCAATGATCATGTAATGATAGCCATTAATACACGAGCATGTTGTAGGATACGAAACTTGAAAAAGAAATACATACTTATTTTGAGAATAGTAAACTACTCAAGTGGTGGTGCCATCTATTAATAATTTTGGAAATTAAAACCTAGACGTCATTTCCGCATAAATTCTCTATTATTTTTTTTATAAGCATTGTCCATTTTCAAAATAATTAGATTCCAGTGGCTGCGATTGCTGCATTTCTATTACATTCATGCAGAACCTCAAGGATGTCCTGTGCTCCTCCATTTGGGAAATGCATTTTGACTTTAGAAAATAGCGTTTGAAGTTTCAAAAATGTGTCAGCCTGACATACTTAACTGGTATCTGCTCAATTTACGAGGGCTTTTTCATAAATATTGATAATTTTTAATAAAATTAATTTCAACACTCTCTGGAATTTGTTTGTACGAAGGTATAATAAAGAAACTCTATGTAAAACATCCTCAAAAATCGATTTAACATATCTTAAATATACCGTTTCATTTGAAAATTTTAAGAAAAATTGTAAACATTCAATTGTTTTCAAATATTGACCCATAGCGTCAGTCCTACTAACCAGAATTTGAATTTTTCACAACAAAATTAAAGAACAGACTCTTGTCTTTCCAACGAACCTAAGATCGACCAGATTGGTTGAGTCGTTTTGAAGTTATCCGCTTTCTTGAGTTGCAATATTTGACAGCTCATAACTATCTTATCCGATAAGTTATGGTAAAAAGTCATAGATCAAAATTGTATGAAATTTCATCAAAAATCTATTGCTAGCATTTTTGAGATACGTTTCCATTTGAAATTTAAAAAATAAAACCATTTTTGTACTTTGACAGTTGGGTTACGCCCCTTTACGGTCATTTTAGAAAGCTGAAATATATTTCCAGCATTTTCTCTTGGCCATATTTATGGGATAATTTTTTTCCGACAAGACTACGATGAATAGTTTTTCAGATATGGCCGAGTGCCATTCTTAATGAATCACCCTGTACAGACGCTCGCACAAAACTGCAGTCTTGCTATTCTTGCTACAGTAATCCGAGTGTGCATCCAAAATTTCTAGCGATTCCACATTCAAAAACGCAACGGTATTTTGCTCGGTATTTTGCATACACATTGATGTTTTTGGTTGCGCGTTCATGTATGTGCGTACATGTTTTAAGACATCCACGCCCGTGTGTAACCGCCTTTTATACAGGGTGTTTGGAAGGTCGATGCAAAGTCTTGGGAAGGTGATAGGGGAGGTCATTTAGACTTAATTAAGCCAAACATACCTTAGTACAAAGTCTTACGGTTTTCGAGTTTTTCGAACGTTTTGGATTTCATTAAAAAAAAGGCAATTTTTCACTTTTTTCTCCTTTCATCTCTAAAATAAAAGGTGACAGCTTGACATTAATTTTTTTTTCAATGGCAGAACGTGTGTCTCTTCTGAAAATGTAAAGAACAGAAAACCAAACAAACTACAAAAAAATAATAAATTAATGTTTGGTAATTTTTCTTTCTCCTGATCAAAAATTAATTTTTAAATTAATTTTTGTGATAAAGTATTACTAATAAAATCAGCTTGTTTACAGCTGATTTAGTTAATAAACTTTAGCAGAAAAAGTAATTTTTTATCAGTAAAAAGAAAAATTACCAAAAATGTATTTATTATTTTTTTGCAGTCAGTATGGTTTTCTGTTCTTTACACTTTCAGAAAAGACAAACGTTCTGCTAAAAAAATATCATCAAACTGTCATCTTTTATTTTAGAGATAAAAGGTGAAAAATTGCCTTTTTTTAAAGAAATCCAAAACGTTCGAAAAACTCGAAAACCGTAAGACTTTGTACTAAGGTATGTTTCGCTTAATTAAGTCTAAATGACCTCCCCTATCACCTTCCCAAGACTTTGCATCGACCTTCCAAACACCCTGTATAGTGGACAGACAAAAAATAAGTGGTGAAATGTTTCCGCTACTTGCATATTACATACAGAACATAAGTTCTCCTGCTTGAACTGATAGGATATATTTTTTATATAAAGTCTACAAAAAAACTTGTTACTGGTGCGAATTTGGCAAATTAATCTAGCAACCGAAAAATCGCATTTGAAGTCAAGGTACTTAGGATAGGTGAGCATGCTAGAGTCAAACGTGCTATAAAAAATGGCGTATGTTGCATTTCTTGCCATACGAATATCAGACTCGGAGCAATTTTGCTGGTAGAGATTCAAAATTTGAGATCGATTACGTTTTAAAATGTAGGGATCCAGAATCCATAAGTGCAAAAGTCCAGCTTCCACGAACCAGCCTTTGAACTGGGATATCCAGTTATATTTAAGCGAAGGCACGTTGGCATCTAGATGAATAAGTCGCTTTAGACAAAATTTTTGGCAATCTTGCATCTCCCATGAAAAGTAACTTAATAAAAAAGTTTAAGGTGATTTTAAATATAAAAAAAGATAAATGTGTAACGCCAGCTTCCAGCCTAACAAGTGCTGAGCTGGTACTTCTCGGGAGACATAATAAGGACTTAAAATAGCTCGTCTGAATTTTTTCTACGATATCCGGATATCTCAAACTCCAAACCGGTAAACAGCCTGTGAAGGAGTTCAATACAGAAGTTTGAAATAGCTTTTTACTTGGCGAGAAGGATCCCAACCTCACCCTGGAGGTCATATTGAGGATCGTTCCCGACGCTTGTTTTGCTCGCAATACAGTCTGTTCAGCCATGTTTCTAAAGCAAGCAGAGCCAGAGAGCAGTATTCCAAGGTAGGTATATTCACTGACCACATTGACAGTCTTGTTTCCTATTTTAAAGGAGATATTAGGTTTAGCACCCGACCGATTAAAGCATACAATTTTGGATTTGTTGTAGTTAATCTCCAACTTATTTGCCTCAGCATATTCACCCAAAATACCGAGCTTTCTCTGAATGTCAACTTCGGAATCACCAAAGAGGACGAGATTGGGTCGGTATAATGTGCGTATTATATTTGTAATTTTGGCAGTATAATGACATATGTTATTTCTCCAGGGATTCTTGACGAGTAGCGGGATTAATGGTCATTATTCCACAAAAGTGTCAGTGTCAAACGTGTAATGCTTGTGGATTTGTATTGAAAATTATGAGACGGATGAAATTTGTTAATTGAAAATCTCAAATAAATTAATTTGTCGTAAATAAAGTAGAGTATACTACTCGCAATAATGGCTATTATTCCCTCGGAATGTTACTCCCTCGCCGCTAACGCGGCTCAATTCGTAATAATCCTCGGGAATAATAGCTATCATTATTGACTCGTGGTATAATCTACTATTATTTACGACTAATGTCACCCGCAGGGAATAATGACGATTAGCGGGATTAATGGTCATTATTGCTCAAAAGTGTCAGTGTCAAACAGGTAGTGCTTGTGGATTTGTATTGAAATGGATGAAATTTTCTATTAAAAATCTCAAATAAAATATTTTGTCGTAAATAAAGTAGAGTATGTAAATTTGCTTGTTAATTTAAATTTGTAGTTTCAATAATGTGGGTTGTCGCTACTATTTATTTAAATTGATTATTTAAATTTATTTTGTTTAAAATTAAGCTTAATTTTACTACTCGCAAAAATGACTATTATTCCCTCGGAATGTTACTCCCTCGCCGCTAAAGCGGCTCAGTTCGTAAATATTCCTCGGGAATAATAGCTATCATTATTGACTCGTGGTTTAATCTACTATTAAATTCTTGATGAGTGCTGATACTGGATTTATTTTTGAGAGTTTTGAAAGCAAGGTCAGGCGAATCTAGTGTGACCTTCATTAGTCTAGGTTGGTTTGGTTTAGACGTGCCAATTCGAGAATCGAGAGACGTTGAGAACAGCTGAGGTAACATCGATGCTTTTATGAATGGCTGCTAAAATTTTCTTGACGTTGGCTGTGTCATTTTGACCTTCAGCCAAGTTGGTAATAATTAGGTTTGACCGCCGCACTTCACGTTCTTTTGATTCTTGCAAAATCTCTTCAAGATTGGAAGGACCGGCAGAAGCCACATTCTCGAGCTGGGCTAACTTGTCGCGAAAAACTGTATTTTCGTTTTGTAGAGCCGATATATCTTGTTCACATTTCGCCAAAGATTCGGCTATGAATTAGGGTTGTTAATTGTTCAATTTTTTTATCGCAAGAGTCTATTTTTTTATCACATGACATAATGTTTGTATTTAGCGAGGACAGTTGAGACATAATAGCCTGAAAGTGGTAAACTGACATAGCTCCGCTAGTGCTAAAATTTTTGCATTTTGTGCATGACCTGCAGGTGTTACGCTCCCTACAGTGGCAATCGTGAATGCTTCAGGATCAGACCCGCGGGCATGGAGGTAAGTAACACCCATTTGGTTCACGTTCGCAAATTTGAATGTAACACCCGATATCGCAACGGAGAGTTTCTTTATCGGGTGTTACTTACCCTGGACAGATTTGCATTCACATAATGTTTAAAAATAATGCCTTTATTAGATAGTATAGATATAATATTATTAGTTTTTTATGTTTCAAACTTTCTGTATTTTATTAATTCGCTTGTTAATTTTTGCTTACAGGCCCTCCTTTTTGTATTTCCTTTTGGTATCATGTACATATGTAGGCCTAAGTAAGAGAAAGACGATTTGAAAAATTTAGTACGATGTAATGGTATTTCGTAAGTATCTATGTTCCTTGTTGACCTGGTATGAATGTCACCAAGCCGCACCAATAGTTCGGAGACTTCGGAGAGATATTCTGGGCAATTGTTCTAAATAATATTTTGTATCAAAACAGCAAAATGTAAAAATCTTCTTTCTTTCATCTTGAGCATTTCACTGTTAGTAATGTAAGGAGTAACATGTTCTCGTCTATTTATGTTCAATATACAGGGTATCGCAGAATATGTGGGCAATCTCTCGGATTCAGATAGAATACAAAAAAATAAGATGAAAACTTCCTATAAAAAAAAGAAGTATTTTGAAAGTTATCAACAAAAAACCTATTTTCAGAGGCGTCCCTTAAGGGCACGTAACTTCGTAGAGGGGGCCGTAGGATTTTTTTTTTTATAGGAAGTTGTCATGTTATTTTTTTGTGCTCTATCTGAATCGGAGAGATCGCCCACCAACTCTGGGACACCCTGTATATGGTACATAATTGTTTTGAATCTTTTGTAGTCTATATTTGTTATATTTTGTTAGAAAGGGTCCATAAACACAATCTGCATAATAGCAGTGTACCAAGACTAGCGACTAGAAGATGTTTAAATTCATACAACAAAAAAACAAAGTTGACGCGTCTGAGCGATTTTTCAAAAATTCTTTTGTTTTCAAAGTAATGAATTTATGCGTGACTTTATGAACTCACTATAGGGTGGGCTCAAAAAAAACAGAATTTTGTTTTTGAGGTTTAACTTTTTTTGTTGTTGAGCAGTTTCCTTTTGTTTTGGCTTATTTGAAAGATAATTGAACAGGCGAATGAATCAAAGTGAAACTTTTGACATTTGAGAAAAATTCAAAATGGCGGACTTCTTCATAAATTACCTAATTTTGGATAGCGCTGGAACTTTTTTGTGACCCCCTGTATAACTTTTTCTGATAAATTCTAAAATTTCATGATCTTGCGAACATTTTAAGACCTCGACAGGAAAAATCGGTTGAAAACTACGGGAAATATTAATTTTTTTGTAATATCGTATATCACCTTTTCATATCCAAAACTAGGTAACTTTTGAAGAAGTCGGCCATTTTGAATTTTTCTCAAATTGTGAAAGTTTCACTTCGATTCGTTAGCCTGTTCAATTCTCTTCCAAACAGGCCCAAACAATAGAAAATTGGTCCACAACAAAAAAAATACAGCTCAAAAACAAAATTCCGTTTTTTTTGAGCCCACCCTATAAATTATTAAATTCCTTGTTATTTTACAAAAAAAAAAACAAATAAAAATAAGTAACATACAGTGTGTTGTTTAAAAATGTGAAACGTGGCCTTCTTTTTGGATTTTTCGATGTTCTATAACTATACAAATAGTGAAAAAGATGTTCCCCTAAATTAAAATTATAGTGTCCGAGGTTTTTCGAGAAATATTCACTCTTTAATTGTTTTTATCTGGTAAATTACGAACGCACAGTATAATTTATATTAATATAACAATATTAATTATATTTGGCACTTATATACTCATGTTTTAATATTTCAATGCCCTAAAATAATTATTTGCAAGATGATAGGCTTGATAACGAGGGTAAGTAACACCCAATAAAGCACACATCCATGCAACCACGGGTGTTACATTTAAAAAACCGAACCGTTGTCGAACGGATTGCCGAATGCTAATCGTTTGCATCCAAAACACATACTGAACAGGTGATCCGAGCGGTGAGAGGTTCGATACGCTTGCTGCATAGAATACAATTAACTGAGGAGGGGGACATCGCCGTTAAATTAAAATAAGCAGAGGTTATGTTTACAAACGCCTATTTTTATTTTTTAGCCCTTTGATCAATAGTTCATGCAACAAAAGTAATGTTTTTATATAGTGCTTGCTCTTAGGTACTTACTGATACCACATTTACTTCGAAAGGCACGTTTAAACTTGGGTAAATCACTATGTTAACACTGCACTAATACAGCGTTATGTTTGCTATCGAAGCGCGGTGAGAACTCATTATCAATAATACTGGATTCAAAAAACAAAGCGCGCTACTGCGCTTTATTAATAACCAGAACACATATAACAAGTAATAAACGAAACTAACCAGAAATAAGCAAACTTACCCAAACTAACCTGTCCACCCAATGCGTACTAGTCCTTGTATGTTAATACTGGATTCAAAAAACAAAGCGCGCAAGCACGTTTTATTAATAACCAGTACACTTATAACCGTTATAACCGTAATAAACGAAACTAACCAGAAATAAGCAAACTAACCCAAACTAACCTGTCCACCTAATGCGTACTACTCCTTGTATGTTAATACAGGATTCAAAAAACAAAGCGCGCTAGCGCGCTTTATGCTTTATTAATATCCAGTACACATATAACCAGTAATAAACGAAACTAACCAGAAATAAGCAAACTAACCCAAACTAACCTGTCCACCCAATGCGTACTAGTCCTTGTATGTTAATACTGGATTCAGAAAACAAAGCGCACTAGCGCGCTTTATTAATAATCAGTACACCTATAACCAGTAATAAACGAAACTAACCAGAAATAAGCAAACTAATCCAAACTAATTCGTCCACCTAATACGTACTAGTCTTTGTATGTTAATACTGGATTTCAAAAACAATGCGCGCTACCGCGCTTTATCAATAACCAGAACACATATAACCAGTAATAAACGAAACTGAAATTAACCAGAAATAAGCAAACTAACCCAAACTAACCTGTCCACCCAATGTGTACTAGTCTTTGTATGTTAATACTGGACTCAAAAAACCAAGCGCGCAAGCGCGCTTTATTAATAACCAGTACACTTATAACCAGTAAAAAACTTTACTGCTTTCTGTCAATTGTCTATGTCAATTCCATAGCCTACTGTGATCCTGATTATGACAGCAGATAGATTTGATTTGAAATGCCAATTGAAATAAATGAAATTATGACATCTAGTGACAGTAAAATGAAACAAGAAAAGATTGTAAACGAAAGATTGGTTTTAAATTGGCCACAATATTTTGTTTGATTTGCATCTGGGGCTGATTTAAAATGTGCAATTCAAATACGTCTCAGTAAATAGCAATTTTTGACGGTATTCCACTGCTAAAAATTGCAAATTGAGACGAATTTGAATGGCATATTTCAAATAAACCCCCTCCAGAGCTGGGCAAAGCCCTCAGTGAAAGGGCTTGAAGCACTAAACCCTAAGCCCTTTCTCAAAGTGCTTTCAATTTCAAGCACAAATTCCTTTTTATTTTAAAAAGTGCTTCACAAGCACAAAGCCCTCAAAGTGCTTGGCAAGCACAAAGCCCCTAAAGTAATTTATAAAGTGCTTGAAGCACATCAAAAGTGCTTGGGGTGCCTCAAGAAGGGCTTTGAAGCTCTTTAAATGTGCTTGAAGCTCTTTAAATGTGCTTGAAGCTCTTTAAATTCGCTTGAAGCTCTTCAAATGTGCTTGAAGCTCTTTCAATGTGCTTGAAGCTCTTTAAATGTGCTTGAAGCTCTTCAAATGTGCTTGAAGCTCTTTCAATGTGCTTGAAGCTCTTCAAATGTGCTTGAAGCTCTTTAAATTCGCTTAAAGCTCTTTAAATGTGCATGCAGTTTTTTAAATGTGCTTGAAGCCCTTTGAATATGTCCTGGAATCTTAGTACTCCTAACAACGCTAGTGATCAATAAAAATACAAAAGCTTACTTTCAATTTCCTCAGTTCTTTTGACTAGAGAATCTTTATATTTTGTATTTTATTACAATTACAATAATTGTGAATGGTAATAGAATTGGTACTTACACATTACACATCACAACTCAGGCTAATTTCATGAAATTACGAAAATTGTATTATTTGTCATTTTTTTTTTTTGATGTTAACAGATGGCGTCACAAAAAAATTAGCATATCGATACTGGTATCGAAATATGGTTTTAAAATATCGATGCCATTTGACGAATATCGATATTTTTAAAATATCGTACCTATTGAGAATAGAAATATCGATAAGCGAAAATCTAGATTCTAGATAAATATCAATCAGAAAATTCGGTGGAATGCGGTAAGCATTCCAACACAGAATAGATATCAGAATTAAGCAACAAAACACATCGATTCAAAATTTTTTAGGTGGGGGATAGGTTAAATGATGGTCAATTCAAATTTTTTTTGCTTCAAGCCCTTTTAAAGTGCTTTAAGCCCTTTCAAAGTGCTTCAAGCCCTTTGGAAGTGCTTTAAGCTTCCAAAAGTGCTTCAAGCCCTCTAAACGTAATTGAAGCTTATTGAAAGGGCTTGAATTACTTTTTTTCAATTACAAATTACCAAGCTTTCTGAAGTAATTGACTTTGCAAGCCCCAATTACAAATATGTAAAAGGGTTTGAAGCACAGGGCTTTCAAGCCCTCAAAGTGCTTCAAGCACTTTCACAAGCACAAAGCACTCAAGCCCTGCTCAGCTGTGACCCCCTCCAGTATCGTGTTTTCGTTTTCCACTCGTTTTTCCATAGCCTACTATGCTCCCATTTACAAAATGAGACATCTAGCGGTACTGAACTGAAGCGAAATATACGTTAATTTAAAATGTTTTTTTTTGGACGGGATCTTCCTCATTGGGTAATCTTCGACGACCATATTGTGCCGCCGCGGCGGTTTAATAGCATAATTTCTTTCTGTTTTAAAGTTTTAACGTCAATCAATCAAAAGAAAAACAATTTCATTTTATATGATCACATAATATTCATAAAACGTTAAAAATTAAAAAAAAAATAATTGGAAAGAAAATTACTCCTATATTATAGAATTGGTTGTTCAAAATATCCCAAATAACAAAGAGTAATGGGATTGATGCGAAACTTTTTTTTGAATGTAAGTAATATTTATTGAAAAATTTTAAAAATCCTCACTTTTTTGGAAAGATAATGAAAAAACAAATCGATTAATACCAAAATTTTTGAAAAAAAAAACATTTTTAAGGAATTACCTTATCTCAACCATCATCGCCTAATTTATTTTGAACTCTCTGTATTTTTGGTAATGCCCTGTATAGGGTGTCACGAAAGGTTTGTTACAAACTTCTAGGGATGGCAGATCTCGTAAAAATAAAGCTTTTTTCTTAATAAACATGTGTCCGGAAATGCTTCGTTTTCCAGATATACAGGGTGAAAAACTTTGTAAAAAAATCAATTTTTACATTAAATCTCAAAAGTGCGTGCATTTTGGAAAAAGTTTTTTGTTTTTTTTTCGTTTATTTTTTAGCAACAAATAGCGTAAAATTTCAGTTAATGCTGTGCAGTCTAGGAAAATTGTCGATTTTCAAAACAAAAATTTCTACCCAAATGAATTTTTCAGGGATGATAGGGGGCGGGTGGGTGATCATAAAACCGACGATATCACACATTCACCCCTCTGGCGTTTTGCACTATGGGTTGAAAGTGCGCCATTGTCGATTACTCGGTTACCTATTGATTTTACGTAAAAATGTTTCGAATAAAAGATGTGCAACATTATTTGATCTACAATGTTTATCTGAAGACTTTTTTGATTAAGGGCCGTCTGTGCTCATAAGGGCCATTTGAAATTTATAATGAAGATAAAAAAAATTAACCAACGTGAAAAAATTTTCTACAACGCATACAACGTTTTTGCTTTATGAAGTTTTTACTCACCCCCTGCCGTTTATAGGGGCAGTTTAATTTTTTTTATTTTTTTACAAAAAAATTTTCTTAATAAAAGTTTTATAAGATTACATTTCCTACAATTTTTCCGTATCAACTTTTTTTGTATCTCACCCCCATTCAGCGGAGGGACACTTCCCTTGGGGAAATTTTAGTTTTTAGGGGTATATATTGTTTTTTTTTTCTTTTTTCGCCTTTAGTGCATTTAAAAAGTTGTGATTAACATTGCATTAGAAGGATTTTTTTTTCACCACCTTTTTGTTTTTAGGGATAGTTCGCCTATTTTCAACTTCACAAAAAAAAATTATAAAGAATTTTGAACAAGTTTTCTTAATAATTTTTTTTTGTAAAGTTTAAAATAGGCGAACCACCCCTAAAAAAAACTTCAAACTACCCCTATGGAAAAACAGCAGCGGGTGAGTAAAAACTTCATAAAGCAAAAATGTTGTGTGTTGTAGAAAATTTTTTCACGTTGGTTAAAATTTTTCATTTTCATTATAAAATTTCAAACGGCCCTTATGACCATAGACGGCCCTTAATCAAAAAAGTCTTTAGATAAACATTGTAGATCGAATAATGTTGCACATCTTTTATTTGAAACATTTTTTTGTAAAATCAATAGGTACCAATTAATCACCATTGGCGCAAAACGCCAGAGGGGTGAATGTTTGATATTTTCGGTTTTATGATCACCCACCCGCCCCCTATCAACCCTGAAAAGTTCATTTGGGTAGGAATTTTTTTTTTGCAATGCATGTATTTTTCGACTATTTTCCTAGACTGGTAGCAATTTATTTTTTATTTATGGAGGTCAGTGACGTTCGTGGTTCGCCTGAAATGCTTTTTATATTCTAACTCGAAAACAAAGCAGCATACAGAAAAAAATGAAGAGACAAAAAAGTTGTATTTTTTAGTGTTCTATTCAGAAAACATACCCTTATCAAAATTATTCTTATGGACGATGTTTTTCGTGCAAAAAACCATCCGACAGAACCTGTGGCACATCCCTGGAATTACTGGGTCAACTCTGAGCAGTCCAAAAGATACCTCTTAAAGGTGTCAAGAAACTATGAAAATTTCATTTAATTCGTCCAACGTATTTCTAAGAATTAATAAAAAAATTGGCTTTTTTTATAAAGTTTAACACCCTGTATCTGAAAAGCGAAGCATTTCCGAACATATGTTTATCAGAAAAAAAAAACTTAATTTTTACGAGATCTACCATCCCTAGAAGTTTGTAACAAACCTTTCGTGACACCCTGTATAAATGCAAATTAGTTTCAAAAAATCTTGAGAAATAAAATATACACCAAATCGCTATTTTGGTTCTTCGAAAAATACAGGGAAAGCAGAAAATAAGGGCATGTTCAATCTTCTTTGTAACAGTTTTTTTAAGCATTTTCGATTTTTTAATTTTTTGTTTTGGCGTTTGTTTTGCGATGTCTGTAGCTATAGTTATTTTTTTACCAGTTGTAAATCTATATATTCTATCGGTGCTGATTCTTCCGTTTCCTTCATCTAACAGCCAACAAAAAGCAGACTTTTCAATTTCCGAGGGAGGGAAAGTAATGTTCAAGTTATATCGTAGACACCTACTGCAATAAATCAACTACCTCATCAAACCCCAACATCTTTAAACTGCAATAAATGAACGCAGGGTTGGACTTTGTCTTATATACCTGTTGCCTTATAAAAGTATATAGATTTCTGTTGAATAATTTATTGAAGGATTATTGGAAAATAAGAAAAATATAAGGAATATAATTATTTTATTATTACAACATTATCTACAAATAATATTTTATCTATTCTATATTCAGTTCACATGCCAGGGCCGGCCCTGACTGAAAAAGTTGAAAATTTATTAGCTTTTATGGTGAGGTGGTTGATTTATTGCAGCAGGTGTCTACGAGATAACTTGAACATTACTTTACCTACATATAAATATGACCGTCGACCACGGTTAATTCAGTTTAGCTGTCGAATAACTAATAATTATTATTGGTCAACTGAAAGCTAAACTAGATAATTGTCCACTGATAAACCAGTCCCTAATAAATAATATCTAATTTCATGTACCTCTTGCTTAGGGTGACGTTTTTTTTAGTTAGTTCACTAAAAACGATGGTTTTAATATTTTGAATTCAAGAGTTCGATGTATTTGTTTTTCATTTATTTTTGTTATTTTTCACCATAGTTTTCTAGGAGGTATCTATATTGTATGTTTCAATGGTAATTTTATCAGTTTAAAATAGTTTGGATGAGTTAAGTAATGTATATTTGTATATTGTTTGACTTTGGACAATGCTTTGAATATTTTCTTTCCAGGAGTTTCATGCCCTTGTTGATTTTAATTATTTAGGTCTTCTGTATTTACTTGATTTCATCAAAATTTTTCAGTACGTACCTACAATGCAATAATGTTTATTTTTAATCATTACTATCATTGCTTTGAAAGAATAAAGACTGCTTTTCAAAATTGGTGTATTATTTCAGAAACTATCTCCAATGACTCATTAATAATAAATTAATTAAGCTGAACAGTTTACAAAGCTAATTATATTTTCGATTCAGAAACTTGTACATATTTTAAAAAACATTTATTTTATTGATTAAAATACAGAGGTGACAAAAGAAAATTCGTGGATCAAATTGCTACAGGCAAATGCCAGAAAACAAATGAACGTTTCTTATGGGACTGCGTCGGCTTAAATAAGCATTTAATGCCGACATAGCAATTTGATGTTTACTTCACAACAATGTACACTCATCAAAATAGTCTAGGGAACAAGAAATATCTGTCCTCCAATTTTAAGACCGAACAACTTTTTTTTAAGTTAACGAGGGTATTATTTATTAAGCAAATCTTATCAAATTTACCATATCGGCTCTTTTTTGCAAACTTGTTTAGTGTTGGAAACATGTTCCAACAATCATGCTATCTCTTTTTGATGGCAAAATATTTTTATACATATAAAGTTTGCAACACTGCAGCGTTGTCGTCATGTCTATTTTGTCATGTCTGTCAATATATTGCGCGCCATTTTTGTCATTGCAGCAGTGTAGCTTGGAGCTTGTCCACGTTAACAAGCATCCAGAAACCTTTTCACATTTTAATAAATTTTATAATCTAGCTCTGCCCTGTTGGGCATCTAAGCAAGCTCTGGCTTCTTGTCATCTTGTAGTAGTAATTGTAAATAGTGTAAATATTGTGTAAATTGTTGTAAATATAGTGTCAGTGAAAAGCGCGTGTGTTTTAGTTTCCTATCCAGTCGATCATCCAGTCCACCTAATTATACAGTCCACTAATTATCAAGTTATTTATCTTCCATTATGTGGTTTTGCACATTTAGTTTAAATATCTTATAAATAAAATCAGCCAAAAGGACCCCGTAATATTTAAATGGAAATTGGTTACCTGTGATATTTGGATGAAATTTGAATATGTTATTGGGGATGCCGTAAGCAACATTTTTTACCATGGGCACAACCCTGTATATATGACAGGTGAGGCGTTGTTAGCTGTCAAATATTGGAATCTTATATCCAAAAGCAGAGTAACTATTTCTACTAAGTCGACCAAGTTAAGTCGAAAAATGTCAACCATTTTAACACCTGTCAAAACCCTGCCAAACGGTAGCACTCATCTCTTCCAGTTTTCAATATTTTATGTTGTCATTTGACATTTTTAACTTATATGTAAATTCTGAATTCAAAAAATGGAAAAAAAAAATGACAATTGCCAAAATGTGACGTGCAACTTTTGGGAACGCAATATACAGTGTATCCCAATTTAGATCCAATATTTTGCCCTGCGGCGCTGTTTCTCTAAATTTGATCCACCTGTAGAAAAACTCACGAGCCGCGCCTGCAACGTTGAATGTACTTTTTCCATAAAAAAAAAGACTTTCAGAGGAATTAACTTATGAGGAAGGAAAAACCCTGATAATATGACAGAATAACATGACCCGAGAATAAAAATATCATATCATTAACACGTTAGCTACCGTGAGGTTTTTCATATATTTGCCTGCCAGGTCGCGAAAAAAAAAAAAAGAATAATGTTTCCACAAACCAATGGTGCCTTAATATCAATAAACCTTGTGATCCCTTATTTAGATTCTTGACTCTCGGTCGTATAGACCGAGCCAGCCAAAACGAATCAAGATTCTGAATTAGCATAAAATTCTCTAAAACCTTCCCAATTCAACTGTCTATTTCTCATAATAACCGAAATTCCAATGGTGAAGATTTGAATTGGGATACACTGTATGTAGATATAAACTTGTTAGAGTGACAAATTTCAAATGTATAGTTTTATTTTTTGTTTTAATTTGTGTTATACAACAAATTTTAATGACTGGCTATTGCAGTGTTTGTAGTACTTAGCATAGTTTGTGATTATTTAATTCTAATTTCAATCTTGATCATTATGCAGCTTGACACTGGGAATGATTTATTTGTAATCAAATACCTGAATAAATTACTTTACTAGAACTTACTTTCCATTTTCATTTCAAATTTCTACCGTGCACTAAGAATCAATAATTTCTGATATTTGAAAGACCAGTTTCGCCCAATCTTGTTTTTTATTATGCAATTGCAAATTTTCATTTAGTCTAGATTAGAGGCCTAACTACCCATTTTTACATTGGAAATAATTCCAAACTTACCGTCATGTCCTCCTAAAATCATTGAACCATAAAATCTGTAACTACCTACCTAGTTCAAATTTCGAAATCTAGCTATGGATCTGATAAACATTTTTTTTAGATTTATGATAAAAAATGAATATCTAGAAGATGACATTAAAATGGAAATAGAAGAATCAGGTATTGAACTAATAGGCATTGACGGGATATTCATGAAGCAAGAAGATAATTCAAGTGTCGCCAATTCATCAAGACAAGATGTTATTAGGAAGTTTCAATGTTATACTTGCAATACTATATTCAAAAGCAAATCAAATTTGAAGCATCATTCAATAACACATTCGGATATTCGTCCTTTAAAATGTAACACTTGCAAAGCAAAATTTAAACGAAAAAGTCATTTGGATAGGCATATATCAACACACTCTGATATTTATCCTTTTAAATGTCATGCTTTCGGACCAAAATTTAGAGAAAAACGCCTGTTAAAGAGTCATATATTAACACACTGGAATATTTCCCCTTTTGAATGTGATACTTGCAAAGCAAAATTTAAACGAAAATCTTATTTAAAGCGTCACATTATATTATCACACTTGGATATTATTCATTTTGAATGTAAAACTTGCAAAGCAAAATTTAGAGAAAAACGCTGTTTGAAGAGTCACCAACTAATACACATGGATTTTTATCCTTTCGAATGTAATACTTGTGGAGCAAAATTTAAACGTAAAAGTAGTTTGAAAGCGCATATTCCAACACACTTGGATATTTATCCTTTTGAATGTAACACCTGCGGAGCAAAATTTAATCTAAAAAACAATTTGAAGTGTCATATATTAACACACTGGGATATTTATCCATTTGAATGTGACACTTGCAAAGCAAAATTGAAACGAATATACCTCAGAAAATACTATTTGAACATACACATGTTAACACACTCGAATGAGAAGAATTTTAAATGCAACATATGCGAGGCTAAATTAAAAACAAAGGAAACTTTAAAAATACATTAATGATACACTCGGATATTTTTCCTTTCGAATGTGACACTTGTAAAGCAAAATTTAAACATAAACATAGTTTGTAAAGGCACATATGAATACACTCGGATTATCCTTTTAAATGTGACGCTTGCAAAGCAAAATTTAAATGTAGAAGTAATTTGAATGACATGTATCAATACACTCTGATATTTATCCTTTCAAATGTAACATTTGCGGAGCAAAATTTAAAGTAAAAGGCTATTTGAAGAATCACATATCAAAACACTCGGATGCGAAGAATGTTAAATGCAACGCCAAATTTAGAACCAGAGGTAATTTAAAACAAAAAAGTGACGCTTCCAGATAAGTGTAAATTTTTATGTGACTTTTGGTCTGCTAAATTCAAACATAAAACAATTTGAAGTGTTTATTAAGCATACAATTAGTGAATATGGATAAACGTTGATTTTAATGTAAAATTTGCGAATGCAATATATGTATATTATCCGTTCACAATCCTATGTCCACAGGTGTAGCATTTTAAATTTCTTGTTTAATATGCTACTGTGTTTTGCTCTAGTAGATATGATTCTATATAGAACTGAAAGAAGTAAATGAATAAACAACTATCTTTACTGTGCCCAGATTTTGTTACCTTGAGTACTGCCTTCTACTGAAAGTTTTTTTGGTTCAGGTTTGCGATTGTGGTTAATTGATCTAGGAAGGTTTGATCTAGGAAGGTTTGATTCAGTACGGCAGGGCCTGCTGTTATTGATTAGAATCTTATATAAAGGAGAGATTTTTTCATCATCTCTGTTTGCAAATCCAATTAATAAATAATATGACGTTATGATAATAATTGTTGTTTACTTTCTTGATTTTTCATTTTCATCATGTCATTGAACAGCTGTTTTGTCTAGGCGTTTTCTTTAGACCTGTTCTACTTTTTGATATATGTTCTATAGGCATTTTTCAACATTCACCAGTCATTTTTTTCACAACCCACTTCCAGTTCGTATTCTTGGGGTGAAACTGAACACGCTTTTTTCTATAATTTTCTTCAATGTCAAAATTAGATGTTTGACAAATGAAAACCTTCTTCCGAAATCTAAATGAAGAATCAGCCCTTTTGATCTTGAGACTTGATACCGAAAGGTTGGTCTCGGCCCTAATTGATTTTGGGCGAGACTTTTTGGAATTTTGTGCCAGGGAACTCAAAGTTTAGACTAATTTCTTGTTGAGTTGCTAAGTGTCTAGAGTCGTCCCTTGGTCATTTTGGATTTTGTTTCGGTAAGTTTTGAGATTTTCTTCAGGAAATATTAACCTACAACACGTGTTCCTTTTTTTTAATAGGACTGTTCCGAGCAGCTTTTGGAAGTTTAAGACTTCACCTTTGGTCTAGAGTATCCCTCAATTTGAGGTAAGATTATTTCTAATATTTGGGGCTCGACTTGTTTTTTATACGAACATCGTTATAGGGTCGTAGTGCCAGGTTTTACTTAGAAGACTCTAGGCTATATCTAGACAGCTCCTAGGCTGTAATTAAAGAGATTCTAGACTAGATCTAGATTGCTCTTAGTTGGGCTTTGGTAGCCTCCCTTCAACAACCCTCTTGGTACCGCTCTGCTAGAACCACATTGAGTTCTACATTAAACAGATACCACGTGGATAGAACTCATGACTCACTTACCATACCATTGTCTATCTACAGTGAGACCAAACATGTAGATAACCTCACTTTTGGAACTTCTGGATTTACACATACATTTGAAGATAACAAACACTTGTATCACATGTAAGTTACACCTTTTACTGTATAGGCAAATCCTATGTAAATCACTTGATACTGAATTAGGTTCGGTAAGTGCCCCTTAAATAAAATTCTAGAATTTTACCCTGAGGTTGCCCTAACAATAACTTTCTCCTTTCTGTGTTTAATTTGCCTGTTGGTAAAGTGTAACCCATACTGTATTTTTCTTATCACTCACAAGTGTAAATACCAAAAGGTTTTTAGTCATGTTTACTTAAAATTCATATTTATATATGCGTTATTTACATTCATTTTTTTATAATCAAATATTTATAAATTGGTACAAGCCATAATGTATACACATTTTTAACAACGTCCTGGCTATCCCTATTGATTATTGTTATTATTTTTTAATAAAGAAAGCCAGATACATTATTGTACCTAATTATTTGTTTTATTGCTAAGCCCTCCAATTGCACAGGTTTTGTTTATAACATCATTAAGTTATCTTCCTAGTTAAGTCACAATTAACTTGGTGGCGCCCAAAGGTAAGATGTATACAAGGAACCCATAGATCCATGGCCTCCGAACTATAGCTGACTAGCCGTATGCAGTATAATTAGGCAATTGCCAAAAAAAGTACGTTATACAGGTACAGATAAAAATTATCACCTTTTAATGCTATTTGATAGGGAAAGGTGATAAATTTACCTGCACCTGTGGACATCGGATTGTGAACAGGATATACGGCTTCTCGAATGACGATTTGTGAAAAAATTACAGGCAATGAAGAGGTTAACTGATTTTTGAAGTGAAAACTTCTTTAGGCGCGTTCAGCACACTTTTCTGTGGCTACTTGGTGAAACTGAGTCGTCGCGCTTAGCTATGTAATGCTCATTCGGGTACATTCGGCTCAAGTCCACTTCAGCCAAGCGAGAGATAGAGAATCAGTTATTCCTTTTTATTTGAAGTAATTTTTGACAATAATTAGTTTTATTTTAATCAGCGTGTTAATATAATAAGCGTGTGTACATAAATTATGTATACTTATGCGCATGTATTACCCAAACTAATGGTATTACGTATAACTTATGTTGTGCTTGCAAGTATTTTATAGATTTTCAATAACAACCAGTGTGTTTTATTTCCTTTACCCTTTAAGTAGGTACTAGAGTTGCCAACCATCCTCTATTTCAAAGGACAGTCCTTTATTTTAGAATAATGTCCTTTAACCTTTTCAAAAGTGTTAAAGGATGGCAAATATCCTCTAAAATCTGGAGATATAAACGCCCGATTAAATGCCCAATTTTTTTTTTTAAAATAGTCCCAAACACCATCATCCACGATATTTTTGTGGGG
This sequence comes from Ceutorhynchus assimilis, assembly GCA_917834065.1. Taxonomy (NCBI): domain Eukaryota; kingdom Metazoa; phylum Arthropoda; class Insecta; order Coleoptera; family Curculionidae; genus Ceutorhynchus; species Ceutorhynchus assimilis. The sequence goes on from OU892286.1 coordinate 6,958,463, forward strand.
TGTTTTTTTTAGGCCTGCGTTAAGACTACAATGTAATATAAAATGTAAAGTTGGCAACATTGGAAAAAAATTCGTAAATCACCGGGCTCTGAACTTAAGATAAAATCCAATATCCTATTCCTAAACATGTTATTCGGAAGCACAAATTGGATGTTTTTTCAAGTGATAAAGTGGCAAAGCCTGCCATACGTCCTATATTATACAGGACAGTCCCTTAATTTATTGCCGGGAAGCGCAAATGTCCCGTATTCTCTGATATATATATGTCTCTTTAAATTTCAAAAAGTATCAAATAGATCGACCATAAATAGTCATTGTATCTAGTGTAATACAATGAGAATCATTGCAATTGGCACACACTTTATAAACATCCCCCGTAATGCGTCAAAATTTCACTTCTCTGACACACAGGTAATATCAAAATCATGTTATAAATCAGTGGTGAACGTAATAGTTTCAATAAACTTTTGAAGGAAAAAAAATATTTGTTCGCTAAAATGGTTTACCAACGGCAAAAAGACAAGAGCCAATTGAACTGATAGCACAAGCTGAGACAATTTGAGCAGTTGTCTCAGCCCTAGTTTCTGGCAATAGCATGCTCATGAATTTAAAGAGAAAATGGGTTGACAGGGGTTAAAATATCGCGTACACCACTGCACTAAATAGATTTATAGGTTCAAATTTTGATTTAATACGAGGGATTTTAAAAGAGTACGTGCCAATAGGGTAGCGGACAAGGTATAATTTCAATGAAATCGATAACCCGTCCTTTTTCTATAAATTCTTTCAAAATAGTTTCTCTCAGCGATACAAAACTACAACGGACCGATAAACTTCAACACAATACAGAAAGAATGGACATAAACGATAGGGGTGGTGGAGTTGCCTGCCTTATTCACAACTCGCTAAACTATAGAAGAATCGCAACTCTCAACACTAGAATAGAACATATAATAATCGAATTAGAAAATTATCTTTGGATCTCGGGGGGCTACGCCTTGCCAGAAGCTATCACGGGTGCAAATGACATTAGGGTCTTTTCTCCTAGAAATGGGAGAGGTCTCCTGATTGGAGACCTCAATGCCAGGCACACCTCTTGGATGAATAACACGAATAATTTGGCAGGCAGAACGCTATTCAAATTTATCATTCAGCATCCTAACATATTAATCCACCACCCCAACAATCACACACACTTTCCTACAAATGGACTACTTCCCAGCAAAATAGACATTGCACTATCCAAAGGTTTCACTCAAACTTGCAGGCGAATTATTTTGTATTATTTTGAAATTACAGGATGTCTGAACAGGGGCCTATTTTTGACCTTTCCTGTATTTTAAAAAAATTCAAAATAGTCCATTGGAATATTTTTTTCTGAAGGATTCAAAAATGGTACCAAAAAATTTTTGAACCACAAACCAAAGAGTTACGCTGGATGAATTGTTTGACTGAAAATACGCTTGCAAAGTGGGTTTCATTTTTAAATGGTGTAACGTTCACCAAGGGTTGTATTTTATACCGGGTGACAATGAAACTACTACCCACGGCGGCATTTCTTAACGGGCGGATGTAATTTCGACCGGAATATGTACAGGTACTTGAAGGGGACATGTAAATTCGACCAGAGGTTTGAGGGTTCGATCTTATGTTATGAGTATTTTCGACCCAAAGGAGCAGGTAGGTATAATAAAATATAATGATAATGATGTATAAAAGCTTCTTTATTAAACTAAAATCAAAGACAAAATTGCTGTCGAGAAAAAGGAGAACGTGTACAACTCAAATAAGGGGAATATAGGCCCATTTTCCAGTCTATGAATGGTAAATAATTGATAAATGTACTTCGTACAGAAAGAAAATGTGCTATCCATGTATATAACATCCATTTTACACAAAGTGGTAATATTTGTATGGCAATGATATTTTCTGCTGAACTATTGATAAACAAAAAAATTTCTACCGTTGTCGTTTTTAGAGAATACATGTCAACTACAGTATGTACTTCATGAATATCTTTAGGCAGGGCTGGCAAGATCTTCTGACGACTGTTATAGACATTTCTTCCGATAAGATTTATATCCATGGCCATCAATTACTCCGGTAAATTTGTTGAAAGGACGATTTTTATAATTTTCGAAGGTTTTTCCGATATGTCTTCCTGGGCTTTTCTCTTGCATGAAGCTGTAACAATTTTTCTCTGCAAAGAACCCTCGGTCGAAATTACTTATGTCAATAAATGGGCCTCTTGCTTTGGGCAGGTAGACGAGGGGATTACCGGTCGAAATTACGCCCGCCGTTCTTAACGGCTCGAGATAGAAATATGCAACTCGGTTTGTTGATAGGGTTGAAAATTGTGAACATTTTTAATTTAAAAACAATTGAATGTCTTTTCCGGTTTTACCGGAAATGGCAGTTTTTACGTAAAATACAAACAAATAGGAATTACGACATATTTTTGAGCCACTCTATTTCAAAAACTATCAATTTTTGACATAGGTTATGTTAGACAAAAGTTATTTAGAATTGTTCAGGGAGTCTAAATAAATATATATATACAGGGTGTCCCATTTAAAATACCAAAGTCAATGCCAAGACATTCAATTGTTTTTATATTAAAATTGTTCAAATTTTCAACCCTATCAATAAACCGAGTTGCATATTTCTATCTCGAGCCGTTAAGAAATGCCGCCGTGGGTAGTAGTTTCATTGTCACCCGGTATACTTTTTAGAAAGAAAACTTCCACTCACTTGTTGAGTACATTTCTTGTAAACTTATATGGATGTTTTAATAGACAAGTTCAATTGTTGAAAGAGCACCCAATTGGTTCCTACTGTCATAATAGAGTCAATCAATAGTACCAACTTAGTACAATAATTATTATCCTAGTATCAAACTATAATTGGTTGCCTTATGGGTAAACAATAATTTATAATAATATGTGAAAACATATATGTAATACCTATATATTACAATGGAACACCCTGTATTTTCTATGATTTTTAGAAAAGTCGCACTTCTTCACGTCTATTCTGTTGATAATATTTGATATTTCAATGGCTATTTTCATTTTATTTCAATGTTTTATTCTCAATAATTTTAGCTTTACCTGTTTATTTTAATAAAGTTTAAATAGCTCATTATTTATTTTTCCAATTTTTGACCACCCTGTAGAATGTAGATAAAAGTTAATTGTTCTCATACCAAAAATAGAAATTTTTATTTTCGTTTAACAACTTATACGAGAATATTTGCAATTGAACCTCTGTTTTCTCAATAATAGTTGAATAGATATTTCTAAATTTCAATTGTGATTTGCGGCCCATAGAAAAAATTGTTTCATTAAACACATCCTCTATAACATACTTAAATCTTAGCCAATTTAGCTGGTGGCCACCGTCCATGTTATTTGTGCTATGCACTAAGAATCAATGATTTCTAATATTTCAAAGACAAGCCCAATCTTGTTTTTTATGATGCAATATGCAATTGCAGATTTGCATTTAGTCTAGACTAGAGCCCTAACTACACATTTTTGTATTGGAAATTATTCACAAACTTACTGTCATATCCTCCTAAAATCATTGAACCATAAAATCTGTACCTAATTACCTACCTAGTGTAATTTCAAAATCTAGCTATGTAAACATTTTTTTTTTTTAGGTTTATGATAGAAAATGAATATCTAGAGAATGACATATTAAAATGGAAATAGAAGAATCAGATATTGTTTGATATTGTATTGATAGGCACTGAAGGGATATTCATAAAGCAAGGAGATAATTTGAATAACGCCAATTCATAAAGATAAGATGTTATTGGGAAGTTTAAATGTTATACTTGCAATGCTATATTCAAAAACAAATCAAATTTGGAAGATCATTCAATAACACATCGGATATTGGTCCTTTTGAATGTGACACTTGCAAATCAAAATTCACCCATAAAAGCAATTTGACTACTCACTTATGACCCACTTCAATAAGACGGATTTTCGTTGCAACATATGCGATGTCAATTTTAAAACCAAGAAATATTTGAAAAAACATTCAATAATACATTTGGATATTTATATGTGACATTTGCAAAGTAAAATTCAGACGAAAAAGCGATTTGAAGCGTCACCAACTAATACACTCGGATATTTATTCTTTTGAATGTAACAATTGCGGGGCAAAATTTAAACTAAAAGATAATTTGAAGAGTCATATATTAACACACTCTGATATTTATCCTTTTGAATGTGATAATTACAAAATGAAATTCAGACAAAAAAGCGCTTTGAAGAGTCACCAACTAATACACTCAGATATTTATCCTTTTGAATGTAACACTTGCGGAGCAAAATTTAAACAAAAAAGCCATTTGAATAGATACATGTTAACACACTTGAATGAGAAGAATTTTAAATGCAACATATGCGAGGCTAATTTAAAAACCAAGAGTGTTTTAAAAAAACATTTAATGATATACACTCGGATAGTTTTCCTTTTGAATGTGACACTTGCAAAGTAAAATTTAAACATAAAAATAGTTTGAAAAGACACATATCAATACACTCGGATTATCCTTTCCAATGTGACGCTTGCGGCGCAAAATTTGAGAAAAAATACCATTTGAACAAACACATGTTAATACACTCGAATGAGAAGAATTTCAAATGAAATCTATGCGAGGCTGAATTAAAAACAAAGGATGCTCTAAATCAACATTTAATGATACACTCGAATATTTATCTTTTTGAATGTGACACTTGCAAAGCAAAATTTAAACGAAAAAGCCATTTGAACAGACACATGTTAACACACTCGACGCAAAAAATTTAAATGCAAACGCCAAATTTAGATCCAGAGGTAATTTAATACAAGAAAGTGATGCATTCAGATAATTGTAAATTTTTTATATGGCTCGAATTTGTAAATTTTTATCTCACTTTTGGTCTGCTAAATTTACACATGAAACAATTTCAATATAAGTGATTTTTGAGGTGAAAACTTCTTTAAGCGCGTTCATCACATTATTTTGTGGGTACTGAATGAAACTGAGCCGTCGCGCTCGGCTTTTTAACGCTCTTTCGGGTACAGTTGACTCAAGTGAATATCAGCCAAGCGAGAGGGAGAAACAGTTATTCCTTTTTATTTTGAAATGATTTTTGACAATAATTAGTTTCATTTTAATACGCGTGTTAATATAATACGCGTGTGCACATAAATTATGTATATGTATTTATGCGCATGTATTAACTATAGTTTTCATTAGATTTTTATTAACGGTCAGTGTGTGTTTTATTTCCTTTACCCTGTAGTAAGGTATAGTCGTAATTACAGGTGATAGGTAAAAGGTGTAAATGTTGTAGGATTTTATCTGAACCGCCGGAATTTTTTAATTAGATTGAACAAATGAACAACACAAAGTAAAAAAAATATGTCAATGTTCACTTTTTCTAAAATGAATGCACTTTATTTTCTGTCAAATTTTTAAGGCGAGTACAGATACAGCGAACGAAGGCGAAAGAACAATAACAAACGAATTCGTTCGGTTAGTGTGTACGTACTAACGAACCCTATCGCATATTTACGTTTTTACGGTATTACGAAAAATTATTCGTTGAATTTTGACGGCTGGAGTTTCGAGATAGTAGAAAGAAACAATAAGTTTACATAAATTTTTAGATTTTCGTGACGCAATTACGAATGCAATGGAATAGAGTAATTCTGTATCGTTGGGACTTACAGATTTATTTTAAGAACGTGAATGCTTATGGAAGCCTATTCACAATAATTTTAAAAATAAAATAAGAAAAATGGATTCCTGGAATAAAATTGGCCAAATCATGAACTGTGAAGTTACCGATATAAAAAAAAATGGAATCTTTGTTGAGGTTTTTTCGGCGTGAAAGTCAAAAACAAATGGATGGTCACAGAACCGAATGAGCGTCTGAAGAAATTTTTAAATCCACCTGGATTGCATATAAAAATATGCTGTTTTTATTGGATAAATTTACGTCGAAAGAAACAAAAAATACTGAGGTAAATGAACTTTTTTTCATTTGAAAACAAAAAAGTGTTTAGTTTTAACTTCAACATAATCTAATTAGATAGCTGTTTTATGTTACGTTGTTCATCATGTTTCATTATATTTTTACGCATACTTATTTTGCCACTTGACATTATCTTCGCTCACTAACGGAAGGCTTTCTCCCTACCTCTGGTATTCGAAGAAAACTGCTCGAATTCGTATTTTCGTTTTCATTTCGCCAAGTTCCAAGAATTATTTTACCTTCTCTATTCTCATCGAATATCCTAGGTGGCGAGTATGTATTACGAGAATATTTCCTTTTTCTTAAAAAATTGTGTGAATAGACACATGCTAATATCATATCACCAGTGTAGCTTTTTCTAGTCTTAGCAACATTATTTTTCTCAAAACTCTGAATACAGCAGACATTATTTTAAAAACATTTTCAATAACGCGACGTGCACGACAAAGTCTTTAATTGAAAATTCTTTTCTTGGATCCTCTTTTTTGTTCTGCTGGATACGCCTTTACTAAATGCTCATGCAGACTAAAAGCATTATCACCTACAAATTATTAAAGCACTTGGGAAATGAGGACGGGAAATGAAAAGACAGTAAAGTAACATTTTCACATTTTTGAAAAGTCTATAATGTCAACATTACATATATGGTTAAAAATAGAAGAATTTTTTTTGAACCAATAATTATTTAACAAGAAATGCTACTAATAATAATCAATTACTATTTAACTTTGTTTTTTAGGAGCTACTGAGCCAATCAACCATTGTAACCAGCGGATTTAATTTTTGTGTCGGAAAAACTTTAAAATATGGCAGGCTAAATTTAAGCAATTCTATAAAAAGAAGAGCTGCTAGTGATCTATATGAAAGATCTACAAAAATAACTTATAGTGACAATCACAGTATGGCACATCAATTGTTAATTAACAACATCATACACTAATTCAAAAAATGTAGTAATAGTTTTAGAAATACCCATTTATGATGCAGTTTCTGTTACTTGGCCAGAATTGCTAATTATTTTTATTTTATTTCACTCGTTTGGGAAAAATTATTAAATAATTATACCTAATGTTTACCATACCTGTATATGGGGGTCAACTATGTGACTTTGATCCACTTGACCATAATCGTATGTTATTTCTTTGGAAATTACCATATTTTTGTGTCCAACTAAAGGATTGGCAACATTGAAAAAAGAATCACAATAATAAGGTACGCATGTTCAAGCCACGGCTGCCGTTCAAGTTCTAATTTTTACCACGCGACCGTTGTGCAGTGTTGCCGCATCGGTTGGCACTTGCAGATCTATTTTGAGAGTACCAACAATCGGTAAGAACGCCTTGGACTGATAAATGGAAGGGAACTTGATAAAAGGGAATTTGCCTTCTTCGTTAGTGATGACGTCAGGGGTTCTTCTTAGTTGGTTTTAACTTTACCTATTCTTGTAAGTTTAGGAATAAAAAAGTTGCATCATCATTCCAATTCACATTTTTACCGTGCACTGAGAATTAATGATTTCTGATATTTCAAAGACAAGTTTCGCCCAATCTTGTTTTTTATGATGCAATTGCAAATTTTCATCTAGTCTAGAACCCAAACTACACATTTTTGTATTAGAAATAATTTACAAACTTACCGTCATATCCTTCTAAAATCATTGAATCATAAGATTTATAACTACCTAGTTTAATTTCAAAATCTATTTAGCTCTAATCTGATAAATATCTTTTTTTTAGGTTTATGATAAAAAATGAATTTCTAGAGGATGACATTAAAATGGAAATAGAAGATATCGAACTGATAGGCACTGAAGGAATATTCATAAAGCAAGAAGATAATTCAAGTGTTGCCAATTCCTCAAGACAAGTTGTTATTGGGAAATTTCAATGTTATACTTGCAATGCTATATTTGAAAGCAAATCAAATTTGGAAGATCATTTAATAACACATTCGGATATTCGTCCTTTTGAATGTTACACTAACAAAGCAAAATTTCAACGTAAAGGCGATTTGAAGAATCACATATCAATACACTCGGATGAGAAGAATTCTAAATGCAACATATGCGAGGCTAAATTAAAAACCAAGAGTGCTTTGAGAGACCATCTAATAATACACTCGGATATTTTTCCTTTTGAATGTGACACTTGCAAAGTAAAATTCAAACGTAAAAATAGTTTGAAAAGGCACATGTTAACACACTCGGATATTTATCCTTTTGAATGTAACACTTGCAAAGCAAAATTAAAGCAAAAAAGTAATTTGAAGAGTCATATATTAAAACACTCGGAAATTTATCCTTTTGAATGTAACACTTGCGGAGCAAAATTTAAATTGAAAGGCAATTTGAAGAATCATTTATCAACACACTCAGCTATTTATCCTTTTGAATGTAACATTTGCAAAGCAAAATTTAAACTGAAAGGCAATTTGAAGAGTCATTTATTAACACACTCAGATATTTATCTTTTTGAATGTGATACTTGCGAAGCAAAATTAAAAACCAAGGATACTTTAAGAAAACATTTAATGATACACTCGGATATTTTTCCTTTTGAATGTAACACTTGCAAAGTAAAATTCAAACGTAAGTGTCATTTGAAAAGGCATATATTAACACACTCGGATATTTATCCTTTTGAATGTGATACTTGCAAAGCAAAATTTAAGCAGAAATTTACTTTGAAGAGTCATATATTATTACACTTGGATATCTATCCGTTTGAATGTAACACTTGCAAAGCAAAATTTAGGCAGAAAAGTAATTTGAAGAGTCATTTATTAACACACTCAGATATTTATCCTTTTGAATGTAATACTTGTAAAATAAAATTTAAATTTAAAAGCAATTTGAAGAGTCACATAAAGTCTGTGCACCGAGAGGCTACCCCTAAGTTGTGAAACACGTCATGGCTATAAATCATGCGAAATATAAAGAAAGTCGAACTTAGGATGGGTTTTACCTGTAATTTTCAAAATGTTTTGGAGATCATAAAAAAAAATTGAATATATTTTTTACAGATATTATACTTTTTTGGTTTCCATTTTTATGTAACACCTGCGGAGCAAAATTTAATCTAAAAAACAATTTGAAGTGTCATATATTAACACACTCAGATATTTATCCTTTTGAATGTGAAATTTGCAAAGTAAAATTTAAATATAAAAGTAATTTAAATAGGCATGTATCAACACACTCTGACTGGACTACTATGTACTGTGCGCACGAGTAGACGTCTGTCCACGCGCTCCACATTAATTTGCAAATAATATGGTGTTTGTGTCATTGATTAAAGTTTGTCTTCATATAAAGTTTCTGTGAAGTGTTGTGCCACTGTCTGTTGAACCTCCAAATTACTTAAACATCCTGTTAAGCAGTAATTATCAACTATAGTCTTGGTCAATAGCAATCGTGTTTCGGATTGGGGAGTTTTAGCGGAACATTATGGGACGCGATACGGTATTGAGAAGTGGTAGCAAATCAGAGGATGACATGGAGAAACTCATCACTAAGGTATGCTCTGTATTTCTAAATCAGTTCAAGGAAGAGCTCATGTCAAAAATCGATAAACTAGACTCGAAACTAAATCAGGTCTGTGAGTCATTAAATCGGCTTGATTTCACTGTTAATAAGAATACAAAAGATATTGCTGCACTCCAGGACCGTTTCGATTCTCTGGAGCAAAATTCTAAGCGTAATTCGCTACGCATATGCGGTGTTGCCGAGTCCGAAAATGAAAACCTGGAAGAAATACTGTCAGATGTATTTTCGAATAAACTTGACGTAAGGTGTTCAAGCAATGACATCGACTACGCCTTTCGTCTGAAGTCAAGTGCTCAGAAAGGTAGTTCCTCGGCACAGGCGGCGGCCATCATTGTTAACTTTGTTAGGAATTCGAAGCGCAATGAAGTCTACCAGGCTAGAAGGAAGTTAAAGAACTCTTCAATCTCACTTTTTGAAAACCTCACCCGACCTCGTTATAAACTACTGATGCTAGCCAAGAATAAATATGGAAAAAATATGGCGTGGTCCTCTGGGGGTAAAATTTATGCTATGAATTCCACCACTAACAAGAAAATCGTTATCGATTCTGAAAATGACGCTAAATGATCGGTATGCGAATACTCTTAATAGTTTGCCATTAAACTTTTGGCCCAACCTTTTTTTTATTTGTCTCTTTTTTTTTTTTTTTTTTCTTTCTTCAATTCGGAATATTTCATATCACCTTTTTTCCTTTCATATATGTATAATATGTTGAATATATGCATTAAAATTTTTATTGTAGTCTGATTATAATTTAAAACAGTTTGGGAAAAGAAAAAATTCTTGCACATTAACCATATCGATTGCTGGGTATCTTAAAACCTCTAATTTTATTTTCATTTTTCTATGCTTGGATTTTTTTTTTTTTTTTTATTACAATGTGTATTTTTAGAACAGTAATAATTGGTGATTCTTTACTTATAGATATAAGAATTAGTGTAGGTAAATTTATTATGGTATTTTATTAGTTTATAGACAGATACCTTATTCTTAACAAATGTTTTTTTTTTTTTTTTTTGGGCATAGCTATTTTGTTGAATAACACCATTATTTATTTATTTTTTTTCTATACTATAATATGGGGCTACATGTGGCGTAAGATTTATTATTTTTGTTTTGATCTAACTGTCTCACTAGTAGGTATTTATTTCTTTTTCTAGTAGTTTAATATTATTATTTTTTAGTGTTTCCTAAACGAGCACAGCATGTTATTAGAATTTTCTCACTTTAACGTTCGGTCTCTTAAAACCTCATTTGATCTTTTTTCCGCCGCCATTGAAGATATGTCCCTAGACGTAGTAGGGCTATCCGAAACCTGGCTGAGTTCAGATATTTCTGACACACCATTTCATATTGAAAACTATGTCTTAAAAAGACGTGATCGATCTGGTCGGGGAGGCGGGGTAGCTTTTTATGTAAAAAACACTCTTAAATTTAAAGTTCTGGACGACATTGGAGGACCAGATGATGCCTTGGAGCAGCTCTGGATATCCTTCAAGCATAATGGTAAGAGAGTGTGCCTTGGAACAGTTTATAGGCCGCCTAATTCTAACTTAAATGATTGCATTGAAATACTTGAAAACACGTTAACTAACATAATTCCGGAATATGATTATGTAGTTTTTGGTGGAGATTTTAATGTTGATTTGTCTCCAGGTAATCGAAATAATATCACTGTCCTGTTCTTAAATTTTCTATCTAAATATGGCTTAACGCAATTTGTCACTGAACCAACTAGAGTTAGTCCCTATTCTAGCACTTTAATTGACATAATTGTTTGTACTTCTTCTGATTTTATAACGGAACCTGGGGTTATCAAGATGGCCGACATTTCTGATCATCACATGGTGCACTGCAAACTTAGGATTTTCAAAACAAAACCCAAACCATTTTTTAAGACATATAGAGATTTTTCAAACCTAAATTATGCTAGTTTTTTACTTGATCTAAATAACATTGATTGGGGTCCTCTTTATTTACTAACTGATGTCGACAATCAGGTTGAATTTTTGCACGAAGTTATTTTAAATATATTTAATCTTCATGCACCTATGAAAACATCTAGAATTACCAAAGCTCCAGCGCCTTGGCTCACAGACAATTTGAAACTTATGATCAAACTTAAACGCAAAGCTTTAACTAAATATAAAAAACAGAAGACCGATCAAACATGGGAAGAATATAAAAATCTCAGAAATTTTGTGAACACTGCTGTTAAGTCAGAAAAGAGGGCGTTTCTTCAACATTCATTTCGAACTGATCCAAAAAATTTTTGGCGTGTTCTAAAATATCTAAACGTTTATTCTGGATCATCTCGGGGTGCATCTCTCCCAGAAGCAGTCATCCCAGACGATTTCAACAATTACTATTTAAGTAACATTGCTCAAGGTGACTTGGCGAATGAGGACTTTATCAATGATAACTATAGCAACAAAAAATTCAATCCTCCTTCAATTGATGGTTTTTCATTCTCTTTGGTTGATCCACAGGAGATTGAAAAATTATTAAATCAGATTAAATCTCAAGCTACCGGACCTGATGGGATTAATATTAGGATGATCATGTATTGTATACCACTACTTTTACCACACCTAACTTACATAATCAATGAATGCTTATCTTCTAACAAGTTTCCCAAGCAATGGAAGAACGCCAACGTCATTCCTGTACCAAAAATCTCTCAACCCACAAATATTTCACACTATCGACCGATCAGCATTCTACCAACCATGTCAAAAGTTTTGGAAAAGATAGTAGACAGATAATTTGGAAATTTTTTAGCTGAAAACAAAATTTTACCAAGTACTCAATCTGGCTTTAGATCAGATCACAGCACTACTACTGCTCTCTTGAAGGTAACAGATGACATACTTCGTGCCTCTGACAAAGGCCAAAACACTTGCTTAATACTACTTGACTACAGTAAGGCTTTTGATACCTTGGACCATAAGCTTTTGTTTACAAAACTTTTATATTTTGGTGTAGGAAATGATGCGTTGGATTTCTTCAGAAGCTATTTCAGTGGTAGATCTCAAAGGGTATGTTTTCGTAACAGTTTTTCAGGCTTTTTACCAGTGGTTAAAGGGGTAGCACAGGGAAGTATCATTGGCCCAATGATGTTTTCGCTTTACACATCGGATTTCAGTAATCTAATTGAACATTGCTCCTCTCATCAATATGCTGATGACACCCAGTTATACCTCTCCTTTCCTTACTCTGACATAGAAGCTGCTTTCTATAAAATTAATAGTGACTTACAAATCCTTGCTAGCGTTTCTAGAGAGCACGGATTGCTGCTTAACGAAAATAAAACTCAGCTTCTAGTTTTTGGAAAGGATAAGTTAAAAGTAATGAATAATCCTATATTAAACATATCAATAAATAATACCACTATAGAGCCTGTTGATTCTTGTAGGAACCTTGGCCTTATTTTGGATAACAATTTACGCTTTGAGAGTCATGTTTCCAGCCTAATTCAAAAATCGTTTGGTAAGCTTCGTTCCCTTTACATTCACAGACATTTTAGATACTTCTATAAAACTTAAACTTACAGATTCCTTAATTCTCTCCAATATTTCTTATTGTTGCTCAGTTTACTGGCCAGCTCTGATCCAGAAGGACAAAACTAGTCTTCAACGTATTCAAAATGCATGCCTTAGGTATGCTTACAACGTGCGTAAATTTGATCACATCACCGAAAGCTTAAAACAGTCTAAGTGGCTAAACCTAGAGGAACGTTATCAGTCACAACTATTAGTGTTGGTCAATAAGGTTGTTTTGCTTAATCGTCCAGAATATCTATATGAAAAACTAATCCGAGGTCATGACACTCATAACATTAACACTCGCCATAAAGATCTTTTCACTGTTCCTCGGCATTCTACTGCACTATTCCAGCGTAGTTTTTCTTACTGCGCCATCAAAGCATACAATAAACTCCCTACCGATCTAAAATCTTGTACTCTTACAAACTTTAAATATAAACTTAAATCTTTCATTCATCAATTAAGAGACCAACTGTGAAAACTTACATTTTACATAATATATTCTTTTTAGTTGTATTTCCACTTTTGTTTATCTCATGCAGCTGCTCGCATCACAAAATATGTACTTCTACTTGTAACTATGTGCTGTACTCTAATACTTTATTATTATTATATAATTTCTTATTTTGTTTTTTACTGGGGGTTGTATATAAGAGCAACACTGTTGGATACCGCCCCCATATGAAAATAATCGATGTAAAATTTGCTTTATCTGAATAAAGGCTATTTATTATTATTATTATTATTATTATATTTATCCTTTTAAATGTAACACTTGCGAAACAAAATTTAAAGTAAAACGCAATTTGAAGGGTCACATATCAACACACTCGAATGCGAAGAATTTTAAATACAACGCCAAATTTAAAACCAGAGGTAATTTAAACCAAAAAAGTGACGCTTTCAGATAAGTGTCAATTTTTATGTGACTTTTGGTCTTCTAAATTTAAACATGAAATAATTTGAAGTATTTATTCAGCATCCAAACAAATTGCAATGTAACTTTTGCGGATGCAGTATATATGGCGACTTTTGAAAAAATTAAAGGCAATGAGATACCTTTTTATTTGAAGTAATTTTTCATAGTAATTAGTCTTATTTTAATACGCGTGCCTGTTAATATAATACGATTGTGCACATAAATTATGTATACTTATACGCATGTATTGACTATGTTAGCTTGCATGTATTAATAGATTTATAATAACGAGCAGTGTGTTTTATTTCTTTTACCCTGTAAGTAAGTACGTTGAATAATAAAAATGATGAGGCATTACGTTATGTTTGGGTTGAATTTGGGTCACATTTCGGTAGGCCGACCCTTCAAGCCCAACATTAGTCTATTGATTCAAGAACAAAGGTTCCGAAGCGAGTGCGGAAACTTACACTATAATGTAGTAGTATCTAAGTATCAGTTCTGTAAACTTTGCTTCTGTTGTGTGGTCTTAAGCACACACCATATTTTTTTCAAATTCTATAATACAAATGAAGTAAGTAAATACACTTCCAAAATCAACATAAAATTAGGATATGTTAGACGGTGTCTAAAGCCCGTATTACATCTGTGTATTTATCCGTGTATTTCTTCATGTGGTTCAGGGTGCCAACATTATTTTGTTTTACATAATGATGATTTATGTTGCGTTTGAAGTTTTTCGGTTGTCACCCTGAACTACATGAATAAATTCACAGAAAAATACACAGATGTCGTACGGGCTTTAGTTAAACCAACAAGGTGCAATTAACGAAAGTCGTCATTGTCACTCTGCAGAGATTAGACAACAAATGCATTACACTGACGTCATTCCAGACGTGAATTGAAATACATACTACAAAAAGTTACAAGACAAAGTTCTGTTTTGACCCAAACATTCAATTCAATAGTTGCATTTTTAATATTCATAATAAATAAATAAAATTCAAATCTGTGTGTCAAGTGTGTTTTTTATTTTTGAACAATGAATGTCATTTTTGGGCTTAGTGCTTAAAAATCACTTTCATACACTGAGTCAGTGGCGGCTTGCCCTAAGGATCCAATTACTCATCATTTTATAATTTTATGCCGACGAAAAAATTCCTGTCGTTATTATTCTTAGATTTCCTAGACAAATAATTCATGTGACTGACTAAACTAAACTCGCTGGACTATCCGTCCGAGAACATCTCACAACGGCTCCGCTGCAACATAATGATACTTTGGAAAAGGTTACTTATTCACGATATTTTGATTGTTTAACTTAAACTTGTGGGATTGAGTGAAAGTACTTACCAACTTATTCAAAGTTCTTTTTTCAGCAGAGAACAAACTCTTCATGTAAATAGAGAAAAAGCTCGCCCAGTCAAAGTTTCAAGAGGCGCAGCCCTAGGCAGCATTTTGGGTCCACTATTTTACTCATTGTACATCTTTGATTTTTCTCAATTTTTAAAATTCACGGCATCGCATAAATTTGCCGATGACCAACAACTTTAAATTTCATTTAAATTTCTCAACTGAGTTGAAACTCCACGAAGAATCACCGAAGATCTTTAAACCATTATCGGAAAGTCAGAGGCTCATGGGCTTGTTAAAATTCGTGAACTACGTGTCTGACTTGTGGAAACACTTGTTTCATCTAACCTCAACTACTACAATACAGTTTTTCTGCCAACTTTATCTCAAAAAGATAAATTTAGCTTGCAAAAGGTACAGAACCATTAGTTAATATTCTCTTCCAGACAATTTGCGAAAGTTTGATCATATAAAACCATATTTAAATCAATCAAATTGATTAAACCTAGGAGAAAAATTTCAGCTGTATCTAGCAAGATTAATTTTTAGCTAAGATACCTGTTCGATAAGCTGGTAACTGGAGAATCTACACATTCTTTGAACACGCGCCATCGTAGTTTGTTCAGGATGCCAAGATATTATAAGGTAACTTTCCACATAATACAGCGACTAAACTTTACAATTGGCTTCCTGAATACATAGGAAATTCTGAAAATTTTTCGATTTTCGCAAGAAATTGAAGCTGCATATCAAAGCCCAGAGAAGTCACGAATAGTTCATGTCCAACTGTCTGGTACCATAATAATATCATCAGTGTCAGAGCCGTAAAATTTTGGTAACATTGATCAAAATAACTAACTCGGTTTCTTCACCTTTCAGTAGGTATTTATACTGTTTTTGGGAATGTAAATTATATATTTTTTTGTTCCTTTTTACCAATAATTGTAACTTAAAAAATTAGGGTTGCAAATTAGTTTTAGGAAGGTGGTTGTATGAGCAGCTCCATTTGAATACCGCCACCTCATAGGCATAAGTTTTTTTTTTGTAATAATTGTTTCTACATGTAAATAAATTTCTTTAATTAATTTTTTAAAAAGTTTTGCCCAATCCTGTTTTCAGTGATGCAATTGCAAATTTTTATCTAGTCTAGAGCCTAGCCCTATCTACATACATTTTTGTGTTGGAACTATTCACAATTTTACCGTTATATCCTCCTAAAATCATTGAACCATAAGATTTGTAACTACCTAGTTTAATTTCAAAATCTAGCTATGAATCTAATAAATATTTTTTTTTAGGTTCATGATAAAAAATGAATATCTAGAGGATGAAATTAAATTGGAAATAGAAAAATCAGATATTGAACTAATAGGCACTGAATGGATATTCATAAAGCAAGAAGATTATTTGAATGACGCTAATTCATCAAGACAAGATGTTATCAGGCAGTTTTATTGTTATACTTGCAATGCTACATTTAAAAGCAAATTAAATTTGGAAGATCATTTATTAACACATTCAGATATTCGTTCCTTTGAATGTAACACTTGCGAAGCAAAATTTAAGCATAAAAGGAATTTGAAGAATCATATATTAACACACTCGGATATTTACCCTTTCGAATGTAACACTTGCGAAGCAAAATTTAAATTGAAAGGCAATTTGAAAAGTCACATATCAACACACTCGGATAAGAAGAATTTTAAATGCAACATATGCGAGGTTGAATTAAAAACCAAGTCAGCTCTAAAAAAACCTTTATTGATACACTCGGATATTTTTTCCTTTGAATGTGGCACTTGTAAAGTAAAATTTAAACATAAAAGCGTTTCGAAGAGTCACCAACTAATACACTCGGATATTTTTCCTTTTGAATGTGACACTTGCAATTGCAAAGCAAAATTTAAACGTAAATCTAGTTTCAAAAGGTACATATCAACACACTCGGATATTTATCGTTTCAAATGTAACACTTGCAAAGCAAAATTCAGACAAAAAGGCGTTTTGAAGCGTCACCAACTAATACATTCGGATATTTATCCTTTTGAATGTAACACTTGCAAAGTAAAATTTAAACATAAAAGTAGTTTGAAAAGGCACATATCAGCACACTCTGATATTTATCCTTTCAAATGTAAGACTTGCCAAGCAGAATTCAAACTAAAAAACAATTTGAAGAGTCACATATCAACACACTCAACGCTAATTCAGGTACAGTTGGCTTGAATCGACCAGCCAAGCGAGAGGGAGAAACAGTTATTCCTTTGTATTTGAAATAATTTTTGACAATAATAGGTTTTATTTAAGTAGGCGTGTTACTATAATACGCGTGTGCACATAGATTATGTATACTTATGCGCATGTATTAACTAGCTTGCATGTATTTAATAGATTTTTAATAAGGGGTAGTGTTTTACTTCCTTTCACCCTGTAGGTAGTTACGTTCAATAACAAAAATAATATTATTTTTCGAAATAAAATTTATTAAAAGTAGTTTTCAAATTCACTTTATGAATTAAAAATGAAACAAATCTATAGGTAATTTAAATTTTGTTATTTGTGACTTATTTCCATTTTTGAACTATTAAAATTAATTTGCCCAAAGTAACGGGCTAATCCATCAATTCTTACTTCAATTTGATTGGTATGATTGATTATACGTTATGGTTTGACGCGTTTCAAGGATTTTAAATTTGTACAGTTTTGAAATACCCGTAGGTAACTGATTTAGACTCGTCGTAGATATTTATTTTTTTTTTTGGAAACTATACCTAAAATAGTCCCTCGTTTAAAATTTTATGCCCAAATTTTAGTTGAAAAGCTCATTGATAGTGTATAAATTATACTATTAAACCAATTCCGTAACCACTTTCCGGGTATGCTCGTGTGTTTGAACAAGTTTCACTTCAGTAGCGTGTTGTATGATAACACGTTGAATTTTTTTTAAAACTATTTACAAAATTCCATTGGATTTTTTACATTAATGCTTGTTTGTTGCCATTTATTCCTGAAATACCTATTGGTTTTCAAATGTTATTATTTTGTTAATAATTTTATGTTTTAGTGTTTTAAAATAGTGTTCTGGACTTTGATCATTTGGATTCATTTTTTAAGTTACGACATCTGACGCAAACAACCGACCGAATATTTGATGACTTCAGCGCGAATTTGATGAATTTTCTTCATCAATTTGGTTTTCGTTTTCTGTTTCAATAATTTTTATGTTAGTCGGGGCAAGGACAAATCCAACCAAGCAAAAATCGGTCTAACCGTTCTAGAGTTATAAGTTATCTAGGTTTTTAATGTTTTTATATTCACGATATATTTTTTTTTCCATTTCCAATTTAATTTTTCCTGCAACTCAGGACAATTTATAAATATGGCACATCTGCAGTAAGTGTCCGCAAGTGATCTTAGAAATGGAGTCAATGTTTGGAGCATCTTTGAATCATACTAAACCTATCTATTTCATGTATTAATCTGAGGATCCAATATATCCGTTAAATATCAGAATTTTGCAAATAGTTACACACCATTCGAATGATCTTTTTAGGTACTATCTATGTCAAATGATGAAATGCTAAATGGCGACCATAAGAAAAAATAAGAAGCTTATAGCATTATGAAAAGAAAAGAGTATCAGTTATTTCAAACATTATTGAAAGATTTCTTTTACAAATGCGTAATATGGAAATATTGGAAGACAGAATTTTTAATGTTTTATTTTTTATAAATGGCAATACTATCCGTCGTGTTTGTGATGCTGTCCAGAGAAGGTGCCAACAATGTATTGAACAGGATGGGAGTCAACAATTTGGATAAGTTCAGTTGTTGACGATATATTTTTTTTTTTTGGTGATAGATAATTTTTAATGCATTTGTTTACGTTTATCCATATCTCTTTATTATAAATTATCTATTGTCTAGTTGCTTACAAATATTTTTCTTATCAATGATAGGCTATTTTTGTTCTCGGGTTATGTAATTCTGTCATATTCCAGGTATTCTTTCGATCTGAACAAACTGATCGAAGTCACTTGAAATTTGTTTCAAATAATTGTCATCTGGTTTAACCACAATTTCATTGGCCCTTACTGTTTTTTTGCCGCCTCATAAACAAACCTGATGTGAAGGGCCCCACAGACTGCGTTTTTGTTGGACGGTTTTTTTCGACGAGCAAATCTGGTCGAGCAAAAACGACTCAAAACCGGAGTGTGCGTGCGAAAAATTGTCGTTTTTGGTGGCATACAAAACCGATGAAAATATCTGGCTTTGCCTGATTTTGTCCGTCGAATATGTTCGATATGTCAACAAATCCGAAGTGTGTGGGCTACGAATTTTAAAAACGACGGGTTTCTGTGGTGTGTGGTGCGTAGCTACATAGTAGAATTTTATATTATTATTTAACTAACTAATTAAAAACTGTCCAACATGACTGATATTCGCCAAACTAAACCGAGGTCTCTGTGCAACTGCGATTCATCGCTTTTGCTCGACCAGATTTTTTCGTCGAACAAAACCGTCAAACAAAAACGCAGTCTGTGGGGTTCTTGATTACAATCAGTTTGTTCAGATCGAAAGAATATCTGTATTATCATGTTTTTCCTTCCTCATAAGTGTATTTCACTGAAAGTCTTTTTTTTACGGAAAAAGTACATGCCACTTTGTCAGATTTTGAGTTTTTCCTGTAAAAAAGATTTTAATAGGATATTTCTGTCAAATATCAAAAGTTAACGTGTTATACATCAGTTAAAAGGCATTTTAAAGTACTATCGAATGACATAAAATACCAGAATGGCGTCTATTAAAAATAAATGAAGTTGCTCCTGGTATTATGAATATAAAAGAATATCGATGATTTCAAATATTATTAAAAAATTCGTCCTTAAAATATGTCCTGATAATGTCAAAATCTGACAGATGTCAAATCAATAGTTTTTGGGATATGAACAAAGATTAAGTTCGACGATAATCAATTTTTTTTCAATTATTCCAAAAACAAATAATTTTCACTAAAATTCAAAAGTAGATTTTGAATCAGCATAAAATTTTCTTAAGCTTTCCCAATTCAACTGACTGTCTATCTCTTTTAATAACCAAAATCCCAATGCTGAGGATTTAATTTGTGACACACAGTATGTAGATATAAACTTGTAAAAGTGACAAGTTTTAAATGTATAGTTTTATTTTTTGTTTATATTTTGTGTTATATGACAAATTTTAATGTCTATTGCAGTGTTTGTAGTACTAGGCATAGTTTGTGATTATTTAATTTTAGTTTTAATTTCAATCTTGATTGTTATGCAGCTTGATGCTGAGAATGATTTATTTGTAATCAAATATCTGAATAAATTACTTTACTAGGATTTACTTTTCATTTCAAATTTTTACCGTGCGCTAAGAATGAATAATTTTTGATATTGCAAAGACAAGCTCCGCCCAATCTTGTTTTTCATGATGCAATAGCAAATTTTTATTTGGTCTCGACCAGAGCCCTAACTACTCATTATGGAATAGGAAATTATTCACAAACTAGCCGTCATATCCCCCTAAAATCATTGAACCATAAGATCTGTAACTACTTAGTTTAATTTCAAAATCTAGCTATGAATCTGAAAAATATTTTTTTTTGGTTCATAATAAAAAATGAATATGTAGAGGATGAAATTAAAATGGAACTAGAAGAATCAGATATTTTACCAATAGGCACTGAAGGGATATTCATAAAGCAAGAAAATAATTTAAATGATGCCAATTCATCAAGACAAGATGTTATTAGGAAGTTTCAATGTTCGGATGAGAAGAATTTTAAATGCAACCAATGCGAGGCTAAATTGAAAACCAAAGCTGGTTTAAGTAAACATTCAATGATACACTCGGATATTTATCCTTTTGTATGTGACACTTGCAAAGCAAAATTTAAATATAAAAGTGATTTGAACAGACACTTATTAACACACTCGGATATTTATCCTTTTGAATGTGACACTTGCAAAGCAAAATTTAAAACAAAAGACTATTTAAAGAATCACATATCAACACACTCGAATGAGAAAAATTTTGAATGCAACATATGTCAGGCTAAATTAAAAACCAGGGGTGCTCTGAGAGCACATTTAATAATACACTCGGATATTTCTCCTTTTGGATGTGACACTTGCAAAGCAAAATTCAAACGTAAAAGTAGTTTGAAAAGGCATATGTTAACACACTCGGAAATTCATCCTTTTGTGTGAAGAGTCACACTAAGTCTATGCACCCAGAGGTTTTAAAACACGGCATGGCTTTAAATCATGCAAAATATAGAGTGAAACTCACGACGGGCTCTACCTGAAATTCTCATATTGTTTTGTGGGGCATAAAATTTTGTGAAGAATAGTATATTTTGCAATGATTATGTAATGATAGCCATTAATACACCAGCATGTTGTTAGATACGAAACGAGCCGCAGGCAAGTTTTGTATATAATATGCAAGTGTATCAATGGGAATTACATGAGATTTGTATGCACTATTTTTTCTTCTTCCATTTATGAACGAAAAATATATTCATTTTAAGAATAGTGAACTACTCAACTGGTGGTGCCATATATTGGCAATTTTTAAAATTAAGATCTAAAGTCATTTGCGCATAAATTCCGCACACGCACACTGTGAATTTATCAATTTTTTCTTTTTGTAAATACTAACGGGGGCGGCTACTGCCATTATATTTTCAAATGGAAAGGGGTATGTTATGATAAATCTTTTCAAAAGGCATTAAATTCTTTTTAAAATGCCGCTTCGTTTTTTGAATTTGAGCTATTAGACTGTGAGATAGGGGCTGTTTAGTGGAGTCATTTTTTTCTGTCTAGCATTTTGAGGGCTGACTGTGGCTACTAAGCTGATGAGAATATGGGTGATTTTAATGCCGGCCTCCCGTTCGAAAATTTGCAGAGGAAAAAAATTGATTTACATGAAGAATTTTCTTTTAATGATCTCAAATTTTCTAGTTTTTAAATAAAAGATTGACATTGATAAATAATTCACCCATGAAAAATATCAGATGCTTTTCAATAGCTGAAAAAAAGGGGATGGGTGTCAACTTCAAAGAGAAAAGAAAAGAACCTTCCGCGTTTACTTTTTGTTTGGCAATCGAGAGAATGAAAGGTTTTGTTGTGAAAATAACGCTGAAAAATCGCCAGGCGGTAATCACAGTTCGAAGTCGAGTTTTCCGGCGAAACATTCTGTGGACATTTCGATCAGGAGGCAGGCATTAAAACCACTTATATTCTCATCAGCTAACTAGTCACATTCATCCCTCAAAATGCCAGACAAAAAAAAATGACTCCACTAAACAGGCCCTATCTCAGGGTCTATATGCGCCGTCGAGAAATTGCGTTTTAAAAAATGGATTTTTTTAAAAATTTAATGTAATTTTATCAGATAGTACTTTACATGTTATCTCATTAAAAATTGAAAGTGTCCGCCATTTACCTTCATACAATAGTACAACAAATGTTCAAAATGTTCTCTTGCATCTGGTGTTATTTGTTGGCATTCATTAATAATGCGGTTTCGTAAATATTTCAAGGATTCGGATTGGACTTTAGATGTCCTTACAAAAAGAAATCAAGGGGAGATGCATCGGGCGATCTCGCGGGACATTCGATAGTATTCCTCCTCCCAATCCATCTGCCAGTAAATTCTTCATCCAAAAACTAGCGTAAGAGTAATAAGAAACCCCATCTTATATTAATATTGAATTTTCTTCTTGGTTACGTTGGTCGTTTTCCATAATTTCGATCTAGGGATGCGCATTTAATTGAAAACATCGATGTTTTCGTATCAATAAAACATCGAAAGCTGATATCGATGTTAAAAACAATCGATAGAAAAACATCGATGTTTTCTTAATATCGATTTTTGGTTTAGTTTTGTAAATTAAATTATTGTTTTTGTTTCAGATCAATTCTATTTTTGTTTTCTTTTTCTTCAATAGTCAGGCAACAACAACATGCAAGGATATCGAGAAATAATCGAGAACAAATAATAGTGTCAGTGTCAATCAATGCTGTCAATTGTCACTGTCACATCACGTAATATAATAGCGTTTTCTATTTGTAGAACCAGAGCGAATTTTTCAAATTTTATTTTTAT
Organism: Ceutorhynchus assimilis; assembly: GCA_917834065.1. NCBI lineage: Eukaryota > Metazoa > Arthropoda > Insecta > Coleoptera > Curculionidae > Ceutorhynchus > Ceutorhynchus assimilis. The sequence continues at coordinate 6,982,001 of OU892286.1, forward strand.
ATTTTCAATTCACGAATGCACTGAATTGGAAAAATGTATCAAATCACTATTTGAAAAAACACAAAATATCGAATTGAAAACATCGATAATTGTCGATAGTATCGTAATAATACCATAGTAATACCATCAATGTATCGAATACTTATATGTTTTGGGCATCCTTATTTCGATCAGCGCTGGATTGACAAGCATTTTCCAACAAGTGTAAATAATTCAAATTTAAAATTGAAATTTATTTAGAATAAATAAATGTTACAATTTTTATCCAATAAATATGTGAGTGCACTATGGAAAAAAGCATCTGTGTGTTTCTCCATTTAAATTTTCAGGTAAGAAAAATGGTTCAATTATGTGATCACCGAAAATACCTTTGGGCTGGTATTTTCAATTTCTGAGAATATTGAGTATGAACCTCATGGTAAATCCTTGGATTTGTGTCGGATCAGGACGCACGAACCTATTTACTTGAAAAAATACTTTAAAAAACAAAGCGGCATTTGAAATAGAATCTAATGTCTTTTAAAAAGATGTATCACAACACCCCCCTTTCTATTTGAAAAAATAAGAATAGTAGCCGCTCTCGCTAGGAGTTTCAGGTTACAGAGATGAAATTAATAGGAAAACGCGTCCCCCTGAAAACAAAAGCTCACGGGTTTGAGGTTTTTTTTTTTTAATTTTTACTTGCAAAGGCGTAAGCTTTGCTGGACTGTTTTCGATGGGCCTCCCTTTATTGATAGTTAAGGCAAGTTTATTATTTTCAAGTTATTTTGTTTTGTAATAAACTGTATTAGTGATCACAAAAAAGTTTCTCATAATTTTTTGCATCAATTTGTTTACTGATGTTTTAGTTTAAAATAAACACAAGGCTTGTAGATACCTTTTGAGCAACTTTTTTGTTATTTTTGTTTTTTATTTTCTGTATTTTACCGTGTTCCTATAATGTGATCTGAAACTCGTATTTATTATTAATAATACTAAGTAATGTTTAATACATCTGTGTTTTTGTCTCTAATATTGTGTTGTAGTTTTATTTAATGTCTTTATCCGTAATAAGGAACACTTAGGCGTAATTTTGTCTCGATTTGAGAAGCGTCTGTCCTGGACGGACTACCACTGGAAGGCGTCTGCCATGCATTTTTAGCACATCGATATGACTGTATTTGATGTTGTGAATTATTTTTGAGGTTAAGGCAAAACATTGTTTAAAAAAAGATGAGAGCGCATATATTTTTGGGTTGTCATGTCAAAAATGAATTATATTATGTGATTTGTCGCTGGACCAGCGGTCTACTAAATAGTTTAATTTCAAAATCTAGCTATAAATCTGATAATTATTTTTTTTAGGTTCATAATAAAAAATGAATACGTAGAGAATAAAATTAAAATGGAACTAGAAGAATCAGATATTGAACTAATAAGCACTGAAGGGATATTCATAAAGCAAGAAGATAATTCGAGTGACGCCAATTCATCAAGACAAGATGTTATTAAGAAGTTTCAATGCTATAATTGCAATGCTCTATTCAAAAACAAATCAAATTTGGAAGATCATTTGATAACACATTCGGATATTCGTCCGTTTGAATGCAACAGTTGCAAAGCAAAATTTAAATTTAAAAGTAATTTGTATAGACATATATCCACACACTCTGATATTTATCCTTTTAAATGTGATGCTTGCGGAGCAAAATTTAGACAAAACGCCTGTTAAAGAGTCACATAATAACTGGAATATTTCCCCTTTTGAATGTAAAACTTGCAAAGCAAAATTTAAACGAAAATCTTACTTAAAGCGTCATTTTATAGTATCACACTTGGATAATAATTATTTTGAATGTAAAACTTGCAAAGCAAAATTCAGAAAAAAACGCTGTTTGAAGAGTCAACACTCGGATATTTATCCTTTTGAATGTAATACTTGTGGAGCAAAATTTGAACGTAAAAGTAGTTTGAAAGCGCACATTCCAACACACTTGGATATTTATCCTTTTGTATGTAACACCTGCGGAGCAAAATTTAATCTAAAAAACAATTTGAAGAGTCATATATCAACACACTCGAATATTTATCCCTTTGAATGTGACATTTGCAACGCAAAATTTAAGCGAAAATGGTATTTGAACAGCTACATGTTAACACACTCGAATGAGAAGAATTTTAAATGCAACATATTGGAGGCTAAATTAAAAACAAAGGAAACTTTAAAAATACATTTGATGATACACTCGGATATTTTTCCTTTCGAATGTGACACTTGCAAAGCAAAATTTAAACATAAACATAGTTTGAAAAGGCACATATCAATACACTCGGATTATCCTTTTGACTGTGACGCTTGCGGAGCAAAATTTGAAAAAAAAAATCCTGTTAAAGAGGCACCAAATTTTTCACTCGGATATTGTTCCTTTTGAATGTAACACTTGCAAAGCAAAATTTAAATGTAGAAGTAATTTGAATAGGCATGTATTAACACATTCTGATATTTACCCTTTTAAATGTAACACCTGCGGAGCAAAATTTAATCTAAAAAACAATTCGAAGAGTCATATATCAACACACTCGGATATTCATCCCTTTGAATGTGACACTCCGCAAATTTAAAGTAAAAGGCTATTTGAAGAATCACATATCAACACACTCGGATGCAAAGAATTTTAAATACAACACCAAATTTAAAACTAGAGGTAATTTAAAACAAAAAAGTGAAGCTTCCAGATAAGTGTAAACTTTTATATGACTTTTGGTCTGGTAAATTTAAACATAAAACAATTTGAAGTGTTTATTAAGCATACAAACAGTGAATATGGATAAACGTTGATTTTAATGTAAAATTTGCGAATGCAATATATACGGCTTCTCAAATGGCGACTTGTGAAAAAATTACAGGAAATGGAGAGGTTAACTGATTTTTGAATTTTAAACTTCTTTAGGTGCGTTTAGCACACTTTTCTGTGGGTACCGGGTGAAACTAAGCTGTCGCCGCGTTTTTGACAATGATTAGTTTAATTTTAATAAACGTGTTAATATAATACGCGTGTGCACATAAATTATGTATACTTATGCGCATGTATTATAAACCTATATTAGCTTGCATGTATTTAATAGATTTTCAATAACAAGGAGTGTGTTTTAATTTCATGTACCCTATAGGTAGGTACAGTGAGAATCCTTGCAATTAACACACACTTTATAAACTTTCCCCGTAATGTGTCAAAATTTTACTTCTTTGACCCACAGGTAATGGCAAAATCATGTCAGATTCATAAATCAGTGGTGAACATAATAGTTTCAATAAACTTTCGAAGGAAAAAATATTTTTTCACTAAACTGGTTTACCATATGCTTAACAATCGTGAAAAGGCTTGCTAATTGAGATAATAGCACAAGCTGAGAAAATTCGAGCAGTTGCCTCAGCCCTAGGTTCTGGCTATAGCATGATCATGAATTTAAAGAGAAAATGGGTTGACAGGGGTTAAAATATCACGTACACCACTGCACTAAATAAACTGCTGGACAATTGCTTTCGAACGAAAGAAATATTTCGCTTAACTTGCAAGCTCAATATTTTTGGAACCAAAACATCAACCTCTAGTTTCCATATACATTTTTTTTTCGCAAAAAGTCACTCTGTTGGCCCGTGAAAACTGGAGGTCGATATTTGGTCTGTTCCAAAAATATTAAGCTTGAAAGTTAAGAAAAAAATTCTTCTGTTCGAAAGCAATTGCCCAGTAGTTTAGAATAATAGGTTGAAATTTTGACTTAATACGAGGGATTTTAAAAGAGTATGTGCCAATGCAATAATCCCCACTGTACGTTGAATAAGAAAAATAATAAGGTGAAGTTTATTCCACGAAAGCTTGTATGTACTTATAACATCGACGATGTCATAACTTGAAAAAAAGGTTTGTCGTTATTTTTATTTACGCGTCTTTTGACAATCCAATCACCCTCGGGTCCGGGATTTTTTAGGCGTTATCCACTCATAATTTTGTTGAAAATTTGGCTTCAGAAAAAAAGATCAAAAATTTTCGGAAACATTTTATGCACTAGTTAAATTACTACTGAAAATTATTTTGAAATTTTTTATAATCAATTTTTTGAAATTTATTGTATAATATTTGTGTGTAGATTTTGATCCAGAGTAGTAGATCTTCTCTACTACAGTACTACATAAATAAATGGTTATGGGTAGGTATTAGGATGGGTATTCTTAAACGTTTAGGAATAGAATATTTAGTTTTATCATCAGAGTATCAGAGAAATGAGGAATTATATCTATAGGTACCATCGTCACCAAAAGTAACTGGGACACAAATAATGCATAATAATCTCCTGGACAAATTCTACTGTCATTCATTTCAATGCATTTGATGCATAGTTTGACAAATATTCGACAATAAAATTCATATAATAGGACAAGAGGTAATGTGATGCTGTCCCAGTTACTTTTGGTGACGATGGTACATACTTTTCAATTTCTGATATTTTAAAGACAAGTTTCGCCCAATCCTGTTTTCTATGATGCAATTACAAATTTTCATCTAGTCTAGAGCCGAGCCCTAACTATACACATTTTTCTGTTGGAAATTATCCACAAGTTTACCGTCTTATTCTCCTGAAATCATTGATCCATGAGATTTGTAACTACAAGCCTAGTTTAATTTCAGAATCTAGCTATGAATCTAATAATTTTTTTTTTAGGTTTATGATAGAAAATGGATATTTAGAGAATGATATTAAAATGGAGATAGAAGAATCAGATATTGTACTAACAAGCACTGAAGGAATATTCATAAAGCAAGAAAATAATTCAAATGACGCCAATTCATCAAGAGAAGATGTTATTAGGAAGTTTCAATGTTATACTTGCAATGCTATATTTAAAAACAAATCAAATTTGAAAGATCATTTAATAACACATTCGGATATTCGTCCTTTTGAATGTAACACTTGCAAAGCAAAATTCAAAAGAAAAAATAATTTAAAGCGTCACTTATTAATACATTTGGATATTTATCCTTTTGAATGTGACATTTGCAAAGCAAAATTTAAAATAAAAAATAGTTTTGAAAGGCACTTATCAACACACACGTATATTCATCCTTTTCAATGTAACGTTTGCGGAGCAAAATTTAGACAAAAACGCCTGTTAAAGAATCACCAACTAATACACACGGATATTCATCCTTTCGAGTGTGACACATGCAAAGCAAAATTTAAACAAAAATGCTATTTGAAGAGTCACATATTATCACATTTGGATATTTATCCATTTGAATGTGAAACTTGCAATGCGAAATTCAGAGAAAAATGCAATTTGAGGAGACACCAACTAATACACTCGGATGATTATCCTTTCGAATGTAACACTTGCGGAACAAAATTCAAAACAAAAAATCATTTAAAGAGTCATATATCCAGACATTCGGATATTCATTCTTTTGAATGTGACACTTGCAAAGCAAAATTCAAACAAAGATATTATTTAAAGCGTCACTTATTAATACATTCAAATATTTATCCTTTTGAATGTAACATCTGCAAAGCAAAATTTAAACTAAAGTATAGTTTGAAAAGGCACTCATCAACACACTCGTAAAGTCTCTTTTTTTTAAAGATATTTTCGCAAGTCGAAAATTTAGTAACTATGTTAGCAACACAAGCCATACAAAATTTGAAAGATTGACAATTTTACATTGTATTGCCAACATAATGTCATTTTGACTTTTATCTTAAAAAAAAACAGACTTTATATTAATCCTTTTAAATGTAACGGAGGCAATTTAAAACAACAAAGTGACGCATCCAGATAAGTATCAATTTTTATGTAACTTTTGGTTTGCTTAACCTAAATGTAAAACAATAAGTGTTTATTTAGCTTCTAAACATACTTCTGGTACAGTCAACTCGAATCGACTTCAGAGAAACAGTTATTCCCTCGGTTATTTCTTTTTATTTGAAGTTATTTTTGACAATACATTTTTTTATTTGTTGTTCATTCGTTTTACTTACCTTTTTATGACAAAAAAAAAAAGAATTAACCAAGGCCTGAAATACCTATTGTTGTTGTCCTGGCATTGGTAAAAATCAGTATTGGAAAAGCAGCAGGCATAATAGATAACATACTAAAAGTCCTGGTGAGTGGAGGGAGTCTCAAGATATTTTTTTCAGTTTTTCTTAAATAACTCGATAACTACGGCTTTCAGCTTAAAAGTATAAGACTACTAAATTATTCTACATGAAATTCTCGATTAAAAAGGTTATTTATATGTTTTCGCTAGGATTACCTAATACGTACGGAGATAGAGATGAAGAAAATACGATATATTTAAAAACTCAAATTTTTATTGACTGATATATTAATTGGTACAAATAAACTAAAAAAAAGTTATGCAACCTAGATGTGGCTATCATTTATCTTGCTCATCTGAATCGTCATTAATGTTGACGTCATGGTTATCAGTGGGACCATCAGTGCACGTGCCGAGGCATGTGCTAACTAACCCAAACCGTGTTTCTTACAATCGTTATATTATCGATAGTGTGCTGAAAAACCATCGATAGTGCTATCGATAGTTCCCGACTTCTTGCTAAAGTCTCCTTGTGAATTTTCGAGTCTGATTCACTATTAAAACTATAAATTGAAGAAGAAGTTTCTCAAAGTGAAGTTGAAATTTAATTCCAGAAGAAAACCACAATGTCTTCCTCCACAAAATACTTTATTCATCTTAAAGAGCATAGAAATCCTCATCGTCAGGGGCATGTTTGCTCACATATTACCAAGTGCATTTAGCAGAGAAAAAAAAGGAATCTGCGACATTGAAAAAACATTAAAATTTCCAAAAAAGTTGAGACATTAACAAAAAATTTAAAATGTACAGTAAAGGGTTGTTGACTATATTAATTGTATTTGAATTATTTTATTTAAGTATTTTTTTTACATATTTTTATTATGTATATTTATATTTTATTTTCTAATTTTTATATTAATAAACTCCGCTTGTAATCGTATTTTATCGCGAAGCCACGTCATGGTTGTGGGTTATCTGGGTGATTTTATGTTTTTTTTCGAATTTTGAAATTTAAAGTCATTGAAGTTGTTAAATGTCTTACTTTTCATCACCAGTTGTGAAAAGTTAAATTTTTTGCAACTAGTGATGAAATTTTGCGGCAACTTGTGACGTTATACTGGCTAACCGTAATCGCAGCCTCCTCTTGTTCGTTCAGTTGTCGTAAGTGAACTGGGCCCTATACTTTGAATAGTTGTAATTCCCCCTAGTTTGTTTTGGAAAATTTACACGTGCTACCACTGTGCCTCTGAAGCCGGTGTGATATCACAGCCTAGGCGCTTGTAACTTTAAACCGCCATAACTCGAAAACTGTTCATCGTAGCAAGATGCTCTTTAAATATTTATTTTTAGATTTTTATGCACTAAAACTTTCATTTTCGGGTCACACTCCCTTCAAGATTATGCCTTAACATTTATGTTTATTTTTTATTAGTTGTACCTTTTTTATTATAACGCTATTTCTACTCAAAGATATAATTAGTTCCCTTCAATCACTCATTGTGGAATGATTTTTTAATGAAGAAACGCACGCCATGAGAAATACAGTTCACTATTCGACAAACAGTTTTCAACGCATAAAGTTATTGTTTCATCTTTGGAGTATGATGCAATGATGCAATGAATATGGAACACAAAATAAATACCTGGATTTCATAATATTAATCTCGCCTTACACATGTAAATTAGGTCACTCGTAACGCATACACTTCTATATTAACAAAATTCCATTGCTTTTTTTAGCCTGTTTGTTCCCATTTATTCCTGGAATACCTAATGATGGGTTTTGTTTTGTTACGAATTTTATGTTTTAGTGTATTTCTTGTATTTTTTTTTATAGAATTTGATATTTCCTCAACTTCTACATTATAGAGATTTATGCTCTTTACTGACTGAATCATATATGTATTAACTTTTTCATCTTTTGGTAAATTGGCACATGATCTATGATAATTTAGAGTAATTTGTAATCCTAGTTGCATCCTCATTTGTGATACAATTATTTAACTTTGTTTGAATAATTCAGACCGTTTCCCAATTATTCAAACACTATGAATTATTAACTTGTCTTTATTCGTGAAAACTAGTTACTTTGTAGTTATTTCTTGCAATCAAATGCTTATACTGAGATACGCTTTTGGCCTTAGCATCTTATAAGTTTGTATTAAATATTATGTTTTTGAAGCCTAGATCTCCACTGTTCAAATTAGATTTCTTTTTTAATTTGAACATTTTCACCTTTATTGATTTTTATTTGTTATTTCTGGCATCATTGCCATTCACCGAAGAAGTCCCAATTCTGTGAGCCTTGAATCTATTTCCAGTTTGGACTTTGAATCCATTTACCATTTTTGTTATTATTCCATGTAAATTTCCATTTTGGTATTGTGAGATAAGGTTTATAGGGCATTTTAATGTTGTTAATTTCATTTTGAAATGTTTTATCGGGTCTAGAACACATTAGGTCCCTAAAAACGGACCATTTTTCTATGTTCAAATTTGCATTGGAGCAATTATTAGGACATAATAAAGAAAAAAAAATATGGATGAGTCCATTTTTTTGATAAACAATATATTATTTAAATATACAGGGTGTCTTAAAAAGATACCGACAAACTTTAAAGGGTAGTAAGGGACATCAAAACAAAAAAAAAACATTTTTGTTTATATAAACATACGTCCGCAAATGAGCCATTTGGGCTGTAGAGCAAAAAAATTGTTTGGTACTTTTATTCTTCGCAATAATTAAATCACTGTTTACTTATTAATTTTGCTTATTTATTAACAAATAAATTATGGTTTACAATAATTCTTCAAAATGTTGACCATTTACTTCAATGCAAAGATTGCACCGTCAGGTCATTTATAGACAACTACTAAGTTAATTAAGGAAACTAATCACAAATCAGGTAGGAATTTTCAAAATGTCAGTAAAAAACAGTTAAAAATCAATAAAATCAGTGAAAAACCTCAAAAAAACCCTTTCCATAAACATTAAATATTATAAATATTTACCAAGGTGGTATGCTGATTTTGCCATAAAATAGAAATCTATTAAAGTAAACAAAATAAATGAACAAAATAATGTAAATTGTAATCAATCACTAGTCACTAATGCCTTATATCCTCTCGCTTCTCAACCTTTGACACAGATCAATAAATAATATCTATTCTTATCAGCTTAATATCGCTATACCTATCAAAGATACACAATCAACAAAGAAAAAAATTAAATTAAAAAAATCATAACTTGATAAATATTCAAGGATCCAGATTTTTTTTCTCGCTAACCATCTTGAAATTGCTTTGTTTATCAGTAATAATCAAAATCATATTGATAGTCAAAGGGACCTAAAGTAATCTATCACCGTTTTATCTATTCCCAGTAGTTCATTGTATTCATCAAGTAGGACATCGTATATCTTGTCACTGTCATCTTCTTTCCGGTGAGGTGGAAGCGCCACATTAATAAATATTCTATTCTTTTACGTTTTTGTACGTTACGTTCAGGAATAAAATAGTTGCATCATCGGAGAAATGAGAAATTATTATTATAGGTTAAGTAGGTACTTATTTTCCAATTGAATTTTTTTCCGTGCACTAACAATTAATGATTTCTATCTATAGTCAACCGTTTATGTCAATATAACTTATAAATAATTTTTATATATACTCACGTTACGCTACGCCCTACGATTAATGATGAGAGTGGTGTGATGACTAATACCTAGGACCTACCGAATTATTTCTTAACTTTTTAGTATTATTATTATTTAGTATTAAGTTGAGTATTAGTATTATTTTCAATAAAATCGTTCGACTTAAAATTGTTTCTTTATTATTTTACTTATGATGCAATTGCAAATTTTCATCAACCCCAACTACACATTTTTATATTGGAAATTATTCACAAACCTACCTTCTAAAATCATTGAACCCTGAGAATTATATCTTCCTAGTTTAATTTCAAAATCTAGTTATGAATCTGATAAACACTTTTTTTTAGGTTTTTAATAAAAAAAGAATATCTAGAAAATGACATTGAAATGGAAATAGAAGAATCAGATATTGAACTAATAGGCACTGACGGGATATTCATAAAGCAAGAAAATAATTCAAGTGTCGCCAATTCATCAAGACAAGATGTTATTGAGAAGATTCAATATTATACTTGCAATGCTATATTTGAAAACAAATCAAATTTGCAAGATCAGCTACGTGAAGGCGATTTGAAGAATCACATATCAACACATGAGAAGAATTTTAAATGCAACATATGCAAGGCTAAATTAACAACCAAGTATAGTTTAATAAGACATTTAATAATACACTCGGATATTTTTCCTTATGAATGTGACACTTGCAAAGGAAAATTTAAACATAGAAATAGTTTGAAATATCACATGTCAACACACTCGGATATTCATCCTTTTGAATGTAAGACTTGCGGAGCAAAATTTAAATTAAAGGCCAATTTGAAGAAACATTCAGTAACACACTCAGATATTTATCCTTTTAAATGTGACATTTGCAAAGTAAAATTTCAACGTAAAAGCAATTTGAAGGATCACATATCAACACACTCGGATGAGAAGAATTTTGAATGTAACATATGCAAAGCAAAATTTAAACATAGAAAAACTTTAAAACGTCACATATCAACACACTTGGATATTTATCCTTTTGAATGTAAGACTTGCAAAGCAAAATTTAAGCAGAAAAGTAATTTGAAGAGTCATATATTAACACACTCGGATATTTATCCTTTCGAATGTAACACTTGCAAAGCAAAATTCAGGCAGAAACGATATTTGGAGAGTCATTTATTATCACACTCAAATATTTATTCTTTTGAATGTAATACATACTTGCAAAGTAAAATTTAAATTTAAAGGCAATTTAAAGAGTCACATGAAGTCTGTGCACCGAGAGGTTACTCCTATATTGTGAAACACGGGATAGCTATAAATTAGACAAAATATAAAGAGAGTTGAACTTAGGACGGACTTCGTGACCATATTTAAAGCCATTTTATGGATAACATACTACTTTCCTTTGCCAGTACAAGTTTGTTTTACCTTTGCCAAAAAATCAGCCTTTAAATTTAAACTGTCGGTCGGACTTCCATGATCATTTAACCACTGCCTTAATTATTGTTCTTTGGAGTTTGGAATTGTTTCAATTTGCCTGCTTTGGTATGAGTAAGAAGCAATATCCAAAATCATTAAAGAGGGTTCTCCCTCCGAGTCTTTTCAGAAGACTTTTGAAAAAACTCTGCGTTCATGATATTATGGTAGTCTTTTGAATTTGAAGTTGCAGCAAATATCAGACTGGCTTCTGGTATAAATCCATTCTTATTGCCTGCATGTAGTATCATATATTGTTTTCCTTAACCTGCTTTCGTGGAATAACATTACTTGGTTTCCTTTTGCGATTATCCATGTCTCATCCAAGAACACAACATCTCTCAAGAAAGTGGAGTTTTTATTTTTCAAGTAGTTTCTTAGAAAGGCCCATCATCTACTAACGACATGTTGTTGCTCATATAAAAAATATCTGTTAATGGATTTTTTATACTTGAAACCTAACTGTGACAGTACTTTTTTTGAACTTAATTTATCTATATGGCATATATCTTTTTCTTCTAGAAGATGGCGCTGCAAAGTAGTTAGCGTAACGAATTCCTTTCTTTTGTACATACATATTATAAATTTCCTACTTGATATCGTATTTTACATGGTCTGGTAAGTCATAACTTTTAGAACCTAATCTACTCCTCTTCATTTCCTGGTCAATTTTTCCTCATTTTTTCAAATTAGGGATGTTATATAATATATTCCGCATACTTCAGCAGTACGATCTTGAACTGCTAGGACGGACTTCAATAAACCACCGTTTTTTTTTTCTGCAGTTAAATATTGTTCCACAGTTTGTACCAATTTTTGTTCCTCTGGTCCTAATAAATTAACATTTTTGGTTTCCATTTTCAATCACACTTATATTCTAATAATCACACGAAACACAACTAGACTGGTGACAGTTGTATCTGAATAACCAATTTATTCAGAAGTAAATACCGCTCTAATTATTCTAAACTATGCAGTAATACTAATACTTCAGGTACAATTTAGGCACCAATTTCTACATATAGAAACTAGGAAATAATAATAATATAATTAAGTAAGTTATAATCATTTATTTTAGAATTATTAACCTATACCTTTATTTAAAGCACGTTTTCTTACATTTTCATTTCGTTTTGTTTGGGAAGCACTGGAATTTCGGTATAAATCTTGTTCAAAAACTTTGACAGACCCTATATTAATTCAGGTACTGGTGTAGGTACCATTTTTCAAAGTTACTCTAAAGTTTAATTTTGTCAAGTAATATTTTTTTATGAACTATATTTTAAGTAGGCAACTACCTACTCTATAGACATTGATTTTCCACATAGGTAACTCCAAAACTTTAAAATTAATTTGAAAAAGGACTTTATAGAACTAAATGTAAATTTGTTTACTTGATCTTGTACTTATTTATTGTCAGCATTGTGTTTTACAACTTACGGGTAACCTCGAGATGCACAGACTATACTGATAACAGGGTCAGTGAAAATTTTCAAATTCCCTCGCTCAGGCATGCGTATCTAAAATTTAAAAAAACAGAGCGGCATTCCAAAGAGAATTTAATGCCTTTTAAAGAGATGTATCACAACACTCTTTCCCATTTAAAAAAATGAGTGCAGTAGGGGGTTGCCGTTACAGGGTTGAAATTAATAGGGAAACGTGTCCCCCTGAAAACAAAAGTTTACGGGCCCGAGGTTTTCTTTTTATTTTCACGTACAAAGCCGTAAACCTTGCTGTTTTCGATGGGTCACTCTGTATATTATTATTGGTAGTTAAGGCTAGTTCAATATTTTTAAGCTATTTCATTATGTAATAAATTGTATTACCTACTAGTGATCACAAAAAGTTATGATTTTTTTATATCAATTTGTTTTCATAACATGTTTTTATATTTTTTTTTCTGTATTTTACCGTGTTCCTATGTAATGTGGAACTCGCATTTATTATTAATATTGCTAATTAATTTTTAATACATTTGTATGTTTTGGTCCCTAATACTTATGTTGTAGTTTTATTTAATGTTTTTATCCGTAACAAGGGACGCCTAAACGTAAATTTATCTTGTTTTAAAAGCGTTTGTCCTAGACGGGCTACCACTGGCAGGCGTTTGCCTTGCATTTTCAGCACACCAATCTGACTGTATTTGGTATTATGAATTGTTCTTGAGGCTAAGGCCAAACACTGTTCGAAAAAAGATGAAAGTGCATATATTTTTGGGTTGTCATGTCAAAATAGTATATTGTGTATTTAGGTGGAAAAGTGACACATTCTCGGTGATTCTGGTATTGTTATTCATTGATTTCTTAGCAACTATTGAAACATCGCAGAAAAATTAATTATGTTGTGATTTTTCGCTGGGCCACCGGTCTACTAAATAGTTTGATTTCAAAATCTGATAAATATTTGTTTTAGGTTTATGATACAAATTGAATATCCAGAGGATGACATTAAACTGGAAATAGAAGAATCAAATATTGAACTACTAGGCACTGAAGGTATAAAGCAAGAAGATAATTCAAATGACGCCAATTTATCAGAATAAGATGTTATTAGGAAGTTTCAATGTTATACTTGCAATGCTATATTTGAAAGCAATTCACATTTGCAAAATCATTCAATACCACATTCGAAAATTCGTTCTTTTGAATGTTACACTTGCAAAGCAAAATTTAAACGTAAAGGCGAGTTGAAGAATCACATATCAACACACTCGGATGAGAAGAATTTGAATGCAACATATGCAAGATTAAATTAAAAACCAATGGTGCTTTAAGAAGACATTTATTAATACATTTGAATATTTTTCCTTTTAAATGTGACACTTGCAAAGCAAAATTTAAACGTAAAAGTAATTTGAAAAGGCACATGTTAACACACTCGAATATTTTTCCTTCAAATGGGGAGGTTATTCTAGAAAACTATCGTAGTGAGTTTGTTACCGGAAGAGCGAATTTACAGATTTTTTTTTTTGGTAGTACCGGGGGATAAAATTTTCAGTTAGTATCGGAAATTGCTTCATATTTCAATCACAAAAAGTTTTTCAAATTTACTAAGACTGAAAACATATTTCAGGACAACGATAACTCAGGCCAGACTGAATGACTGTATTCTCTTGAATTCTTACAGAGATCTGTTAAAGGAACTAGACCACAATATAATTGCAAATATATTTATACAACGAAATACTCGCAGGCGAAACATGTTCTCATTAGATCAATAATTCTTATTATAATAAATTTCAGTAGAAGTAGATATATAAGTGGACCCCATCGGCAAAAACTGTAAATTATCTGGTATTTTTTTGTTTTTGATATGGATTTTCATGGTATATTATTATTAAATTAATTTCCAAAACTGCGATTCGTGAGTTTATTTTTTTGCTTATTGCACATTGCATATTCATTGTTGTTTATTTAAATTTTCATACCTATTTTCATACATATTCTGTAGACATTTTTTAGGTTGATATTGATTAAATAATTTGACAAAGGAAATGTTTCTGTAGATTTTTGGGTAGTTTAAGGGTTCGAATGCTCTAAATCATTTTTGGTAGTGGCAACCAAAAAAAAACCTTAAGCTATTTTATGCCGCCTTTGGTTAAGCACCCATACTGATTTCAGAAAGCCGGCGCCTATGCTCCCCCCGGAGCCAAATTGACAAAGTTTTCCATGAGACTGTTTCTATCTATTGCTCCAAAAGCTTTTTTGAAATCAAGCAATTATAATCCCTTTCTGTTCAAAATTTCTACTCCCATCTTCTGTTAAATACCTACTGCCATATACTGCCCTGCAATGGTGATGGTTACTTCATTTAAGTAAACCAATAACGAACAGATTTGTATGAATAATGAAAACTTTTATATCAATAAATTACGTTGTGTATTGATTTTTGGAATTTCAATCCCACCTACCTATATGCTTTTGAGATATATTTGGCGAAATGTCATTCTTGGAAATTTGACAGGTTGACCCTCGTATAATAATGACAGTATATGTCAAATTCCAGACAGTTTGAAGTGTGTTTCACATAATTTCGTAAGTGTCGCGGTATTAAAATTCTCTGGTTTATCTGGCGAATCAAATTTGACACATTTTTCAATGCGTTTTTCAATGGTGCAATATATAAACGGGACCTAAGTATTTTGCATACCTGCAAAATCTATTGACAGCTTTTAAAATTCGGCATTGTCAAATTTATTTCATATTCAAGATGCACAAAATAATTTCACAAAAAATAAGAGAAATAATAAAATGATACAGCTATATCGAAAAAAACAAACCAGGAGGTTTTTGAGGGAATACAAATTGAAGCTTAACTACCAGATATATTTGGGGTAGCTGTGGGTAGGTAGGTATGGTTTAAATGTAGATGTGAAGCCAGTTTTTACAACCAGCAATCAATATTTTTGTTGGACCAAACCCGAAAAAAAAGTTACTGTGAAAACCTATTTAGGCTGTTAAGCTTACTGTTATGGTTACGTTTGATATATCTTATTTCAAATAAATCAAATAAACTTACTACATAGTTACCCAATCTTTTTTTTTTTAAATCAATTTGGGAAAATATTTTGGAATTGAATCTGCTCAGATATTTTACACATTCTGACAACTCGGCTTTCTGTTTCATAACCCTGAATTTAAAAAAATACTTTGTCATCAAATGTCATTATTATACGAGGGTCAACCTGTCAAATTTCCAATAATGACATTTCGCCAAATATATCTGAAAAGCATATAATGTACCTACCTACCAACAAATTTCGAAATTTAACTATGAATATAAAATACTTTTTTTTTAATTGATAACCTATTTCACTTATTTAAACTACTCCTCAGCGTGTTTAAATCCAACATTCAAAAACGCGCGTGTTTTAAAGTTACCAATGACAACATCCCAACATCAATAACCCGAGAAAGGTCTAAATGTCAACTTTTTAATTATTGATTTGTCAGGAGTAGGTACTTGTAGATAACGTCAAATAAAATATAACAAGTGTTAAGCACGAATTTGGCATTCTACAATTATTAGTAATTTATGATTTAAACGTATACCAATTAAAAAAATAGTGTAAAGTATTTGTGAATAACTGGTCTTTAAAACACTTGCTCCATTTCAAGCACTCCGGCTGCGCCGTCGTGCTCGAAAAATCGCGCGTGTTTTAAAGACCTTAATATCCACTTATACTTTAATGTACTATTTTTTTAGGTTTATGATAGGAAATGATTATCTAGAGGATGACATTAAAAATGAAATAGAAGAATCAGATATTGTACTAATAGACACTAGAGGGAAATTCATAAAGGGAGAGGAATACTTGTCAGGACCAGATGTTATTCGGAAGTTTCAATGCTATACTTGCAATGCTGTATTCAAAACCGAAACAAGTTTGAAATATCATTTAATGACATTCGGATATTCTTCTTTTTGAATGTGATACATGCGAAGCTAAATTTAAAACCAAGAAAGTCTTTAAAAATCATTCCTTGAAACATTTGGATATTTATCCGTTCCGATGTGAAACTTGTAAAGCAAAATTTAAACGAAAATTCAATTTAAAGCAGCACATGTTAACACACTCAGATGTTTATCCTTTCGCATGTAATACTTGCAAAGCAAAATTTAAACGCGAATTTGATTTGAAGAGTCACAAACTAACACATTTGGATATTTATTTTTTTGAATGTGACACTTGCAAAGCAAAATTTAAACGAAAATTCAATTTAAAACAGCACATGTTAACACACTCAGATGTTTATCCTTTCGCATGTAATACTTGTAAAGCAAAATTCAAAAGAAAATCTGATTTAAAAAATCACATGTTAACACATTCAGATATTTGTGGTTTCGCATGTAATACTTGCAAAGCAAAATTCAAAAGAATATCCGAATTGAAGAAACACAAAGTAATGTCCGTATTACATCTGTGTATTTTTCCGTGTATTTATTCATGTAGTTCAGGGTGCCAACATTATTTTGTTTTTCATAATGCCGATTTATGTTGAGTTTGAAGTTTTTCGGTTGTCACCCTGAACTACATGAATAAATACACGGAAAAATACACAGATGTAATACGGGCATATCACATTCGGATATTTATCCTTTTGAATGTGACACTTGCAAAGCAAAATTTAAACAAAAATTCAAAGTAAAGCGTCACATGTTAACACACTCAGATATTTATCCTTTCGCATGTAATACTTACAAAGCAAAATTTAAACGAAAATCCAATTTAAAGAATCACATGTTAACACACTCAGATGTTTATCCTTTCGCATGTACTACTTGCAAATGAAAATTTAAACAAAATTTCGATTTAAAGAAACACAAACTAACACATTCGGATATTTATCCTTTTGAGTGTGACACTTGCAAAGCAAAATTTAAACAAAAATTCAATTTAAAGTTTCACATGTTAACACACTCAGATATTTATTCTTTCGCATGTAATACTTGCAAAGCAAAATTTAAACGAAAATCCAATTTAAAGAATCACATGTTAACACACTCAGATGTTTATCCTTTCGCATGTACTACTTGCAAATCAAAATTTAAACAAAAATTCTATTTGAAGAAACACAAACTAACACATTCGGATATTTATCCTTTTGAGTGTGACACTTGCAAAGCAAAATTTAAACAAAAATTCAATTTAAAGCGTCACATGTTAATACACTCAGATATTTATCATTTCGCATGAATTAGATGATACTCCCTTAAGGATAATATTACTATATATTTTATTCTACTTTCGCTTACGCAGCATATTATATTCATTTATTTACGACTAATGTATAATGTGCGTATTACATTTGTGATTTTGGCAGAATAATGACATATGTTATTCCTCCAGGGATTAATGACGATTAGCGGGATTAATGGTGATTAATCCACGAAAGTGTCAATGTCAAACGTGTAGTGCTTGTGGATTTGTATTGAAAATTATGAGACGAATGAAATTTGTTCATTGAAAATCTCAAATAAATCAATTTGTCTTAAATGAAGTAGAGTATACTACTCGCAATAATGGCTATTATTCCCTCGGAATGTTACTCCCTCACCGCTAACGCGGCCCAGTTCGTAATAATTAATAATCCTCGGGAATAATAGCTATCATTATTGACTCGTGGTATAATCTACTATTAAGCTTATTTCGCTCCCACGATAATCAGTCAGAGCTACGCTTTCTTATTGTTAACAAGGTATTATAATAATTGTATTTTAACCTGTATTTTAAATATTTTGTTTCAGTAATAAAAATTATTTTTAAAAACAAAGTGTTGATTGTCGATACGTAATTTTCGCAGTCGGGAGGATGGTCAAAGATTGATACATCGAGCATCAATTTTTCGTCTTAACGATTTATTGACCATCCAAAAGAACTTAGTCGCGGATAAAAGTTTTGAACGGTTATCAGGACTTTGACTGTTAACACTTTAAAGTATCTATGCGTGGGAAGTAGTCAATCGAGGATTAATTCACCCGTAAACTTTGGAAATAAATACCGAAATCGATTTATTTCGCGAGGGAATAGTGATTTGGACTTCGAATAGAATCGCCACCAAAAAGCTGAGACTTCATAAAATTCCTAAAATAAGAAACTGAAGAAATAATGGCACTCATCCTAAGGATTATTATGTATGTTCAATTTATAAATGTCAGATATTAATGATTCAGAAAATTCTTTTAAAAATATTGATATAAGGGATAATAGTTTAAGTGGCTCTGACTCCGCCTCTCCAATACACGAAGCGTTAAATTACTTCTATTGATATAAATCCTAAATCAAAATTTCAAATAAATATAGCTGAATTAGCAGCGAAATTAAAATCAATGCAAGTACAAGGGAACCTTGTTTTTTGAAATCTACAAAATATTCCAGAAAATAATATTTTTACTGTTCCTTCTAATCATCCTATAAATATGACTACCTTTAAACCTGAATATCCTAATTATGTTCCGCAATTTGATGGAACTTTTCAACATGACTGATCTTCGCCAAACTAAACCGAGGTCTGTGTGCACTCCGATCCGTCGTTTTTGCTCGACCAGATTTGTTCGTCGAACAAAACCGTTAAACAAAAACGCAGTCTGTAGGGGCCTTAAAAATGCATTCGGGCAAATTTCCCAAAAATTATCGATAATTTCCATTGCACTCGTTATATTTTACTATTGAGAATTTCATACATCTGGCAAAACTGGTATTCCAACAATAAATTGACATGTTTTGATTGTTGATTTGAACCATTCAGATTGTAATGGGCCACTTTCACATTTTTCAAAAACATTTTTAAATTATTCTTTTAGTCATTCTAATACTATCTGTATACTTTTTTCCGAAAAAAACGCTTATTTTTGAAAAAAAAAAATATTTAAAAATCGAATTTTTAAACTGGCGTGAAAAAATGAACTTGTTGTGTGACGTCACACACCAGAAAATCAAGGATGCCAAATTTCTCATTAGTAAATCATTACATATTTCACTAGCTAGAGAATATTTTCATCCTTTACTACATTATAAAAAAATAAAGGATAGGTATAATCCTTATTAACTCATTTAAATTTTAATTTCTACATGTGGCAACAAAAATGTCAAAATCGGCTTTAGCCAATCACAGAGCGTTTTCAATCACGTGATTTTTCTTTCAAATTTTTAGTTTTTATTTATTAATTTATTTAATAATCTGTCTAAAATCTTGCAAAATATTGTTCATTCTTGGTTGCATTGATGTATCTGCGTCAAAAAATATTCTAATTTGCTATATTCCTGGCACGTGAAAGTGGCCCATTACGCGATAATTTGCCCTAGTGCAAATTATCAGATAATTGCATACTAACTGGTGCGAAAACTGGTGTTTTGACATTTTTTGACAAAAAATTTAAATTTTCGATTTATGAAATTCTCTCATTAAATACAACTCGTGCAATGGAAATATATTTATAATTTTCGACAAATTTGAACTCATGCGTTTTTAACTGAAAAAGGCACTCGTGCACTACGTGCACTCGTATTCTTTTTCACCTAAAAATGCATTCGGGCAAATTTCCCAAAAATTATCAATAATTTCCATTGCACTAGTTATATTACTATTGACAATTTTTACGATGTTGCAAACGCGAATTGCTTTTAGAATATTTATTTAATTAATACATTGATTGGCAAATTATCAGGAAATGCTAGACTAGGAGTAAACGTACAGAACGTCTCCTCCTGGGACGATCTTAAGAACACTTTAACTAGACATTTTCCTGATAGACGAGACAAATCCTGTCTAAATAATAAAATGTAATGTTAAGAAAATTAAACCTTGGATTCGTGGTTCTGTTTTGGATGTCCTCGCATCTTATCTAAGTGATAGGTTACAGGCTGTGAGGCTGAATAGTACAATCAGTGATTTGAATCGTATTAAGATGGGTATACCTCAGGGAACGGTTCTTGGACCTGTTCTTTTCATTGTTTAGATAAATCCTCTTCTCAAAGAGATTGAGATGGGGGGTACAATACTATCTTATGCAGATGATACTCTCCTGGATTTTGAAGGTAACGCAATCGTTACCGGATGAAGTTCAGGATACCGCAGAAAAGGTCACACGAATAGTAAAGAGATTGTTTGATCAATTCAAACTTTCCTTAAATTTCAAAAAAGCAAACTTTATTGATTTCCCATTAACACAGAAAAATAGACCAACCTTTAATGCTTTACAGATAGATAAATCCCATCATCAGATTTTATCGGTCGAACATACTAAATATATGGGTATCATGATTGACCAACATTTAAAATTTAATTCACGTATAACTAAATTGGTAAAATCAATGAAAAATCTGATACATAAATTTTATGTATTAAGGAATATTTTGAATGAAAAAGTTCTGTTTTCTGTGCATAACGCCTTTATCGAATCTATATTGAGATACAGGATGTTGGTGTGGGGTGGAACATACAAAACAACTCGATATCCACTTAATATGATTCAAAACTATATACCAAAAATAATATTCAAATATCTCTACTTCTCTAATTTATGTATGATAATTATACACTTTTGTCTCACTTGTTTTGATTGTGACTTGATTTTGTTAGTTTATTTTTCTTTTGGTATTGCCATGTAACTACCGATGTAGGGGAGAGTGGGGCAACGACATGCGAGGCAAGTTTGTCACCGCGCTTTACTAGGAATCGGTTGTTTTCGGAAATTCCGAAACTGGCTTGAGGGTGCTTAAGTCTGGAGAAGGTAGCTACTCAATTTGTCGCATAAAACGCAATTGTCGAGTTTTCAGATTTCTGATCTAAGGATTGGCTATTACTTTAATAATACTTCCGTTCCGTTAGAGCGTTCTATTTTGCAAGTCAATTTTTACAGAGTGATTTTGACCCATCTTTTTTAGAAATATTTGATAAAAGGCGGTAAAAAAGGCTCCTGTAAGATGTTTTTAAATATTTTACTAGAATCCGCTTGGGTGGGGCAACTTCGCCAATCATTATTCTGGCACTGTCGAACTATTATTTTTGTTTCTAGGATGGTTAGAGATTATAAAAAAAAACGATCTGATGTATACGAAGAAGGGCAGTTAATTTTTGCTGTGATTTAGGTAGAAAATAAAATTTAGGTATTTGTATCAGAATAATGCTGTCGAATTTGCCCCCTAGAGGAGGGCAAGTTCGTCATTTGACATTGATGTAAAAAAAAAATATATATTTTTCTCTTTGAATTTATACGATATTGGTTTTAAATGCCTATCACCTACTAAAGAAATGTTATCACCATGTTTAGATAAAGTTGTATTTATTTCTGTAAATACAAATCGTTTTTAAAATCTTGCAAACCTTAACATGTCGAAGCTGCCCCACTCTCCCCTAATTTTACAGGGGTAACTATTATTAGTATTAGTGTCTGCAATATTCCCTTTTTCAGGTTGAATCATCAAACGATATGAGTGAATAAGTATATGTGTGAATCTCTCTTGAAAAAAACATACAGATATTTTATATATCTAGGTGTTTTTTTTTTCTTTTAAATTGTTTTTTTTTTTAAATGTATTTATACTATTAGTGATAGATCAATACTGTTATTATTATTGTTGTTTAAATAAAGTTATTATTATCAATAAAATACGATGTGTAATAATTTTTTGATTTTCAATTCCTTCTACCTTGTGTACCTACTAACCAATTTCGAAATTTAACTATGAATCTAAAAGACTTTTTTTTTAGGTTTATGATAGAAAATAATTATCTGGAGGATGACATCAAAAACGAAATAGAAGTATCAGCTATCGAACTGATGAATTCAAATAAAGAGATAAAGGAAGAAGAAGAAGAATATTCAAGTGTCGAAAATTCATCAGGACTAGATATTATTAGAAAGTTTCAATGCTATACTTGCAATGCTGTATTTAAAACCGAAACAAGTTTGAAATATCATTTAATGACACATTCGGATATTCGTCTTTTTGGATGTGATACATGCGAAGCTAAATTTGAAACCAAGGAAGCCTTAAAAAGTCATTCATTGAAAAATTTGGATATTTTTCCGTTTGACAAAGCAAAATTCAAACGAAAATACGATTTGAACTCTCACATAAAATTACACTCGGATAATCATTTATTTGCATGTGATACTTGCGGAGCAAAATTTAAACAAAAATATTATTTGACGACTCACCTATCAACACACTTAGATAATTATCCTTTCGCATGTGAGACTTGCAAGGCAAAATTTAAACGAAAAAGCGATTTGAAGCGCCACAAATTAACACACTCGGATGTTTATCCTTTTGAATGTGAAACTTGCAAAGCAAAATTTAAACAAAAATATTATTTGACGAGTCACCTAGCAATACACTCAGATAATTATCCTTTCGCATGTGTGACTTGCAAAGTAAAATTCAAACGAAAAAGTGATTTGAAGAGCCACAAATTAACACACTCGGATGTTTATCCTTTTGAATGTGAAACTTGCAAAGCAAAATTTAAACAAAAACGCTATTTGAAACAGCATTTAGTGACGCATTCAACTTGAGGGAAAACTTGGATGTAACTTTTGCTCCGCTAAATTTGAAAATGAAAAAAATTTAATGTTCATTAAGCATCCATTCACGTGGCGGGTTTTACTGTTACTTTTGTTCAAAATTTGCGAATATCTCAATGATGAACGTATAAAAAAGTTAAGGACAATTGGTGTGGGCTGTAGAAACTTGAGATGAATTACTTCATATTTGACGCGCCAGAGTCGCTGACTGAAAAATATATTATTTTGCACGTTTTTCTGTTCTGTTCATATACAGGGTGTAACAGAATAATACCGACACACGTTTAGGGGTAGTTGGGTAGGCCAATGCAAGTAATTTGACATAGGGAACCTATGGTCGCAGATGCACCAGTACGAAAATACGAACTTTTCAAGTCTGATGCCGACCGGTAAAGCTTATGTCGAAATTTAATGCGTGTGGACGCTAATGGTATAAGAGCAAGCTTTTATCAATAAAAAAATGCGATATAGCTTCTGCATTATTTCCTACGGAGGGAAAAACAACAAAACTTTCAAAAAGGTTCGTTACTATTGGTCAATTATCAGCCCGTTCTACACCGTAGAGTGATGTTTTGTGAGATTTTGAAATAAATAAATGACATAAATTCAGTGTAAACCTGGCCGCCATTTTGACTCTGTCATACTCCGTAGGTTCGTTGGACAGAGTTTAGTAATAGCTTTATCAGAAGACTTTTTTGGTGCTGTTTAGACTTGTTTCAAGTTGTTAACAACGTGTTCAATTATTATCAATTGATTCTGGTGTATGATTTTGTACTTCGTAAAACATGCATCGTTTCTCTTTTAGCGAGTTAGCGGACATGCAGCTTGTCTATGGCGCAGCGAATAGAAAGGGTCGATAAGCTTGCCGTACTTCTGAGCAAACTTTTCCGGACATCATAGTACTTTTGCGACACTGGATTGTCGTTTAAGGAAAACTGGTTCACTTACTGTACAGGGTGTCCGATTGAAGATGGGAATTGGGGTTATCTGCTAAACTCGTAGAGGTAGATTTTTTTTGATTCCACATTCCCGGGCCAATTTTTCATGACAAATCGAATGCCACAAACCGCAGGTCTCTATCTTGTTTCGTTTTGGAGATACAGGGTGAAACTTGAAATGTTCACTTTTCGAGGGTAGTCATTATCTAGGGTATAAAAAAAGATATCAAAAAGTTGAAAATTGTATCCGACGCAGTTTTTTACGTAGATTTCATTGGCGTACTGGAATTTTTTTTCCGAGGTACCGCTTGAGAGATATGACACAAACTTCATCTTTTTTAAATGGGACACCCTGTAAATTTTTACATTTTTGGAATACGCATAAAATTACCTTTCCGATGATATATAATTTGTCTATATTTTGTTGTAACTTGGCCAATATTATCATAGCATTTGAAACTTTCCATAAGAAATAACCCTTGCAAATCACATTGAATATTTGGTTTTATTTTCTGGTGTAATTTTTAAATGTGGGACACCCTGTAAAATAATAGTTTATTAAATCCTGTATTTTTCTCTATTTCAACAATATAGATATTACACTTTGTAGTTATACCTCTCCATTAACGTTAAGAAGAAATAGGTTCTGATTGCAAAGAAAATTGATGTCATTTCGGATTAACCGGTACCTACCTACAGCATACATCCTATAAAAAATAATCAAATATCTCACTAATGCTCAGTAACTGCATTTAATAGTCTAATGGCCGGTTTATTCACCTTCTGATAAACTGTCAGGCAATGTAATATGACGGATAAACTGGTAATCTATGAATAATCCGATTGGTTGGCCAGTTATCCGAAAACCAATGAGATTAGAGATTGGCCAATTTATCTTGTAGACAGTTAGGCTTTAGATCTTCCGCACATTGGGCAACTGGAAACAAACTTACTAGAAACTTGAATCGTCAATCAGTTGCTTATTAGTTGCCGCTTGTGTATTTCAATGAGCATCCGCACGCAACACAACTTGCTGGTAAGGAAACTCGTCGGTGATCTGTTAGCCGCAATCCGACATGCAGCGTCGCTTGGCGATTAGTTTCTATTTTATCCTGTGAACAAGCACGCAAAACGGCGAAAATTGGAGAATAATCCTTCAATTTTAGGCTACTTCAAATCCTATATGCATTTTATTATTTTTTGAATGTAGTGATAAACCCAATACCCATTTTCTTGTGCCGAATTCTTTTTTATGATAAGTGATAATATCTTGGATTATTAAACATTTTTGCTAGGAGAATAACAATATCCTAATCATAATAATAAAATAATAATTTAAACACAACAAAGCTACTATAATCAATAATTGACTTGATTTTTCAGTAGCATCGTGTGTGATCCATATTCCATAGTTGGTGATTTAAGTTGCCAATTGGTTTGGTTTCTCTCTAGTTGCTTAAAATCTGCGGAGGGAGGATCTTGCCAGTGAGTTTATCTAACGATAAATGAACTGGCCTTAAGCCGACGCCACACGATGTGTCCAGCCATTGGTCCCAACGTTAGATCCAACGTTGGGTACAATGTTTGGCACTCTAGCATTTGGCAAATGTGCCGCTACACGACGAGGCAAACATTCCTTCCCACATTGGAACAAACCTTGGAACAAAGGTTGGAGTATCGTTGTCAGTGCCGTTTCGTTTCAAAGTAGCACGAGTCAGGACAAGCATCGGAAAATAAACTTTTTTATAGCGCCACTGAATCTAACCTAAAAAATGGACGACTGTCAATCCTTGTGTGGCAGTGTCTCCAACCTCTGTCCAACATTGGAAGCCTTTTTTGAAGCGGGTCAAATTTACCGACTTTGGCTCGAACGTTGAGTGTGGTCAACGTTGGACACATGTTTGTCACGAGCCCACGTTACACGATGCCACAAACCGCTATGTGTCCAACGAAGTGTAATACCTATATCGTTGAAATGGGAAAAAAATATGATTAAAGGCCAATTTATCTATTTTCTGATAGACTGTCAGGTATGGTATGCACTCTAACGGATAAAAACGCAATCTGTAATCCCATTGGTCGGTCAGTTATCCGCCAACCGATAGGATTATAGATCAGTGAATTTATCTTGCAGATAGTTACTAGTAAGTTTATCTGAAGATGAATAAACCGGGCCTTATTCAGATAAACTTTGCTGGAAACTAATTGCAAGGAAAATTTACCATTCCATAATTCTAGTGGTCGGCAGATAACTGGCGGACCAATGGGAATACATAGGTATTGCGTTTTTATCCGTCATTGCATCTGAGAGACGACGGCAAATGATAGGCCTTAATGGCTTCGAGTAGTCCACGACGGACCACAAACTTTTGAAAAACAGCGACGCAGACACGAGACCAAAAAGAGGGCCCGCAGGAAGGAGCGAGAGAGCAGAGGAAGAGACCAATGTTGCCAGAGGCTGGGTTTGCCAAGACTGTGGAAGAGTGTGGGGTTCCAAAATTGGTATATATAGCCATTAGAAAATGCACAATTGACGACATTAAAAACAATACGAGAATATCATACTCGGTATCGAATCATCGCCTATTGTATGATGATGACCTTAGGCCCGGTTTATTCATTTCAATGGGATTGCAGATTCAATTTTTATCCGTCATATTGCATATCTGAGAGTTCATCAGAAGATGAATAAACCGGTCCTCGATAAACTATTATTTCACAGGGAGTCCCATATCAAAAGTTTCTCACACATTGAACCAGAAAATAAAACCATATTCAATGCGATTTCCAAAGGTTCTTATGGAAAGTTTCAAATACCATGATAATATTGGCAAGTTACAACATAATATAGACAAATTATATATCATCGGAAAGGTAATTTTATGTGTATTCCAAAAATGTCAAAATTTACAGGGTGTCCCATGTAAAAAAGATGAAGTTTGTGTCATATCTCTCAAGCGGTACTTCGGAAAAAAAATTCCAGTACACCAATGAAATCTACGTAAAAAACTGCGTCAGATACAATTTTCACTTTTTTGATATCTTTTTTTATACGCTAGATAATGACTACCCTCGAAAAGTGAACATTTCAAGTTTCACCCTGTATCTCCAAAACGAAACAAGATAGAGACATGCGGTTTGCGGCATTCGATTCGTCATGAAAAATTGGCCCGGGAATGTGGAAACAAAAAAAATCTACCTCTACGAGTTTAGCAGATAACCCCAATTCCCATCTTCAATGGGACACCCTGTACATAAGTCTGATAGAGGTGCTCCTCGCTCTAAAAGAACGAATAATTTTGAGGAAGAAGTGCTCCATCAAGTAACAGCCAATCCTTCCATCAGCACACGTGCCGTTGCTCACGCTCTAAATTGCGATCATATGGCCGTTCATCGCATCATAAAGGAGCAGGCCCTGTATCCCTATCAACTTCAAAAGGTCCAAGGGCTCTTGCCAGATGATCATCCTTTTAGGGTACTGTTTGCCCAATGGTACTTGTACGCCGAGCCCACGGCCCCACGATTTACAAACATTGTGTTATGGACGCTTGCATTACTAGGGATGGTATGTTTAACAGTCGATATAGCCACATTTATACTGAGGAGAACTCACAACCCACACGCAATGCATGTGCATCATTTTCAACCATGTGCATCATTTTCAACACCCATTTGCCGTTAACATATGGGCGGAAATAGTAAATAACTGCATAATGGAACCATATTTGTTGCCCCCACACTTAAACGCTAATGTTTATCTTTGATTCTTGCAACACGTCCTACCAGAGCTTCTAGAAGACGTCGGGATATGTGGTACCAACACGATGGTGCAACAGCCCATTTTGGACTAGATTGTCGGGCGTATCTTAACTTAATCTTTCCGCAACGACGGATTGAGCGAGGAGGCCCTGTATACTGGCCCGCTAGATCGCCAGATATGACTTCACTAGATTTTTACTTGTTGGGTCAAGTTGAGGCGTTAGTTTACGAAACTCCTGTAAATTCGCAAGAGGAATGACTTGGCAGAATCATGGCTGCCTTTGAGCTAATTGACAACAGGGTGGAAATTCTGGGAGGAGTAAGGAGATCGATCCAAAACCATTTCCATATTTGCATAGAGAAAGGTTGTCGTCACTTCGAGTCTTTTCTGTAAATCTCTTACTGTCTAAGCAGTGTACCTTATTTATGTCGTTGCTGAATGCCATAAACAAGGTTTTTTTTTTGTTTTAAAGTTTATCATAAGCTTCTACAAGCATTTAATCTCGACATACGGTTCTTCCGGTCGGCGTCTATCCTATGTCAAATTACTTTCATTGACCTACCCTACCACCCGTGAACGAGTGTCAATGTTATTCTGTTACACCCTGTATACTTTTTTTGTAAAGTAAATGTGCATATTAAGGATGAAACACAACACAACGAATTTCATGACCGTTAAAATTAATATTGACTTAATCTGTGTTACCTGCGCTATATTCGTTAATTTGCCATCTATGTTTGTAAATTATATCGTTTTTTAGTTAATTTTGAATTTAATTTTTCTTATCAGAACAGATTTTCACATAAAATCCAAAAATTAAATAAAAAATGGGAGTCAGAGTGCTGCTCTGAATTTTGAATAAGACGGAATAGAAGAAAAAAAAAAGAAAAAAAAAAAAAAAGAATTAGTAATTAACTAAATGGAAAATTAAAAAGCAGAATTGTATGTCTCAAGATGGTAATAAAAATACCAAAACGTCACAGAAATAATTTGTTTTAATGCACGACCGAATCCCAGGAAAGAAAAAAAACTATTGTCAAATGTGTTTGTTATGTTTGTGGAGGCTTCACTTGGAACGTAATATTAAAATATAGTGAACAATTAATATTATTCTTGAATGAGAAAAAACAAATCGGGTTTTTAAAATCATAGCAATTATAATACCATTTTGTTCAAAATTTCTAAACCATTCTTCTGTTGCATACTGCCATATACTGCATTGCAATGCAATTTCTGTTGGAATTTTCTAGTTTTGTGAGTGAATATTTATGATGACGATTATTACATTTAAGTAAACTAATAGCGAACAAATTTATATGAATAATAAAAACTTTTGAATCAATAAATAACGATGTGTATTAATTTTTGGAATTTCAATCCCACCTACCTTGTGTACATAATAACGAATTTCGAAGTTTAACTATAAATCTAAAACACTTTTTTTTAGATCTATGACAGAAAATGATTATTTAAAGGATGACATCAAAAACGAAATAGAAGTATCAGCTATTGAACTGATCAATTCGAATAGAGAGATAAAGGGAGAGGAATATTCAAGTGTCAGAAATTCATCAGGATCAGATGTTATTGGGGAGTTTCAATGCTATACTTGCAATGCTGTATTTAAAACCGAAACAAGTTTGAAATATCATTTAATGATACATTCGGGTATTCTTCTTTTTGAATGTGATTCATGCGAAGCTAAATTTAGAACCAAGAGAGCCTTAAAAAGTCATTCAGTGAAACATTTGGATATTTATCCTTTTCAATGTGGCACTTGCAAGGCAAAATTTAAACGAAATTGCAATTTAACGCAGCACATGTTAACACACTCAGATGTTTATTCTTTTGCATGTAATACTTGCAAAGCAAAATTCAAAAGAAACCCCGATTTAAAGGATCACATGTTAACACACTCAGATGTTTATCCTTTTGCATGTAATACTTGCAAAGCAAAATTCAAACGAAATTACAATTTAAAGGATCACATGTTAACACACTCAGAGATTTATCCTTTCGCATGTAATACTTGCACAGCAAAATTCAAGAGAAAATCCGATTTAAAGAATCACATGTCAACACACTCAGATGTCAATCCTTTTGCATGTAATATGTACTTGCAAAGGAAGAGTTAAACGAAAATCCAATTTAAATTAGCACATGTTGAACCACTCAGATGTTTATCCTTTCGCATGTAGTACTTGCAAAGAAAAATTCAGAAGAAAATCCGATTTGAACACTTATTTTTTGGTATTAATTATATACAAGGTGGAATTTTTGAATGGAATAAATTCAATATCAGAAGGCCTGTCTATTTTCTGGAAACATTAAAAAAAAATGGGATGACGAAAATTAGCTTGGTATTAATTCTAAATAATAGACAACACATGACATATGCACAAAAAATCTATCTTCGAGCCTCAGCCAACCGCACTGACCATAAACAGGAGAAATGTGATCTTTCTGATACCCAGGCAATTATTTTGCAATCACTCTCCTTATCCTTCCCATAGAGTGCTGCTGCCGGCCAAAAAAGTACATCACCACAGAAAAAATCAAGGAATTGCATAACTTAAGCCTGACTTGTTGATCTGAGAAATCCCTATGAGTATACCAAGTTGAGCTTGCAATAACTTTGCAGTAAATGAGAAACAATTTGGACGTAACAATGAATGAAAGTTTTAACATCTTTGAAGAACAAATAAATTTAAATTTTCCTGCTCAGTCTACAAATTCTGATAACAATTCTGTTATTGATTTTGCATATTTATTTAACGAAAATGAAAATTTGTCTAATAGAAGAATTCGAAGACTTCCCAACTATTTGCACGATTATGTTACTATTGTTTGTTTCACGAGGGTTTGTACTCACATTGGAATAACTGGAAACGAAATTGCAGACAAATTGGCTAAAGACGCTACAAAGATCGAACATTTCGCAAATCATTTTTATCTTCCACACTCGGATATTTTTAGATTATCAATAAAACAAATGTATGATAAATGGCAAGGGATTTTTGATAAATCAAATAACGGCAAGAATTTTAAAATTATGTTTCCAAAAATTCGGAAAAATCCATGGTTCCACATCGAATCAAACAGAAACTATTAGAATAATTTCACGCTTAAGAAATCAACACGCACTATATCCAAAACATAAGAAAAGGATTGGCTCACAACAGGACGAAAACTGTGAGTGCGGAGAAGTAGGTGATTTAGAACATTATATATTAGGTTGTATTAGACATAGAATGTATATGGCCAATATTTATGACGATATCCTTAAATTAGACTTCGTAGGCACCTTTTAATTTATATTATCTCATACCTGCAGAAAATATACAAGTATATAAGTCATTATATAATAAATTCATTACACATAGAAATATTACATTGTAAAACTTAAAAAAAAAAACAAAAAAAAAATTTAAAAAAAAACAAAACTTATGTTTTTTTTTAAATTTTGTTTGAAAATAACAAAAAATAACAGACGATGGAAAAAAAAGATAAATTAATGATAATTATTATCTATGCTAATCGTAGTTTGTAGTTACCTGTAAAAAAAAAAAACGAATTAGTACCGAAGGTAGTTAGAAAAAAAAAAGTAAATTAACAAAGAGAGATACTGGCCAGTTGGTTTAAACCAGAGCCACTAAACGTATTAAACAAAAGAAAAAATGTTACTATTGTTCGTTTCACGAGGGTTTGTACTTTTGCCTACCTTTTTTAACAAAAAAAAGAATAATTGACTGAAACAAACTAATGACGTCAAAAATACAAAATCTGAAAGCTATTGAATTTATATGAATCAATCTTTTTTGTCCAAGTTATGACATTATCGATGACATGAGTACAAACCTTCGTGAAATGAATAACTCAATATAGTTGTAGTCCTTTTCCACCATATATTTTGTGTTGATTTTTTTTTTTCGGTTTAGTTCGTAGTTTTTTTTTTATTTGTCATGTTATATGTATTAGCGCTCAACTGTAAGCTTGGCTTTAGCTTTAGTTTGTTGACAAAAGCTCACGTGATTTTTCATTTGAAATTACAAACCTGGTCACATGGAGTTGCCATCTTTTTGCTCGAAAAGGACTAACCGAACTCTACTGATGCTGATGTCGCTGATGATGAGTTATGTTAAACTCGCCACAGACTAGCATACATGTGCGTCGTAAATGTTTATTGTAAACGCTTGTGCGTTCATGTTTGTCTGTATGTGTGTGCGTGTGGGCCAAAATCTGCAAGCATGTATGTCACACAAGTTTTCTGATCTGACCGGAATTCATGCACGCGCAAGCAAGTATTTGCATACAAGAGTGTCGGTGTGTGGCCCATGTTCACTCTTGATTTGCACACATTACTAGTACAGTGGTTCTCAACCGCAACATATTACTATTTTTTGAAATTATTTGTCAAGGTCACATGAATCATGAAATTTATTCCTATCAGCTATTGTTATTTTCTAAATTATGCAAATACTCTTTAGTTATTAATAATGTTATATGTGTATTTGATAGTATATTACATACCGAATAGGGAAGTGTTTCATTACTGTCGAGAGATTGACTGTTAATCTCGAGACAGAAATAAAAACTTTCCTCCGAGGTTTGTATACTATTTTATTTGCAAGCACACCATTAATTATGATTAGTCATTTAATTTTTTTAATATTAGAAAAATAAACCAAAAATGCCAAAATGTGTCATTCACTGTTTTGACGTTTTCACCTGACATGTTCTCATTGTTGCCAGCAAAGGTAAATAAATTAGAGTGAGGGGAGTCGAATAGGGAAATCGGTGAGGGAAATCGAAGAGGGAAGTGACACAGGTAAAGTGACACTTCCAAATTTTTAAAAAGTCAGTAATGTCAAGATTACATATATGGTTGCAAATAAATGTATTTTTTCCATTTATTTTCCACACGCTTCTAGAAAAATACCAATTAGATTAGTTTTCATATATCCAATTTAAATTTTATTTGTTTCATAATCTTAAAATAAGATATTTCCCCTGATGGTCTCTATCTTATTTCATTCGGTTGCAGAAAAAATACTGTTCGACTGTTCGGCTTTTGATCCTTTTTTTTTTTTAAATTAAAGCAGCCGCTGCCAGTAGATTAAATGCGTCGTCACTGTTCATCGTGTACTTTCATACTGCCTAGTGTGTAGATCTGTAAATGAAAAGCGCTCGTCGTACATGAACGATACACATGTAGCACAAACATGTATGATGCACTTGTATGCTAGTCTGTGGTCAGCTTGAGATAGGGTATGACGTGCCTGCCTAAATGATACATACGTGAGGGCTTTGCGTAAGGGGGTCCATAAGTGGTTACAGGCGGCTGATAAGCCTAATTTAGTTTTTGTAATAGCTATTTATGTACCAAGGGGATTTAATGCCCGAAGGCGAAATTAGCCCGAGGGCCTCTGGTCCGAGGAATATTGCCTGGGGGGCATTATAATCTAAAAATCCCCGTGGTGCATACAATGCTTTATTTTCTACTAAACACAATGTTCTTTCATCAATTTAGTATCAAATAAAATCAGTTAAACTTGTGTGACAGAATATTATTTTGTATTTTGACATGTACCTGTACCTAGAAACGGAATAAATTAATACAAAGACCTCAGAAGGCAAGGCAACGGTGGTCGTGTGGGTTAACGCCCTCGACTACATGGGAAACGTTGATGGTAGACCGGTTTCGAATCCTGGCGGCCAGATCAAAAATTATTTTCTGTCTGTGGTGGCTGTCTAGGGTAAAGTGCAGATTAATAAAACAATAACAACAAGAACACCTCAGGGTATTATAAGCGGCCGTTATGGATCATAACGCTCGCCAAGTCTATAATGCCCTCAGGTTGTTATAGGTATTTTAACGTATTTCGTTTCCTAGGTAGTATGGATCTATGGTAGTTAAGTAGAAAATGAACTATTTTATCCGAGGGGCAAAACAAGAAGTGTTTGTTCAGTTCACGGAGTTGCTTTGCTCCCAACCTAAACACCTTACCTGGTTCCACTTGGAAAGTAACGTAATGTTAAAATATAAGTGCTGAACAATAATTATTATTTCCGGAATTTTTTTCGAACTCACGAAAAATCTTTTTTGAAACCACATTAATTATAATTCCATTTTGTTCAAAATTTCTACTCCAATCTTCTGTACTTACTGCCATGGCTATACTGTACTGCAATGCAATTTCTGTTGAAATTTTTGTGAGTGAATATTTATGATGGCGGTTTTTGCAATAACTAACAGATTTGTATGAATACTTAAATGAAAACTTTTATATCAATAAATTACGTTGTGTATTTATTTTTGGAATTTTAATCCCACCTACCTAATGTACCTACCAACCAATTTCGAAATTTAACTATGAATCTAAAACACTTTTTTTTAGGTTGATGATAGAAAATGATTATCTAGAGGATGACATCAAAAACGAAATAGAAATATCAGCTATTGAATTAATTGATCCAAATAAAGGGATAAAGGGAGAGGAATATTTAAGTATCGGAAATTCATCAGGACCAGATGTTATTAGGAAGTTTCAATGCTATACTTGCAATGCTGTATTTAAAACCGAAACAAGTTTGAAATATCATTCAATCACACATTCGGATGTTCGTCTTTTCGAATGTGATACTTGCAAAGCAACATTCAAACGAGAATTCGATTTGAAGAGTCACACACTAACACATTCGGATATTTATCCTTTTGGATGTGACACTTGCAAAGCAAAATTTAAACGAAAATTAAATTTCAAGGATCACATGTTAACACACTCAGATGTTTATCCTTTCGCATGTAATACTTGCAAAGCAAAATTCAAAAGAAAACCCGATTTAAAAAATCACAAACTAACACATTCGGATATTTATTCTTTTGAATGTGACATTTGCAAAGCAAAATTTAAAAGAAGAATATATTGGAAACAGCACATGTTAACACACTCGGATGTTTATCCTTTTGAATGTGACACTTGCAAAGTAAAATTTAAACAAAAAGGCGTTTTGAAAAGGCACATGTTAACACACTCGGATATTTATCCTTTTGAATGTGACACTTGCGAAGCAAAATTTAAAAGAAAATTCGATTTGAAGATGCACATGTTAATACATTCGGATATTCATCCTTTTGGATGTAACACTTGCGAAGCGAAATTTAAACGAAAAGGCCATCTGAAAAATCATATAAAAACACATTCAGATATGCATTTTTTTTAATGTGACACTTGTAAAGCAAAATTTAAACGAAAAGACGTTTTGAAGAGGCATATATCATATCATCACAATCGGATGAGAAAAATTTGAAATGCAACATATGCAACACAAAGTTTAGAACCAGGGGTAATTTGTGTGGTACCTAGTGTAAATTTCAATTAGTAAATAAGTTAGAGACAATCGGTGTGAGCCGTGTATGCATGAGTAGGATAACTTTATATTTGACGCACCGGACTCCGGACCCGATGAATAGTCGAAAATAATTACATAAGTGCATCAACATAACCGATAATTTCTCATGAAAGCGTGTTGTCTTAAAACTGGATTATTTTCATATTTTGGCAAAAAAAAAACCGACACCTGATACATATTCAAAGGTGCAAACGCTCATAGAAAAAAATATCCATAAGTACCTAATGCAAAATATTGTAGTAATAAATGACCATATGCATTAATTTTTGGAATTTGAATCGCACCTATCTAGTGTTCCTAATTTCGAAATTTACGCAGGGCAACATCTGCGCATCTAGCCAAGATCTAATCCTTCTTCTTTGCCTCGTGCGCTATCTGTTCCTGAGGATATCAATAATTATTTTTTGACCTATTTTAGTAATATGGATAATAATTGTAGTGCCAAAATTGAACATTATAATAATAATATAATATATAATCTCAAACTAATAAGTTTTCATTTAGGTATACTTACGTCTATCCGGGAAGTTATTGAAATTCAAATTAACGCATTGGGAGTGGATAATATTTGCTTTAATATGATTAATTACTGTAGAACATTTATTACCAAATATATTGTTCATATTATAAACACTTCTAAAAAAACCAAATATTTTCCCAATCTATGGCAAATTGCTTTAGGAAAGCCTCTTCCAAAAAATAATAATCCAAAAGAATTCTCAGATCTTAGGATTATGAGTAGGTATATTACCATTATTCTTGAAAATATTTGACAAAGTTTTGTTTAACCAAATCAGTAATTATTTCAGTGAAAACAAAATATTAGCAGATGTGCAGTGCTGGTTTAGAAAGAAGCACAATACTACAGTACTGCGACTGCCTTAGCTAGAGTCACCACTGAAATAATTGAAGCTTATGATGAATCGTTCTTGTATTGTTCGACTATTCTAGAGGCTTTCGACACCATAAACCATTCTCTGTTGATTGCAAAATTAAAATACTTTATGGCCTTGACAAAGTTTTGACGATAAGAGAACTCTATCTGAAAAAAATATTAATTATATGCAAAGCCCTTATCCACAGGTAGGCCAACATATTATCCAACCGATCCTGGAAAAATTCCCGATCTAATCGATTTTTTCGTAATAAAAAATATATCTCCAAATTTTCTGGATATAGAAGAAAGTTATGATTTACACTCAGATCACTAACCTATTATCCTAACTCTGAGTGAATATATAATTAAGAAAAAAGCACCTATTGGGATTTCAAATTAAGATTGTAGCGCCGCGGTGGCGAATAGCTCAACTACTTTCTAGTACATTGATTCATAACCTCACTTTTATTTTTAACTTAATTTGCATATGATTTACATTAGCTTGAATGTTTGTCTTGCGTTTATGGGCTCTATGGCTCCTAAGGCAGGCCAAAATTCAATATAATCTATTGCGCTTACCTGACCCGAAATGGTCATATCCATACAACAGCCTAAACGGATCTTTTTCTTAAAATTTTCCACTATAGGACATTGCCAAAAGGGTCAAGGCAGATGTCCCTTATAATGTCTGTATTTGAATAACTTGTATGTGCAATAAATAAATAAATATTTCATAAATAACTCTTTATTTTTATTTATAAATAGGTGAATATTGAATTAACAAAGTCAAATAACTTGACCACAAAACTGCCTATAATACTGGTAATTAGAATTTAATAAAAACTTGACACTTTCTGCTGTTTGCTCGTCCATTTGTATGTTTGTCTCAAAAGAGTTCAATAATTGAATACAAATATCACTATATTCATTACTTGAACCGCTCTCACTAGAATCTTGATTTCTTTTTCTTTTGGCAGGTCTTTCAGCACACATGGAATCTGTTTTTTTTGGCTGGGTTTATGGATCACTGTAGAATAGGGCAAATTCTGGGATGGTTCAGGTGTTTTTTTCAATATCCGACCTTTACCTGTACTCCCACCTGTAAATAATAAAAACAGTCAAAATTTTCAAACAAAACATTTCAAAAATAGATAATAGGTCCTCAATCAATGCCTAGGGCAGTCCTAAAAGGAAGCTAGGACACAAAAATATCTATTATGTTTGTTTACCTTAACCAAAGACAACACAAACTTCTTACTTGAAATGCAGAGAAATACACTTTCATGAATTTGATCACTGGTTTGCTAATACGAAGTTTTAAAATCCAGGCTTTTCTTCTCCATTCTAACTATTTTCCCATCTTCATTTCCAAATAAACCCGTAGGCCTGTTTCAAGGGAAAATATGTGGAAACTCAACCCTTTGTAAGCATCTTTTTTGGCCCAAAACTTGCACTGAGGAACACAACAGCAGTGATTTGAGGTCATGATTGAATGTCTCTGATATAATTTACACTTATTTATTCCCCAACACGCTTTAAAAATTCAAAAACAAATATTCAAAAAAACACAATGGTAAACAATACAATAAAAAACGACAATGTACTACAAACTAGTTCCATAATTTGCCGCCAGATAGAGTATCGCTTATCTTGAAATCCCAATCTCATTAGTTAATAAACTGGCGGACTGGGCTAGTTTTAAACAAAGTCTGTCGGAAAAGATAAACTTATCAGAACCGCTGCGAACGCCACAACAAATTGATGACGAAGTCGATTGTTTTATCGCTAATATTCAACAAGCAGCTTGGGAAAACAGTCCCAAATTAAAAAGAATTTTTAAGGGAAAAAAACTACCCAAAAGAAATTAGAGATCTTATTATAGAAAAAAAGAAACTAATGCCCGTATTACATGTGTGTATTTTTCCGTGTATTTATTCATGTAGTTCAGGGTGCCAACATTATTTTGTTTTTCATAATGCTGATTTATGTTGCATTTGAAGTTTTTCGGTTGTCACCTTGAACTACATGAATAAATACACGGAAAAATACACAGATGTAATACGGGCATAAGAAGAAAATGGCAGCAAAGTCGAGATCCCCATGACAAAACAATTATCAACAATATGACGCAGCGCATAGGGCGAGAAATTCAAGAAATCAAACATGACTCTATTAACAATTACCTTAGTGAACTCACCGGCGACAAAAGCACTGATTATTCTCTTTGGAAAGCAACTAAAGGCCTTAAACGACCAGTTACCCAAATTCCACTCATAAGAAAGTCAAATCAGCAATGGGCAAGGAGTAACGAAGAAAAAGTAGAACTGTTTGCAAGTCATTTAGAAAAGACATTTCAGGCTAACGAAGCACAGGATGGAAATCTTCCCTGGAATGAACCTTATCAAGAAGAAGGCCACATTAAGCCTACTTCATCAAGAGAAATATTAACAGACATCAAACAAAATATCAGTCCGAAAAAAGCTCCAGGATATGACCAAATTACTAGGGAAGTAATAAAACAACTCTCCAGGAAAGCTATTGTGAAATTATGCAACCTTTTCAATGCGTCCTTTAGGCTTAAATACGTACCTACCTAAACTTTGGAATATTGCAGAAGTTATCATGATACCAAAACCCGGAAAACCACCTCATGATGTGTCATCTTATAGGCCAATATCATTATTGCCCGTTTTATCTAAGCTTTATGAAAAGATACTGCTAAAAAGAATAATGGAATAATCATTCCAACTCATCAATTTGGATTCCGCGACAAGCACTCTACGATCGACCAAGTACACAGAATAACGAATTTAATAGAAAAATCGCTGGAGAGGGAAAAGTCTGTTCCGCAGTTTTCCTCGATGTAGCGGAAGCATTTGACAAAGTTTGGCATGAAGGCCTAAACTATAAACTAAAGCTGTTTCTGCCAAAACAATATTCTGATATTTTGGAATCATATATGTGTGATAGACATTTTAGAGTCAAACAGGAAGATTTTGAGTCAAATTTACGAAAAATAAAAGCAAGTGTACCTCAGGGTAGCGTGCTAGGTCCCTACTTATATTTATTATTTACATGCGACATCCCAAAACCAGAAAATTGTCAATTAGCAATATTCGCCGACGATGCTGATTTAATTACAGTGGAAAAAAGTATTGAACAATCAACAGAAAAACTGCAAAACGCTGTCAGCGAAGTTCAAAATTGGACCAAAAAATGGCGAATAAAATTGAATGAAACCAAATCAATTCACGTTGATTTTATAAACAAAAACAAAAATCACATACAAATCACAATTAATGACACCCCTATACCATATTCAAATCAAGCTAAATATCTTGGTATGACGCTTGATGCGAAATTGCGCTGGAAAGCACATGTTAAGAAAAAAAGGCAAGAGCTTGAATTTAAGTATAGAAAAATGTACTGGTTAATTGGAAGGACGTCCAATTTAATCATACATAACAAGTTACTGCTTTATAGGCAAATACTGAAACCAGTATGGGCATATAGCATTCAACTTTGGGGTTGTACTGAAGATAGTAACATACAAGTTATTCAAAGATTCCAAAATAAACTACTAAAAAATAGTGTTAATGCACCTTGGTACGTTCGAAATAGTGATCTACATCGGGAACTAGAAATAGGGTCGTTTAGTGTTTTTTTTTTATTTTCTCTTTTTATTCACGACTAATGTATAATGTGCGTATTATATTTGTGATTTTGGCAGTATAATGACAAATGTTATTCCTCCAGGGATTAATAAAGTATAGCGGGATTAATGGTCATTATTCCACAAAAGTGTCAGTGTCAAACGTGTAGTGCTTGTGGATTTGTATTGAAAATTATGAGACGGATGAAATTTGTTCATTGAAAATCTCAAATAAATTAATTTGTCGTAAATAAAGTAGAGTATACTACTCGCAATAATGGCTATTATTCCCTCGAAATGTTACTCCCTCGCCGCTAACGCGGCTCAGTTCGTAATAATCCTCGGGAATAATAGCTATCATTATTGACTCGTGGTATAATCTACTATTATAGGATAGCTTTATTTATGTCTAATGTCACTGAGATTTTTTTTTTCACGGTTCCGTTAATTCACAAAAAA
The DNA here is from genome assembly GCA_917834065.1 of Ceutorhynchus assimilis. Classification (NCBI taxonomy): domain Eukaryota; kingdom Metazoa; phylum Arthropoda; class Insecta; order Coleoptera; family Curculionidae; genus Ceutorhynchus; species Ceutorhynchus assimilis. Next base: position 7,022,324 of record OU892286.1, read on the forward strand.
TAATCAAAATTGCATTTTTCAAACGATGTATTCAAACGCGCACTTCTGCCGCGCTATTATGACGTAGAGACAAGTTCTGGCCAATGAGAGATTCAAATTTTGACAATCCCGTCGCCCTGGGCTCTGTTGCCACACTGCTTTTAAATAAAACATTTACTACAAAACTATACGGACTAAAAATAAAAGTGTCAAGTGTTCATCGCTAGAAAAAGAGAGTAAGTATAATGTGTTTATTGAAAAAATATCTGCTAAAGATAGGTATAAGTCTTATCGTCAATAAGGTATACCTAAATAAATAAATAAAAAAAACAATAAGATTATTTGGGAACATATTGATAATATAGATACCACTGGCAACGCTGCTGGATGTACCCGTTTTGTTTTGTAGGTTATGAATGTTCATTGTCATTGTTTATTTCATATTAACAACAAAATATAACAAACTTTTCTTAGCTTCTTTCTTTTTGTGTACCTTTGTTCTCTTTTGTTACTTTTCTTAGTTCTTTCTTTTTGTGTTCCTTTGTTCTCTTTTGTTTTTTGTTTGGAGTTTATGCTATTTAATCCGATAAACGATTTTCAACATGTCGAAAAGGACTAAAATCTGTCTAGTGCCAATTTGCCCCAATACAAGTACTAACACGGACAAAATATTTGTTTCTATTCCCAATGAAATGAAGAGGCGAGAAAAATGGTGGAAGGCCGCTAATATTAAAATTCCAATCAACAGAAAAATTGTTGAATATATTTGTGAAGATCACTTTGATGTAGGTACCTAATAATATAAAGAAAAAATTGAATGTACATAATTTGTATTTTTTGTTTTGTAGCTTGAGCAAGATGCTGCAAATTGGATGTTTTTCAAGACTATGGGAAGCCACCTTGTTCTAAAACAAGATGTTGTGCCTCATAAATATATACATCAAAGACCAGAAACCCAGAAAAATACTCTCACTGATTCAGCAAAAAAGAGGAAACTTGAAAATATGCGTATTATTTCGTCAATAAATAAGTTAAGTGTTGTTCCTAAAAATCGTCAGATATTCCCCGATCCAGAGACTGACCCAGTTGAAAATATACTGGAAGAAAAAATTGAAGGATCTCCATCTGGCTCATTTAGAGTACAGGTACAGCAAAGAACTGTTCCTTCTATTCCTAAGAAAAATAAATCAGTTTCTATTCAATGTAATTTACGACCATCATTTAGAAGCACTGGTACAAATACAAAAGTTAAACAGCTGACATATCAAGACAAATCAACATCCCCAGTGCTAGCTAAAAGTGTATTAAGCACTAGTTTTGTGAAGAACTTGTCTTTTTCTCAAGCTTCTAAATCTAGCGAAGAAGTTAGTGAAATCGTTAGTGATTTTTTAGTAAAATCTTCAACAACAGACAGTGAAGAACTAAAAGATATTACTGAAACCAATTTGAAAGAGGATAGAAAAACAACTTCAATATTATTGGCTGAATTGGAGCCTGTATTTTTCTTGGGGGTACCCAAAAGTTGATTCAATATAGTTAAAACATTGGCCGAAAGTACAAAACTGCCATACAGAAACATTTTAATAATTTTGCAAAAGATTAGGCTTGATGAGCCTTATTTCAAACTAGGATTGGAATATGGTATCAGTTCCTCTCAAATCCACAATATATTTACAAATGGAGTTTGTAAAATAGCTACATATTTAAAAAAATTGATATTTTGGCCTGATGCTCGTAAGCTACAAAAGTTATTGCCTATACCATTTCGTGCTAGATTTAAGAAAGTCCAAAGTATTATAGATTGCTTCGAAATAGAAATCGAAAAACCATCAGATCCGGTGCTTCAAACTCAAACCTGGTCAGACTATAAACAATGTAATACTATAAAATTTCTTGTATCAAGTACCCCTAATGGTTTTATAAACTTTATATCTGAACCTTACCCAGGAAGGATTAGTGACAAGAATATTGTTGAAAAAAGTGGATACATTGATCAACTACCTAGGAGCTGCCATGTTTTGGCTGACAGGGGCTTCAAACATATAAGTGTCATGTTGGCAAAAAAAAATTGCATATTATTAAGGCCCCCTAGTGTAAGTTCCGGTCAAAAAAGTACCAAATATGAAGTGAAAGAAAGCAAGCGAATTGCATCCCTTCGAATTCATATTGAAAGAGTTATTCGAAGGATAAAGGCAGACGCTCACTGGAGCGTAGCGTACGGAAGCGCGGCGTAGAGTACTTTTTATAATACATTGTTTTAAATGGGAGTCTGCCGATCGGTGCGCTTCTGACAAGTGAGCGTACTCTCGTTCAAAACAATGTATTTAAAAAGTCCTCTCCGCCGCGCTGCCGTGCGCTGCGCTCCAGTGAGCGACAACCTTAAGAGAATATAATTTTGCAAAACCTCATGCATGTGTACATCATTCATTACTGTATTTAACTCATCATATTTTAATCATAAAATGTGCTCTAGTAAACTTACAAAATCCCTTAATTAAATAAAATCACAAGTTCAGTTTTTTTTTATATAAAATTTGTTTGGCTTAGTTTTATGCTTTGACTCCCAATATGTATTTTTACGCCTGATATTTCAAAAATATTTTTTTCTTATCTTTAGGATTGGTTTTCTTTGATTTTATACCCATCAAAACTTATTTTCTTTTAGATTCAGGTAAAAATAAATTTCAAATGAAACCAGAGTCTATGTTTTTTTTTTTTAATACATGACTAAATATACCTTTGTGCAAATAACTCCTCCTCAAAAAAAAACAATTCATTGAGAAAGAAACAAAATATATTTACTATGGCTTGAACCATTTTCATGGCCAAAGCTTGAGAATAGAATAAAGAATAATATAAGTATATAAACAAACACATTGCCTAGTCAAATAAAACAGGAAAAAGTGATTTTTTCCAAAAGAGTTCTGCATTTTTCATTGCTTCTAAGATGAAAGCCTCATCATATTTTATTTCAACTATTTGAACTTCTCTATTACACTCAAAATTTGGAGACGCTACACAAAAAAGACCTATTTTTTTATGAGCAAATAACATTTGAAGTTGAATCTGACATAAAAATTTATCTTTTATCTTGCCATGGGATATATAGTTTTCCACACTTTTTTCTTTTGATGGACATTTGACTTCTATAACATATTTTTCTGATATTCCATCTGGGGAAGCTCCGAAAATTGGATACTCTCTCAATAAGTACAGTCCTGCCTTGTGTACTTTGATTTGTTTGTGTTTTGAGACTACCTCAATTACTTGGGACTCAAGATTCTTGCCTCTGGTAACTGCAAAAGTGTTCAGAGCAGGGGTACCTCCTAATATTTTCCCATGTAGTGCCCCAGATAATGTACTACATCGTGATGCCTCATACAACACGGAAGCTGTAATTTTCCCATATCGTAGTTCAAACCACTCTGTAGAGTCTACCTGCTCACGGCTATTTTTTTCTGCTGTCCTGCATGCTTCTTCAGTCATGACAGTTTTTGCATAAGCAATAAAAGAATCTGCATTTTTTTCAAAGCTACTTTCTTCAAAACTCTGCATAATTTGATACAATGAACTAAATTCTAGTTTGACTTTTTTAAAAAAATTAAACAATGTACCCTCTGATTGGGAACAACCTTGGACAACTTGCTTAAGGAAATCAGAGTCGATAGTATTCAGTAAGATAGGAGGTTTTTTTTTTGTTAAGTTAGCAATGCTCTGGTTTACTTCGACACCCTTGGCCAACTTGGACTTTTTCCAGTAGCATTCAACTGAAGTAACTGAAGGTTCTTCGCTCCTTCTGTGAAGCCACAACAAAAAGGCCACTCCATGTTTGCAACCTCCTAAAATATTCATTAATTTATGCATAATTAAATGATATTAATATAGTTACCTGCGGAGGCTGGGCAATCCAAGCACTCACAACTTAGCACTTCTTCGTCTTCCTCATTGTTCACTGCTTGCAGTCTGTAGGCTACATTCCTAACCTTATGTTCTGGAGTAATTTTGGCCTTCACTGTACATATGTTATCTGCTCTTTTTAGCTGGACATATGTTATTGCGTTATCTCCATATTTTTCTGAGGCAGACCTGGGGATAAAAAAAGTATGCCTTTTGTAATAATTAAAAATCTTGTCAGTTTCTATTGAAAACTTTTTATTATATGTATACAAACACTATACACACCTTTTTGTTTTAATATTGCGAACTTCTGAACTTAGAAACTGAACTGTAAATTGTTCACAAAAAAGTTATTTACCATTTCAATGTCCACGTTTGGTAGATTATCAGAAGCCGCTTTAACGAATCCGCTCTCCAGCGCTGACATATTTTTGAAATTGTTGTTCAGAAAATTTGTTTGAAATACTGTTCAAAACGATAGTTTTTATTTAAAGAAAGATAAATAAACAAATCACATTCAACACAAATAAACCAGCAAAACTAGGTTAGGGTAACACATCTGTCATGTCGGTCATGTCACAGGATCACAAGTAGGGTTGCCACATTTCATCTTGATTCCCTAGGGATTGTGTTTGGTTTGTGAAAACTTTGATAAAAATAAAAAAATCGTAAACAGTAGCTGGAAGTGTCACATTTTTAGTTAGAATATATTTTTATATCCTACTGAACTATGAAAACCATATAATACCTTGGTTACGATAATCATAAACAGGGTCTTAACTCCCAAGGGAGTTAAGGATTTTCATAACTCCCAAGGGAGTTAAGGAAGGGAGTTAAGGATATCATAAGGATTTCCATAACTCCCGCTTTTACCTTGAATAGGTAACACTTTGACAAAAAATAGAAATTTTGATTTATGGCTTATTCCTTTATAAAAATAGACAGAATACAGTAAATTCAGTAGGATATAAAAATATCTATTTACCACGGGAATTATCAGGAGTTAATACCCACGGGCAATTGGTGTCCCTCAGGCCGGAGGCCTTCGGGACACAAACGTTGCCCTGGGGTATTAACACCTGCATAATTCCCTTGATACATAAATAACTATAGGTTTCAAATTGTCAAAGAATTCTCATGCATATTATTGTGATCGGATAAAATAATGGTTAACTAGACAATATCAATATAAAATTTAGAAGAGGATTTCGCATTGCCGCTTTACTTACATCCTATTGGTCGGTAAGTGTTTGTACGTCATCATAGAGCCAACATAATTCATTTTTAAAATGGGCCTGAAATAAGTGGACTTTTAAAACGAAATTTTGATTACCCCGTGAATATTTTTTGTAATTTACTGTGCTTATAATTAATAATTCATTCTTATTTAACGTTGCAATAGAAAAAAATGCTTGATTTTAACTATGGTGAACAACCCCATTGATACTGTAACAGAGACTATAAGAAAGTACGCAAAAAGCCATGAAGATAGACTACATCGGCATGTGAATGTGGAAGTGATTGAGCTCCTAGACAACACTGAGCTAGTTAGAAGACTGAGAAGGGTGAAGCCGTTCGAGCTAGTGAACTGAAATTGAAAAACACAACAAAATAGTGCTATTAACACATCAAAATTGTGATTTACAGTTTAAGCAAAGTGGGGAAAACTGTTGAGTGAACCTCAAGAATTTTAAACTTTATAGTAAATTAGGTTAAAACAAAATTGCTGATTAGTCTTACTGACTAGATTTTAATGTAATAAACACAATGTGTTTGACAAATAAAAAAATAAAAAAATATGCAAAATAATAATACATACAAAACTGTTCCGGTGGGTCTTCATAATATAAAATCTATAACATGGGAACACGTTTGTTTTAGCAGGGTAAATTTCACAGCCTGTCAACGTCATATGTCATATTATTATGTGGGACCAAGAGTTTTTAATCTTCTAACTTTAGACTATAAGCATATAGAAGAAAAAAGATGTTCGATTCGACAATAGTTGAATGGTTAATACATATGATAGCATTGTAATGCAATATTCTAATGGATTCCCATTCGTTTCAATCTTCCGAAGAAAATTGAAAATAATGTAAATTTTGGAGAATGTTTGTTATTTGCCTTATCAAAGTTTCATGCTGTTTTAATTTTAATTTATGATGAATGTAACGTAATATGTAATATATTCGTATGAGCGAAACGCGTGAACTATTAAGTAAATAAAATAATAAAAAATCTGAGACCCAGACTTTTTCTTTTTTTGTTTCAAGATACTGTATGACTAAATTACCACATGTGTTCATTTTCCGAATTCTAATCCTATCTACCTCGTAAAATTTCAAAATCTAACAAACATTTTTTGTAGGTTTATGGTAAAGAATGAACATCTAGACGATGAAGATATAGAAGTGTCAGAAATTGAGCTAATAGATCTAATTGGGGAAATATTTATAAAAGAAGAGCAATATTTAAATGCCAATTCACCAAGAGCAGATGTTGTTGGAAAATTTCAATGTTACAATGCTATGTTCAAAGAAAAATTAAGTTTAAATTATCATTTGATATCACATGCGAATACTTTTGAATGTGACACTTGCAAAGTAAAATTTAAACAAAAAGCCGTTTTGAAGAGGCACATGTTAACACACTCGGATATTCATCTTTTTGAATGTGACACTTGCAAAGTGAAATTTAAGCAAAAAGGTGTTTTGAAGATGCACATGTTAACACACTTGGATATTCATCCCTTTGAATGTGATATTTGCAAAGTGAAATTCAAACAAAAAGGCGTTTTGAAGAGGCACATGTTAACACACTCGGATATTTATCCTTTTGAATGTGACACTTGTAAAGTGAAATTTAAACTAAAATGCAATTGGAAAATGCACATGTTAACACATTCGGATATTCATCCTTTTGAATGCGACACTTGCAAAGCAAAATTTAAAAGAAGAGGCAATTGGAAACAGCACATATTAACACACTCAGATGTTCATCCTTTTGGATGTGACACTTGCAAAGCAAAGTTCAAAAGAAACGGTGATTTGAAGATGCACATGTTAACACACTCGGATATTCATCCTTTCGAATGTAACACTTGCAAAGCAAAATTTAAACAAAAAAGCTTTTTGAAGATGCACATGTTAACACACTCGGATATTCGTTCCTTTGAATGTGACATTTGCAAAGTAAAATTTAAAGTAAAAGGCGCTTTGAAGAGGCACATGTTAACACACTCGGATATTCATCCCTTTAAATGTAACACTTGCAAAGCAAAATTCAAAAGAAACGGCGATTTGAAGATGCACATGTTAACACACTCGGATATTCATCCTTTCGAATGTAATACTTGTAAAGCAAAATTTAAACGAAAAGAGCATTTGGTGACTCACTTAATGACACATTCAGATATTCGTCCTTTTGAATGTGACATTTGCAGAGCAAAATTTAAACGAAAATACGCTTTGAAGAGGCACATGTTAACACACTCGGATATTCATCCTTCTGAATAAGACATTTGCCAAGTAAAATTTTAACAAAAAGGCGTTTTGAAGAGGCAGATGTTAACACAGTCGGATATTTAACCTTCACTTGCACAGCAAAATTTAAAGGAAAAGTCGATTTGAATAGTGATATATCATTACACTCGGAAGAATTTTAAATACAATTTCGCAACGCTAAATTTAGAACCGGGGGTAATTTGAAACAACATTCAGTGAGGTATTCAGATAAGTGTAAATTTCAATGTAGGTAATTTTTGCCTCGCTTAATTTAAACGCGAAAAAAATATTGTGTTCATTTAGCATCCAAGCATGTGGATAAACGAGTATATTAATGTACTTGAATTTTGTGAACGCAAAACTAATACAACGAAAGAGGAACGTGTAAAAAAGTTAGAGACAATCGGACCAGACTCCGGACTGGCTGAGTAATCGGAAGTAATTAGACAAGTGCATCAACATAACCGATAATTTATCATGAAAGCGTGTTGTCTTGAAATTAAATTGGTTTATTTTTATATTTTGGCAAAAAAGCTCGACACCGAATATACGTATGTATATTCGAAGATGTAAACGTTTGTAAAAAAAATATATTGCTCCTAACGTATGAGATAAGTCTCTTTGCCGCCCTCGAAGCTTCTCCGTTTAACTTTAACTGCTTTTGCCTGTAGGAAGCATCACTTCGCGCACTTGGTAGAGAAATAACTATTCCGCTTTGTGAATATTTTCAAGTGCTACCGGTTTTGTATGGCAGAAATTTTCTTCGGACAATTCGATCATGCCTATTGCCCGAAATACAAACCAATAGCATAAATAATGAAAAATATTGTACTAAATAAACATAATATATGTATTAATTTTCGAAATTTTAATTGCACCTACAGTGTATCTATTTTCGAAATATAAGTATGAATATTAAAACGTTTTTTTTTTCGGCTTTATAATAGAAAACAAAATAGAAATCTCAGATGTTCGACCAATGAATATAAATATTGGTAGTGTGTCGAAAAATGTTCACTCACTTGAAGGAGATGTGATCCAGAAATGAGAGTTTTAGTGCAAAAAAATCTAAGAATAAATATTTAAACCGCATCTTGCTATGATGAACCGTTTTCGTGTTAGGCCGGTTTAACGTTACGAACGCCTAGGATGTGACGTCACACCGGCTTCAGAGGCACAGTTTTAACATGTGTAAGAATTTTCCAAAACAAATGTCTACAATCTCACTAGAGCGAATTGTAACCACTTAAAGTATAGAGCACGGTTTACTGAAAGTAAAAGGCAATCCAGCTGATACTCTTGGCAACGGCGCGCACTCAAAAAGGTTGGTGGTAGCGTAGGGAAATGGTGAATAACGTTCGTCCGTGTGTGTGGAGCAGTTTATTGAAAAGTGAAAGTGCGAGGGCGAATAAATAATTGGTAAGGTGGAGCTGATATTGTTAATACAACCAACTACAAGTCTCTGAAGCAATTTTGGTTTGTTTTTTGCTTACCTATTATTTTGTTTTGGCGTTTTACACCTGGAGACCAGTTGATCTACTGCGCTTGTTGATTTCCCGTATTTTACGACGGTCGTGAAAACAGCAGACGAAAGATAGCAGATGGCAGAGCCGAAGGTAGCTGATTGTAGATACACTGCTCAACCTAGTCTCAATCCACCTAATGTTTTACTGATTATGCATTTGGAAGTATTCCATTTTATTAGGACGATTTAAGGACTTTTTTGGTAACTATGGAAATATCTGATCAAACTTCTACCCTTGGCCTAAAAAAATCGTATGCAGCAGAGGATAAGTTATTTCTATAGCAGATGAAACAAAAAATTATCCGAAGTTCTTGTATATTCAAAGTGATGGTGGTTTTAAGATGCTATGTGAGTGGGTAATAACCGCCTACCATTCGTTTAGACTCGCAGGCCGTAGAGGGTGAAAAGTGATTTTTTTTTTAATACTTAGCAGACGTTACAGAAATAAATTCGTAATTCTAAAACCATCAGATTGTAAACCAAAGTAAGGGTGGATTCACTTGCTATGTGGGTGGGTTGTGCTAAAAACCACCGTCATTTTGGTATAAAATCCCATAGTTTTAACATTACGAATTTATTTCTGTTTCATCTGCTAGGAATTTGAAAAAATCATATTTCATCCTCTACGGCCTGCAAATCCAAACCAACGGTAGGCGGTTACCACCCACCCGCATAGCAACCTAAAACCACCCTCACTGTGTTTTGATATACAATCTCATGGTTCAAGAACTACGGATAATTTTTTGTTTCATCTGCTAATAGGAGTTAACTGTAACTTTTGTAATTTCATTCTGATGGTGAATTTCAAACTAGTGTTGGGAAGCCCTAACTTTATACTTTTTTCAGTGGTGGCGGATCCGCTTTTGGCCGAAGCTTTCTTATATAGAGGGTGCTGAATTTGTCAGCATGCAAAATTTGAGAAATTCATCGCAGAATCTGGAAATAATGACGCATAGTGTAATGATTCTTTATGTATAGGGTGGATCACTAGATGGACACTCTCTACATAAAGAATCACACACAGTCTTCCTCTAGCCTTTGATGATCCAACATCCAGCTACAAGGCAGCAGCTTCTGGACTAATTCTACTGTCATTTATTTCAATGCATTTGATTCATAGTTTGACATATATGTGTGTATTTCTGTTTTATATATTTTAGACTCATGGCTACTGTGATTGTTGTTTATTGCATGTTCCATATATACCTATATACTTTTTGACCATTTTTGACTTAATTTAGATATGTACCTTAAGTAATTTTATTTTTTAATTGGAAGATAGATATTTTAAAAGTCCATTTTATTTATATTTTATCAACATTTTTAAAATTTTAACGTTGATGTGTTATGTTTATCTTTATATTTAATATTTTGTTTTAAATTTTTTCATATTTTTTTGTTGTTGTTTCTTTTTTTTTTTGCTGTGCTTTTTTTTTACCATAGTATTTTTGCCGTGTATCTGTTATTTGCTATTTTTGCTCTTTATTTGCCTACTGTGTACTTTTTATATTTCTGCTTTGTCAATGGAACCATGTTTTTTAGACAATAAAGCATATTTTGACTTTGACTTTGACTTTGAATATTTGACAATAAAATTCATAGAATAGTACAAGAGCTAAAATGATGCTGTCCCAGTTACTTTTGGTGACGATGGTATCACTGTGTATTCATTCGACCTTTTCTCCCATAATTCTTGTTTACCTTGACACTCTCATTGATTAGATCCACGTCAAACATGATAAAATTTGGTCACAGAACATATCCCTTATAGAAAAATATCTCAAATGGAAGAATCGCGATGAAGGTTTTTAGTTAGATTATTAGTCAACGATGGCGACACTGTCGGGAGATAAGAGAAATTTGCAGGTATATCTGTGGTGTGGACAGTGATTTGTGTTGGTTGGTTTTGTCATTTATTTTGTCATTTTAAAAGTCAAAATTTGAATTTTCAAATTATGTTCTTGTACCCCACGGTCACCACGCGCGTTAAAGTGAAAATTCAAAAAGTTTTGGTTGAAAAAAACCCTAATTTTTGTTCGTATTTTTTTGTATTTATTCGTTTGTTTCGTTTAGTTCCTCCTGCGATCTACATATAGCTGCGTGTCACTTTCGCTTGCTAACTTACTAACTCTTTTTGCATTATGTTCGACATTGGAAACTTCCTGCACGTCATAGTTTTCAAGAAAACGAGGCGAAAAAAGCTAAAAGGAGTCAGCAAGCCAAATGCAGTTGAACATTAAAAATTATTTAAAAATAATAAAAATATATGAAAAAAATCAATTCGCCTTTTTGTCAAGAATGCTCGATTAGTTGGGTTTCAAGTCAACGATGGCGCTGTAATCCATAACCGGTACGTAACATCGCAGATACTTTCCTAGAGGTGATATGTTCTCTGAATTTTGTGAGAAAACAAACAACAAACCACGAACTCAAAGATTTCTAAGTAACAGCTGCGTTCGAACCGTTAGGTGTGACTACAAACATACAACTGCACGCCTGTTTCCGTTTTATAGCGGTCGTCTGGTCGTGCGGTGCCGCCGCAACATGATGCTGTTGCATCCGGTTTGAGTGCGGTACAACGCTGTATGTGACAGCTCTCATTTAATACAATGGGTTTACACACAGCCCCCTACATTTACCAAGCCATGAAGTTAAAAAGGCAACACCGCAATCTTACCGCCAAGTGGTGCTGGTGGTGTTTGTTTGTATAAATATATATTTTTTATTTTATTAATATGAATCACAAAAAATACATAATTTATTGTACTAAAGGGCCAAAAACAGTAATTCAATGAATAATTTAACTATTTGTGTAAATAAGAACAGTAAATAATTGATTTAAATGAATATATTCCTAGAGTCTAAAGTGTTATAGGCCTATGTTTCAGTATGTGTTTTGAAAATCTAACTTTTTCTCTCTTCGGGATTTTTTCGGAAGGCAAGTCCATTCAAATACTTGAGCTGATTTTCGAAAATAAGAGGTACCTACTTTTAAGAGTTGGACGTTTTAGTTTGAACTCTCGAACTACGCCTTTATCCTTGTTTGTTTCAAATCTAATTATTTCGGTTTCTTCAAAATGTTTACAACACACCACAGAATTTTTCGTTATTGTATAATCTCGGGTATAATTATCTTGGTGTATTGCTTTCATCCACATTTTTTGCACTTCAGAATTTTTTTGGAAATAAAAATGTTTGCATTTCTTCAGTTTTTAAGGAACTCCTAATAGTTCGATTTGCACCCAGGAACACAGTAGTTTCATGGCATCTGGAACAAGTTTAAATATCTTAGGTAATATATCGAGACCTATGCTCTTGCAGACAAATATTAATATTGTTTTTATTGTTTTACCTTACCTTACCTTCATTTTTGCTCCTGTACCCATTTGCTAAAAATTTGCAATCAAAGCACAAAGGAACAGGTATCAACTAAATATGGGCAATATATTGGTGTGTTTCTATCCAATTTTTCGTCAATAATGCCCATAAAAATACTAAATTGCAACAATACACAATGAAAGCAATACACAGAAACACATAACCCAATAACAAAATAGCACCATACGCGACGTTGCCGTCATTTCCAATTTCATGGCTTGTTAACTATAGGAGGCTGTGGTTTACACCATCCCGATGAACCGGAGCGTTCTTGCCACAGCGGAGAAAACGCTATGTGTGACCACACTTAATTAGTTCATTTTGTTTCAAAGTGGTCGATACTGGGTTTATAGGCAATAATGCCTGTTCTACCACACCCTATAACTTTCCATATTATTGAGGTTCATTAAGATTGAATCGATTTTTTTTTTGCAAAGAAGCTCTGAGTTTTTCATTTTCGGATCATCCGAAATATTTGAATGCGATACGCCGGCTGATACCTCTCTAGAAATATTGAAAAATAAGACAAATATAAACTAAATAACTAAACAAAAGAATTTTTTTTTCTATATTACTATCCTAATTAAATTCTTGTCTTGTCGATTTTTTATGCACCAGAGTTCGCTGTTCGGCTATTATCGGGTTTCCTCCGGCTGTGACGGTTAGACTCTAGTGGTCCCGAGGGCCTTCAGCAGAAAATATGTATGTACCATCGTCACCAAAAGTATCTGGGACAAAAATAATTCATATTAGGCTGTGGTCCGAATATAACCAGGGTTGTGGGTTCCGAAATCCGTACGCTAGTGCGTAAAGTAATTTACCAGAAAAATGCCAAATTGACAGTGTCAAGATCTGTCATTGACATTACTTTACGCACTAGTGTGTGAAGTGAATTACTTTACGCACTAGTGCGTGAACTGAAATTTTACGTCTTCTGAATAGTGCGTAAAGTGAGTACTTTACGCACGGTAGTAGAAAAATGTTTTTTTGCAGATTTAAGTAATTATCTTCAAAGATTGAAAAGTTACGTAGCATTGTTTAAATTGCAGAGTTTTCACAAACGCCCTCTAGCGGCCACAAGGTTGCAGATAGTCAATTTTAATAATAATAATAATAATAATAATAATAAGACGTTTATTAACTCAAAAAGTAAATACAAATAACATTTCGTTTTCGTTTGAGCCATAAAATTCGAGCCCCAGAAATGGGGGTTGAAAATGTCCTATTTCTTCAAATGAGGTGTGTTCCCATAAGAAATCAACTTATGTACGTTCCGATAAGTTATGAGTAAATTCAATGAAAGTTGTGTTTGTAAAGTGAGTTTTATTGGACTCCAAAATCCGTGACAAAATTATGCCTGATGTGCAAAAAAATGCAAAAAAAATTGTTTTTTTTTCAAAAAAAGTTGAGTTTCTCCAACCCTGCTTTCAATGATGCAATTGCAGATTTTTATCTAGGGCCCAAATTACACATTTTTCTGGAAAATAGGAAATTATTTATAACCTAGGGCTCATATTATCTTCCTAAATAGACTATAGGATTTGTTTTTCTCAATTTTTTCACTTTCCAAATCATTATCGTGTGGTTATTGAAAATTATCCCTGAATAATAATTATTCGGATTTCAATACAATGCGATTTGAAAGAAAAACTATACATCCAAGTAAACCAATAGATTATAATAAGTATTAAAAAAAAATGCATTTATAAATAATTAATAAATAATTCTGCATTGATTTTTAGTGTTCGCCCAACCTACCTAGTTCAATTTCGATAACCAGCTGAAACTGATACACATTTTTTTTTTTAGGTTTATGATTAAAAATGAATATCTAGAGGATGACATTAAAAACAAATTGGAAGTATCAGATATTGAACTAATAGCCACCGACGAGACATTTATAAAGAAAGAGGATAATTCTAGTGATGCCAATTTATTAAGACAAGATATTACTAGGAAGCTTCAATGTTACGCGTGCGATGCTATGTTTAAAACAAAATCAAAGCTAAAGGATCATTCAGTTAAACATTCGGATTTTCGCCCTTTTAAATGCGACACCTGCAACGCAACTTTTAAACGGAAACGCGATTTGAATACTCACATTTTAACACACTCGGATAATTATCCTTTTGGTTGTGGTGTTTGCAAAGCAAAATTTAAACGAAAATATAATTTGAAGGTTCACAAATTAACACACTCAGATATTTATCCTTTGAATGTGCCATTTGCGAAATAAAATTTAAAAGAAACGACGATTTGAAGGTGCACATGTTAACACACTCGGATATTCATTCTTTTGAATGTGACATTTGCAAAGCAAAATCTAAAAGAAAAGGTGATTTGAATAGGCACATGTTAACACACTCGGATATTCATCCATTTAAATGTGACACCTGCATAGCAAAATTTAAAAAAAAGGCGATTTGAAAAGTCACATAATAATACATTCGGATATTCGTCCTTTTGAATGTGAGACTTGCGAAGTGAAATTTAAACGAAAAAACGATTTGAAGTATCATATATCATCACACTTGGATGAGAAAAACTTTAAATTTAAAATATGCAACGCTAAATTTACAACCAGGGGTAATTTGAAACAACATTCAGTGAGGTATTCAGACAAGAAGTGTAAATTTTTAATGTAGGTTATTTTGGCTTCGTTTAATTTAAACGTGAAAAAAAATTGTGTTTAGTTAGCATCCGAACATGTGGATAAAGCGAGTGTTTTGATGTAAACTTTGTAAATACAAAACTAATACCTCGGAAGAGGGACTTGTAAAAAAGACAATCGAATCGCTTCCGAACTCGCTGAATAATCGGAAGTAATTACACAAGTGCATCCAAATAACCGATAATTTTTGATGAAAGCGTGTCGTCTTGAAACTGAATTAGTTTATTTTCATATTTCGGCAGAAAGGCCAACACTGGATACATATTCGAAGGTGCAAGTCTTTTTATCGCCCTCAAAGCTTATCCGTTTAACTGCTTTTGCGTGCGGGAGGCATCAGTTCGCGCACTTGGTTGACAAATAACTAAATTTTTCGCTTTGTAGATATTTTCAAGTCCTACCTGTTTTGTATGGCAGAAGTTTTCGTCGGACGATTCGATCATGCCTATTTCCCAAAATACAAACCAATAGCATAAGTAATGAAAATTATTGTACTAAGAAATTACCATAATACCTATATGTATTAATTTTTGGAATTTAAATTGCACATCTAGTGTACCTATCTAATTTCAAAATATAAGTATGAATATATAAGTATTTTTTTTTTTTTTGGGTTTATAATAACAAACGAAATAGTTATTTATGAACCAAGGGCGCAATTAAGGTGTTTGCGGCCCGCCGCGTGGAAATTAAAGCACGAGGCGCAGCCGAGGGCTTTAACCACGCGGCGGGCCGCAAACACCATTTGCGCCTGTGGTACATACAAGATTTTATGTACGATCGCGAGTAATTATGTAATTCAGATATTATTTTTAAAAAAAATTAGAATAAATTAAAGATGCACCTGCTTTCAAAGTCAAACAAGCAACAAAACTGGTGGTTGTTTGTAAAAATTTGACACACCCGCAAAATCAAAATAATAGACAGCTATGCATAAATTACCATTAGAAACTGCGGCCTTAGCAACCAAATAAACAATAAATTATTTCTGTAATATATTGTTCTGTGTGAAAATGGATTCATCCAGCGAAAATGCAAGATTCCTACCAGAAAAGATTATGGAGTCAGTAGCAGAGGCCACATCAGAATTATTACCAACAAAGTCGAAAAGCAAGTACATGCAAGAATTTCAGAAATTTTCAAATTGGTGCAAGGAGCAAAACGTAGATGGTTCCGTTACTGAAGACGTGCTACTAGCGTATTTTTGGGAAATATCCAAAAAATATAAAGGATCGACTCTGGACAATTTACTCCATGCAGAAAGCCACCCTATTTATTGAGAAGAATTTGAATATCAGCAAATTTGGGAAACTTGTAGCATTCATTGAGCGTAAAGCTGAAATCAAAAACCGAAAAAGTCGAAAATCCTCAATAAACAGCAAATTGAAACTTTTATCCTGAATGCCCCAAATAAATCATACTTAATGACTAAGGTATGTATCTACTTTAGGTAAAATTAAAGCTAACAATTTCAGAAAGAAAAACTATATTAATTTTTAAAAAAATTAATACATTTTATTGTTATACAGGTCGCCCTAATGATGGGAGTGTATGGCGCATGTCGCAGAGAAGAACTGACGAATTTAACACTCGATGATATTGAAGATTGTGGCTCTGTTTTGATTGTTAAAGTGCGAAAAACCAAAACGAAAGTCACCAGAACATTCACTGTCGTAAACAATGACTTGAATTTCCTTGAGTTGTATCGAGAATATGTAGCTCTCCGTCCTCCAAATACAAACCACAGAAGATTTTTTGTATTTTACAGAGATGGCACCTGTGGAAAACAGCCTGTGGGAAAAAACACCTTTGGAATGCTGCCATCGAAAATTGCTACGTTTTTGACCCTTCCCAATCCAAATTTGTATACTGGCCACTGCTTCCGCCGTTCGTCTGCTACACTTTTAGCCGATTCCGGTGCAGATATTACCAACCTGAAACGCCACAGTGGATGGAAGTCCTCTTCTGTTGCAGAAGGATATATTGAGGACTCCATCCAACAGAAGGTTATAACTGCTGAAAAACTATTGGGAAGGGACGTAGCCAGTAGCAGTAATAATTTAAGTTCTTATTGTTCAGAAAATGTTAATATTTTAGAAAATATCAATTATTTTTTTTCAAACACCAACACCTCGAACAACAGCAACAATTTACCTTCTATATTAGTATTTAATTGTAAAGAATGTAAAATTGAAATTAATATATCAAAATTGGAATAAAGTATTTGAAATTTTTTACTGCTATTTATTCAACTGTTTGACACCTGCATGGTGGCACATTGTGACCCGGCGGGCCGAAAAGTATCAAATTGCGCCCGCAAATTAGGGCGCAAATAGGTACTTTGTGTACATAAAAGAAGTTTCAGATGTTAGACCAATAAATATAAATATAGATAGTGTGTCGAAAAATACACACTTGATAGGGTTGTGATCCAGAAATCAAAGGTTCAGTACAATAAAATCTAAGAATAAATATTTAAACCGCATCTTGCTACGATGACCTGTTTTCAAGTTAGGGCGGTTTAAAATTACGAACACCTAGGCTGTGACGTCACACCGGCTTCAGAGACACAGTTTTTTAACACGTGTTAGAATTTTACAAAAACAAATGTCTATGATCTCACTCGAGCAAATTCCAACCACTCAAAGTATAAGGCACGGTTCACTGAGGATTGAACGAATAGTTGCTCAATTTTTGAGAACACGCTTTTTAGCGAACGGTGCATTAACGAAGGCTATGGGAATATTCAATTTTTGACGACTCTTCGTTAAGAGAGGCGTTTAAATAAAATGTCATTTACAGACCTTCACAAATTTCTGTTCAATTCCAAATTTAGACCACTTTTCAGTGAAATGAAGTTATGTTCATAACAATTATAGATTGGAGTAGAAGTCGAAGCATTTTTGGTTGCAAAATACGTATTCTAAATAGTAAAATTATTACCATTTTGTTGACAACAATATGCAAATTTTGGTCACGGATTTAAATGAAAAAGGGATAAACATATAGAGCACCACACCAACAATAAATGTCCAAAATTTCGGATAGTAAAATGCTGGAAAAAATGAATAGAATTATAATTTTTGTATCACAAAATTAATCAAAATCTCCAAACCACGAGGTGAATGCTGTCATTTTCAGCAAAAACTCAAACCAAACGTGTGTTCAGCGCTTCTCCAAAAGATGTCGCTGAGTTCGGGAAGGATAGTCACTTCTTTTAAACGCCAGTAAAAACTGTTTCACCTAGCTAAAAATGTGAAATACTATTATTTTATTTTTATCTGAATAAAATTATTTAGTCCACTGTAAATTACTGTGTAAACGAATTGATATTGAAGACGTCGCCATCTACTTGTAAATTAATCAATCACTTACAGAGAATTTGGACAACTGTGATTAAAAAATATTTGATGTATGTCATAAAGCCCAAAAGATGGCGCGCTGGCTCTTATCTGACGCCCCTCTTAAGCACTTTACGCATCTTCACTCATGAGCGGAGCGAATGTACGATATGACAACAGGGTACCTACCAGTTGCTGTCGGTGGATAATAACATAAAACATAACCATTTACTAATAAAAGATTTCTAAAGTAAATTTTAATACTTATATATTTCCACTATTTTTTGTTAAACTTTTAACATGTTTCAATAATGGCTATCCTTCCAAATTAATAGATGATATTTTAAACAAAAAACTATACAAAAATGCCATTAATTTAGTATACCCTAAAAAATTACAAAATAATAATAATTTCAAAAGTATAACTTGCCAAGGACAAGCTAGTAATAAAATTAGCAAATTTATATATATTTAACTGCCGTATTCAGCTCTTTCTGGGTTTTCAACAAAAATAACGTGTATTAAATTATCCATTTGACTTTTTACCTTTTCATAAGCCAAATGCTTGTAATAATAATAAACTCACGTCAGGGGGCGAATTTTTGGGAATGTACGTTTAATTGCGTATGCTTAAAGATGCGTACGATATGAAACGTATACTTTTCTTTCTATTAATTTTTGGATGACATGCGCAAGTCAAAAGACGTCTGAGTTAGGAATTTGCAACAATACGCAGGGTTGATCAGGCAAATTGAGAGATTTTTGAAATATTTTGAACTACTGAGGGAAAAAAATATGTTGTGTAAACTCTCGACTTTTGGCAAATTTTTACTTTTTTATGAAAAATAACGCAAAACAAGAAGGAATGAAGTGCAAATGCATGAGACGAGCAGAAAAAATTGCTCGTGGAGTATGTGAAAAAGAAAACGCAACTAATTAACGACTAACAAACGCAAAGTTATACAAATGAAGTCTGTAATCCGCACTACGGACGGATGTAAGGTTCCAGACATTCGATCAAATATAAAACAAGATCTTTTGTTAATCGAAACAACTTAATAAATTGTTGATGGTTAAACTGTATGATTGGATCTCGAGGGTTATAGTAGATACGAATATTCAAAAATGGGATTTCGTAGTCTTCGCACATTTACGTAGATTTTCTATAGTTACAAATGGTCAAAAATCCGCCTCCAGGGTGACAATTATTTCAAAAAAAAAAAACTCGTCGTATAACGCTCGCTGTGAAGCGAAGCCAGCTAACGTGCGCTCACTAAGAAACGTGTGATCAAATATTGGGTTTTTCCGTTTTCCGCAAAAATGCGAATGATGTTAGCGTTTTCGTTATTTAGCGAATGGTGAAAAATTGAGCCTCTCTGATGTTTAAACAGTAAAAGAAAAAAATCACGAAGTCTAGGTCTCAGATTGTTTATTATTTTATTCCCTCAATAGTGACACGTGTTTCGCTCATACGAGCATCTTCAGACATGAAAAATTTAAAACCACAGAACATTACTTTTTATCACACGTTTGTTTTCAAAAATGTAGTGTTCTGTGGTTTTTAATTTTTACTGTCTGGCGATGCTCGTTTGAGCGAAACACGTGTAACCATTAGGTCAATGAAAAAATAAACAATCTGATACCTAAACTGGGTGAATTTTTTCCTTATTGTTTCATGATATTGTATGATTAAATTAACACGTATTTATTTTCAGACTTGTCATTCTATCTTTATCGTGAAATTTCAAAATTCAACTATAAATCTAACAATCTTTTTTTTTTAAGTTTATCGTAAAGTATGAATATCTAGACGATCCAGATATTGAAGTATCAGAAATTGAGCTAATAGATCCAATTGGAGGAATATCTATGAAAGAAGAGAAATATTTGAATGACGCCAATTCATCAGGAGCAGATGTTGTTGGGAAATTTCAATGTTACAATGCTATGTTTAGAAAAAAATCAAGTTTAAAGAATTTTATATCCTACTGAACTATTAAAACCATATAATACCTTGGTTACGATAATCATAAACAGGGTCTTAACTCCCAAGGGAGTTAAGGATTTTCATAACTCCCAAGGGAGTTAAGGAAGGGAGTTAAGGATATCATAACTCCCAAGGGAGTTAAGGATTTCCATAACTCCCGCTTTTACCTTGAATAGGTAAAAATTTGACAAAAAATAGAAATTTTGATTTATGGCTTATTCCTTTATAAAAATAGACAGAATACAGTAAATTCAGTAGGATATAAAATTATCTATGTACCACGGGAATTATCAGGAGTTAATACCCACGGGCAATTGGTGTCCCTCGGGCCGGAGGCCCTCGGGACACAAACGTTGCCCTGGGGTATTAACACCTGCATAATTCCCTTGATACATAAATAACTATAATGAAATCAAGTTTGAAGAATTACATATTAACGCACTCGGATATTCATCCTTCTGAATGTAACATTTGCAACGCAAAATTTAAACGAAAAGACTATTTGAAGACTCACCTAATGACACATTCAGATATTCATCCTTTCAAATGTGACATTTGCAATGCAAAATTTAAACAAAAAGCCGTTTTGAAGAGGCGCATGTCAACACACTCGAATATTCATCGTTTTGAATCTGACACTTGCAAAGTGAAATTTAAATAGAAATGCGTTTTGAAGATGCACATGTTAACACACTCGGATATTCATCCTTTCAAATGTGACACTTGCAAAGCAAAATTTAAAAGAAAAGGCAATTTGAAGACGCACACACTCGGATATTTATCTTTTTGTATGTTACACTTGTGAAAAGAAATTTAAGCGAAAAGACGATTTGAAGAGGCACATGTTAACACCCTTGGATATTTAACTTTCACTTGTAAAGCAAAATTTAAACGAAGAAGCCCATCTGAAAAATCACATAATAACACCTTCGGATATTCTTCCTCCTAAATGTGACACTTGTAAAGTAAAATTTAAACGAAAAGGCGATTTGAGGAGTCATATATAATTACACTCGGATGAGAAGAATTTTAAATGCAACTTACGCAACGCTTAATTTAGAACTAGGGATAATTTGAAACAACATTCAATGAGGTATTCAAATAAGTGTAAATTCCAATGTAGGTAATTTTTGCTTTGCCTAATTTAAACGGGAAAAAAATTGTGTGTTTATTCAGCATCCAAACATGTGCTGAATAATCGGAAGTAATTACATACGGTGCATCAACATAACTGATAATAAATCATGAGAGCTTCTTGTCTTGAAACTGGATTAGTTCATTTTCATATTTTGGCAGAAAAGCCGGATTCACATTCAAAGGTTCGAACGTTCGTAGAAAAAATATTGCTCCTAGCATGTAAGAAAAGTCTCTTTGTCGCCCTCAAAGGTTATTCGTTTAACTGCTTTTGCGTGCGAGAGGCATAACTTCGCGGTAGAGAAGTAATTATTTCGCTGTCAAAATTTTCAAATCCTACCTGTTTTGTACGGCAGAAGTTTTCTTCGGACGGTTAGATCATGCATATTTCCCAGAATACAAACCAATAGCATAGGTATTGTACTAATAAATTACCATAATATATGTATACATTTTTGGAATCCAAATCACAATTACCTAGTGTACCTAATTTCGAAATATATATAGTATATATATATATATATATATATATATATATATATATATATATATATATATATATATATATATATATATATATATATATATATATATATATATATATATATATATATATATATATATATTTACAGAGTATCTTGACCGGAGAATTTATAAACAATGGGAGTTTCTTGGGGTATCGGTCGTCTTGAAGGGCTAGGAAATAAAAATCTCTTTTTCCACTAAGCCGAGCTTTCGGCAATTATTTATTGCCTTCGTCAGGGCTATAACAATATAAAAGATCTTATTATTATGAATAATCAAAACTATGACTGGGACATATAAATTTTTAACTATAACTTACTTGCAAAGTGAGAATTTTATATTGTTGTAGCCCTGACGAAGGCAATAAATAATTGCCGAAAGCTCGGCTTAGTGGAAAAAGAGATTTTTATTTCCTAGCCCTTCAAGACGACCGATACCCCAAGAAACTCCCATTGTTTATATATATATATATATATATATATATATATATATATATATATATATATATATATATATGTAAGAAAACGCTAGACTTTCGACAATAAAGATAGTTTATTTCAAATTCACAAAAATATCAGGACGACGATGCGTTCAACATGCTGTACAAACTGCAAGTCAGTGACAAAAATCACTAAAACTTCCTAGCCTAGAACCTAACGGTTTTTTAAGAACCCTCTCAATGTTGCCGAAGTAACAATGGGTCGGGTCATAACATTTATAATAGAAAACGAAACAAAAGTTCCAGCTGTTGAACCAATAAATATAAATATTAGTAGTATGTCGAAAAATATCACACAATTAAAGGAGGTGTGACCCAGGAATGAAAGTTCTAATGCGAAAAAATCTAGGAATAATTATTTAAACCGCAACTTGCTACGATGAACCGTTTTCGAGTTAGGGCGGTTCAAAGTTGCGAACGCCTAAGCTGTGAGAATTTTCCGAAACAAATGTCTACGATCTCACTAGAGCGAATTTCAACCACTGAGGCCCGGTTCTACGCAAAATCGTTCAACACAAGTTGTGGTGCACTGTAGTTCACTGTTGAACGTGGTTCAGAGTTTCAAGTGTTGCGTGTTCAGGTAATCCTGCAGGTTTACCTGAACTATTAGTTGCAATGCCCACAATAAAAAGAATAAAGAAAATAGGCACATCCGTGACAAGCTAACCCATAACCTATCAAAGTTATTATTTTGAGTGTGTTTTTCTGTTTTCTATTTATTTAATTTTTTTAACTCTCCAACCTGAATCTGTCCTCGGATTATTCTTTTACATCATTCCAAATGTTTAAATGATCTGTTCGATTTCTGAATGATTGTGAGGTCGAGGGTGTGCAACATTATTAGTAAATTCTGAAAAAACTTCGTCGTCTGTAATATCTTTTCACATTTCCCACTCAAGATCCATTTTCAATTAAACATAGATAGAGAATATCAACTTGAAAAAATATATATACACTGTGGGCCGAAATAAAGGAGTACATTTTTTAATTGAAAATATTTTTTTTGGTTTTTGGGCGATTTAATTTCTTTTTGCAGGGCTAATAACCTAACATGTCGTCAACATGACTGTAAACTTGAAAGCAAAAATAATGTACAGGGTCGGACTTATAAAAAAAATTATATAACAGTGCATTTGAGCTCGTTGCAAATGAAAACTGTCTTAGCTAAAATTGTACTGATATGCTTTCTCGGTAGATAAACTATCCAGAACACTTCAGTAAAAAAGAAATTTTCCGAAATTACCGGATTCGCGAAATATCATTTTTTTATTAAATAACATTTTAACAAATAACACATTTATGAGACCAGTTTAGTAATTTTAAAACTTAGAGTAAAATATTATGAATGTGGCCACCATTATTGTTTACCACTTCTTGAAGTCGTCTGCGCCATAAATTGATAGCCCCATTTATTGCACCCTGTTCAAAATTGTTCCAAACAAACTGCATTCTTTCTTTCAACTGCTCGATTGTTTCAAATTGTTGTCCGTCATACAAATTTTGTTCGAAAAAACCCGAAATTGAATAATCAACCGGATTTAATTCTGGCCTGTTAGGTGGCCACATTTCTGGCTCAATATAATCCGGGCAATTTTTACTCAAAAACATCCTTGTACTAATGGGAAGTGTGCGAGGGAGCACCATCCTGTTGGAAAGTGTAATCGTAACAAACATCTTCAATTTCTGGTAATAGGTGCTGCAAGATTTGTTCTTGATACGTTTCTGAATTGAGTTTTACCCCAGCATCAACAAAAATCAGACGAGATTTTCTCAACATGGATACTGCAATAGAGACCATTACACCTTTTGAGAAATGACTTTTTTCAATCAAAAGATGCTCTAAAGGAATTTCTGTCTTATATTGTACGTCAGAATATACCCTATTATTTTGGGTATTTTTAGGTGGCCGTAAATAAAACATTTTTTCATCTGAAAACCATATTTTTCTAATGTCTTCGCGAGAGCGGAATCTTCGTAGTAGCAAATTACATCTTTCCAATCGTTTTTCTCTTACATTGGCCGTAAGTCTTTGACAGTAAACTTTTTTAAATATTTTAAGATGGCAGTCTTCTTTACGTACGGGGAATCCTAGTTATTTTTGCGATTTTCCTTGTTCCAACAGATTGGCCAGGTTGCAAATTTCCTAAAACAACCCTTACTCTACCAATATTTTCTTCAGTTCTCGAGCTTCGCTTCCTTCCTCTTCCACGTTTATGTTCAATAGACCCATCGGTTTCCCTTAGATGTCTTAAGAACTTTCCTATCGTTCCAATATGCCAATTTTTCTCAGGAAATTCATTTACAATTTTTCTTGCACCATAATTATATTTTTCACGGTAATATTTAATTAATATCCTGTCCTCTTTGCTTAAAAGTGGCATTATGAACTGACTAATTTACTTATTTAGCTGTAAATGTCAAAAAAGTTCCATGGCAACCTGAGCAGTCGTGGCCTACTAAGTAAAATTGACATAAAAGAAGTGGTAAACAATAATGGTGGCCACATTCATAATATTTTACTCTAAGTTTTAAAATTACTAAACTGTTTTCATAAATGTGTTATTTGTTAAAATGTTATTTAATAAAAAAATGATATTTCGCGAATCCGGTAATTTCGGAAAATTTCCTTTTTACTGAAGTGTTCTGGATAGTTTATCTACCGAAAAAGCATATTAGTACAATTTTAGCTAAGACAGTTTTCATTTGCAACGAGCTCAAATGCACTGTTATATAAATTTTTTTATTAGTCCGACCCTGTACATTATTTTTGCTTTCAAGTTTACAGTCATGTTGAGGACATGTTAGATTATTAGCCCTGCAAAAAGAAATTAAATCGCCCAAAAACAAAAAAAAAAATTTTCAATTAAAAAATGTACTCCTTTATTTCGGCCCACAGTGTATATACAGGGTGTCCCACGGTGGATGGCGTATTAGACGTTTATGGAGAACTAAAAGCCGTTCATTTTGAAAATTTGGCAACCGGGATAAACGACCATGATCTACACTTTAAAAATATTTTTGACCATGCGGTGTTGCCGCTTCTACTCTAAACTAGTGGCAACATCACTATTTTGAATGGAACACCCCGTATTAAATTGCATTTTTGGATTCTACGTAAAATTCTAAGCAGATTTCATGTGATATATCCTATACCTAAGTTCAACTGTTTTGAAAATATTGACAGTTGAAAATTGACTTTTTGCAACTTTGACAGGCTGTAAAACCTGAACGGTTAATTTTAGAGGAAAACCGATTTTACATTCCTATTTTTATAAACTATCATTTGACACCAACTTAGAATTAAATCCATGATTAAAAATTTCAGTTAAATTTAATCTCTGGTTAAGTTCAAAGTTGGTGTTAAATCAAAATCTAAGATAAAAAACTTTTCTTTGGAATAATGTTGAAATTTTCTTAAAAAAACATTTCCACCATTTCTTGAACCATTGTTATTTGTAAATTTCAGATCATACTCATACCTGAAAGTAATACTAAAAAAGTCAGATTGTAACAATTTATTTAAAAAGTATGCCAAATTTTCTTGTAAATGATATTTTTTCAATTTAAAACACATAGCAGTAAGTAAGCCTTCCTTTTAATATTTATTTGTATAAATATTATTCTTTTTATATAGCCCTGAAGAAGAAAATAAAAATTTTCGAAAGCTCGGCGTAGCTAAAAAGTTTTAAGACTTTTAATTAGACCCAGACTGATACCCCAGAAAATATCTTCCATTTATAAGTTGCCAGTCACGAATACCTACACTATTTATATATATATATATATATATATATATATATATATATATATATATATATATATATATATATATATATATATATATATATATATATATATATATATATATATATATATATATATATATATATATTAGCTGGATATTTCGGGTATGCGGTCTGTATAGTATATTAATACTCGATTGCTTTTAAACTCAATATTTCGTCAATTTATTTCGACTTCGTCAGGAGTACTTAAAATGTAAAAGTAATATAATAATAATAATGAAATAAATAATAATAGTATATTACATACCGAGTAGGGAAGTGTTTCATTACTGTCGAGAGATTTATATAGTCAATCGAGACGCGAAGCGTCGAGATTGACTAATAATCTCGAGACAGAAATTAAAACTTCCCTCCGAGGTTTGTATACTATTTTATTTGCAAGCACACCATTAATTATGATTAGTCAATCAATTTTTTTAATATTAAAAAAATAAAACAAACATGCCAAAATGTGTCATTCGCTGCTTTGACATTTGTACCTGACATGTTTTCATTGTTGCCAGCAAAGGTAAATAAATTAGAGTGAGGGAAATCGGCGAGGGAAGTCGAATAGGGAAATCGGTGAGGAAAATCGAAGAGGGAAGTGACACAGGTAAAGTGTCACTTCCAAATTTTTAAAAAGTCAGTAATGACAAGATTACATATATGATTGCAAATAAAATTACTTACAATGCTCAGAGTAGTACATAGGTGTTAGAAATGAATTTATCAAGATTGGATCAATAATGGTGGAATATTTTGTAAGTAAATTGTATAGAATATAAAAGTAGAAATAAAGATGTAAAAAGATTGACAAGAAACAGAAAATAATATGACATACAATATAAGGTATAATTTTGGTACTTGATTTGTTCAAAAATAGGTAATGATAGAAAAGGTATTAGAAGGTATTTAACTGATGAAAAATGTTGCAGTAGATGTTGCTCAAGTTATTAGTATCCAACTTAGAGTTGATTGAATTTTTATTTTTATTGATATATATCAATAAAAATAAAAATTCAATCAACTCTAAAAAACACCATTATTGATCCAATCTTGATAAATTCATTCCTAACACCTATGTACTACTCTGAGCATTGTAAGTAATTTTATTATTTATTTCATTATTATTATTATTATATTACTTTTACATTTTAAGTACTCCTGAC
Source organism: Ceutorhynchus assimilis (assembly GCA_917834065.1). Classification (NCBI taxonomy): domain Eukaryota; kingdom Metazoa; phylum Arthropoda; class Insecta; order Coleoptera; family Curculionidae; genus Ceutorhynchus; species Ceutorhynchus assimilis. Next base: position 7,049,714 of record OU892286.1, read on the forward strand.
GAAGTCGAAATAAAGTGACGAAATATTGAGTTTAAAAGCAATTGAGTATTAATATACTATACAGACCGCATACCCGAAATATCCAGCTAATAAATTTGTACGGTCGAAATTAAATCTTTCAATATATATATATATATATATATTTAAAAGCCAAGGTGATCCCTCATCAAAAAACAAAGAAAACAAGGAGAGTGAGGCTGGAACTAACCGAAACTTACCCAAAAAAGAGTTGAATTCCCCTTGAACGCCCAAATTCGGACGTTCAAAATCAACCTAAGTTCACAGTTTGAACCGAGCATGTACAACGAGTTTTTTCCTTTGAACCACTAGTCAGTGTAAACTTCGGTTGGACGCCCATTGTACAACCGTGCCTTAAAGTATAGGACACGGTTCACTGAGGACTGAACGAACAGAAGGCTGCCATTTCGGTGTTTAGCCGGTGTGACATCACAATTTTTCGTATAATTAACTTCATTGTAAACACACACTTTCTCAATTCCGTAAGTTTATTATAATTTTCCGTACGTTAGGTTAAGCTAAGTGGATGTAAATGACCCTTAGGGAAACGATAATCAAATTAATTATCACTTATTCCCAAATGAAGGCAGTTAATGAGGCTTTAGTGCAAACAGTTTCACTAAAATTTTCACAAATAAACTCAGAACTCCATAGCACTATGTCTTATAATAAAAAAGGTTACATCAATTTTATTAGAGGCTCGGCATCAAATTCAGGGGGTTCAGGCAAGAAGTGGCTGTTTCTGAAACGATTTGACAGTTCCGCTTCTCGTTAAGTAATATTTGACTATATTAAAGTCAGGGCAAAAAATAACCAATGATCAATTGTTGGTAGTGGAAGAATTGCCAACTAAAACTAGTGGGAATATGTGGAAGCCTATTTGATGTGTTAAATAATAGCGATTTTTGGCCAAGTAATGTTATCCTTAGCCAATTCACTTATCGTAACAGGCCGAGACAAAATCAAGAAACCCCATCTGAAAACAGGGCAATGAATTTTTACACTTTTCAGATTGTGCCCACGAATCCTTAACATTTACCTACCAAAATGTAAGGAGTATAAAGTCAAAATTTCAAATCTAATGGGGAATTTTCTGGTTGATGTTATATTATTGATTGAACCTTTTTTGGATGAAAGTGTTCTATCAAGTGAACTTAGTTTGGATAGATATTTGATATTTAGAAGTGATAGATCGGAGGAAACCAGTACCTACTTGCATGTCACAGGGTGGGGTACTTATCGCCGTAAAACTTCAATCACAGAACATACTACCTCTAGAAAAGTAGTAGTTTGGCTTGCTGCTGACTCCTTTTAGCTCGAGTTTTAGCTCCTTTCGCCTCATTTCCTTGAAAACTGTGTCTAGCGAGAAAGTTTCCAATGTAAAACATAGTGTAAAAAAAGTTTAAAGAGATAGCAAGCCAAACGTAGCTATAGGCAGATCGCAAAATAATAAATACAAATACGAACGAAATGATACAAACGAATAAATACAACAAAAAAAAAATAAGAACAAAAATTATGTTTTTTTTTTCAACCAGAACTTTTTAAAATTTCACTATAACGCGCGTGGGGTACAAGAACACAATGAAAAAATTCAAATTATGAATTTCAAAATTACAAAATAAATGACACGCAGATTAACCCGTCCTAAAGATAGGAAACTTCCATGTAAAATGTTCGTTCGGAACTGTCACAAAAATAACACGTGTGGAGTTTCATGACTGCCAAAGCTATGCGGCGCTAGTATACAAAGCCACAAGCAAATGTCATCTGTGAACTGTGAATGGTGAATATAATTTGACAATGTGTTTTTCATCAGTTAGCCGTTTGATCTGTGTTAGTGTTCTTTTATTTAATTTCCTATCAATTTTTGTTAAAACTTTGACTTGTTAATATGTTTTTGAAAAAAGAGACTTTATGTTACATTCAAACATAGTGGAAATGCTTGTGGAGATGGAATTAGTGGTGGTTTTTATTCGCCATTGTTTGACATTCACATGAAGTGTGGTTTGTGCACCAAATAAGACCAAAATTCCTAAAAATATACCTTCATTTATAGCATAGGTATTACTGCAGTGGAAGCTTCTAAATTCATGCCATCACCACTTTATCCTCAGAGACTTTGCTGCGTGTGGAATTGAATGTCTCATAATACCTGGTGTGCGCGCGCAACTCGTGGGTTGCAGGTGAGCGTCCAATGAAAATCAAGTTTGTTACAGGCTTGCGTCATATTCGTATGTAGGGACGAGTTCAGAATTAATCGTTCCTTCTTTCTTTGTTACGTGTAATTCGACAAAGAGCAGACTAATACTCTACGTATCACTTGAACTTATCCCAGTGTCGTTTGAGGTTATGTTAGATTATATTTGACATATTCCTTTCCAATTTCATTGTGCCATGTTGTCAGATGAAACATTTATCAAAATAAAAGTGCCATCAATGTTAACATACACTTTAAAGCTCTTCTTTTGTCTGATTTAGGGCGTTGTAAAACACTTGACAATATATCAGTTCTTTAATGTTATAATATTCGATTTGTATTGTCTATATTTGTTCTGAAACAATACAATCTGGCTACACTGCAACCACGAGTTGCGCGCGCATGTCATTTTTTATTACTTTCTAACCTGTATTTATTACAATTAAGCTCTCTTTTTCTGTTTCTACGAGACACGTCAATTAGTGAATTTTATTTGCAGTATTATAAACTTTTTATTGTTTTTTTTTTTCAATACGTTTTTCTATTATTGTTGTGTTTAAGGCTGTTCCAATAAAGAAGGAGATGGTACTAAAATGTTGTTTTATTTCAAAAAAAATTACAGATAATAATAATATAAAATCGATTAGGAACAAATTATTTGAAAAAAGGCGGGAGACCACGTGACTACTGCTACAACACTGAACACACTGAAGTGCACACTAGCGCCCTCATGCTGTGGCAGTCACACAACTCGTATGAGTAAGACAAGGATAGGGGAAAAGGCACGAGTTTCCTATCTTTAGGACGGGTTAATCTGTGAAATGACAACACAAATCCAAATCACTGTCCACAGGTACCTGCAAATTTGCTATATCTCCTGACAGTGTCGCCATCGTTGACTGAAAACCTAATTAAAAACTTTCGTCACGAGTCTTACTCAGGTGCATGTCAGTTGGCAGCCGACTATACAGGTGACAGTTAACGTGTTAAATTAGCAATACCTTGTGAGGAAATTAATTGTGATAGTATATGAAACTTCTAAATTTAACGTTTTTGGAATGTCATTACGTCCTTCATAATAGCACTAGGGCGTTCAAGAATTTTATAAAAACACTCAAATTATGATATCAAAAATATATAAAAAAGTTAGTTACCAGAAGAACCTTTTTATTGATGGTGTCTCGATATTCGAACGAACTAATTTATGGTACAAAAACAGACTCCAATATTGAAGCTGCCTAAGTCAGAATTCCAAAAATCACCAAGCACGTTCACAGACTAGTACGGGCACCTGCTAAATTTTGAATTTTAATTTGAAAAGTTTTTGCTATTTCCAAACAAATCAAATTTATTTAAACCACCGTAGGTTAAATTTTGAATGATACATGTTCGATATAAACTTTATTATTGAAACTTGTGTAACTAAACCACTCGGCTAACGCCTCGTGATTTAACGTAACACGCGTTTCATTATGGTGTTCCATTGAGGTAGAATAATAGGGAGGCGACATGAGGAGAAAAAAGCGTATCCACTTCCGCCATATTGTTACGACACTTCTGTCTGAGATTCTGTCACTTTTGTCAAAGTAACGCGTCAGGATTGCATCAGGGCCGCATTTTCCATCCGAACATTTTTTAAATGCGAAAAATTTTTGAAACCCAGAATTCCTATTTTAGGTCTTGGAAGGATCTCCTGTTTGAATATGTTGAAGTTTCTGTAGTAACTGTTTTTTTCTTGGTGTAATCTCGACGGCTCTGTTTAAATAGCCATATTGTTCCTACACTTAGCCACGTCTACCGATGCCGTTTTCTATTGCACTATTCAAATGATGACAGCGTCTCCTTATTATTCTACCTCAATGTGGTGTTCATATCGAACTACTATCATTAATAACTATAATAACATCATTGATGCACTAGATCTTCTTGCGACCATTGGGCTTTATATTTCTCCCTTTAATACCAATACCAGAAATAGATTGCTATTTAATGTTGACTTCTACAGAACCAATTATGGTTTCAATTCCCCTTCAAGTAGAATGTGTCGATTGGCTAATAATTTACTGAATGGTAATGATGTTGATATATTTCGTAATTCTTCTGGTTAATTTAACAGGAAAGTTAAGGAAATTTCATATACATAATCCGCTATCTTGGTGTAAAACTTTTGTGCATTTTGATTTTAGTTGTCTATATTTTGAAATGATTTATAATTAAACTTCATTTCACGAGAAGAGATAGTAAAAGTAAACAAACTTTGACAGGTAAGTCGAATTTTATTGTTTAGAAAAGGATTATACTCCGCCCTGCGCAGGACCGTCTTAGGTTGTTTTCAATTTCTATTATTTGAATATATTTTTTTTTTGGTTGGCGCTGCAGTTATCCAAACATAAAAGCTTCGAAACAAAACAAAAAAGGAAACAAATTTAGCTGTAAACGAAATGAAAGGTATATTTTAATTTCAATTTTTCTAACAGAAATAATTTCTATTTCTGAAAAGCCTTGCCTCTTTTAAACCGCTTTTTAGGAACGAATTCTTCAGCGGAATCTGTTGGACTTGATATTGTTTTAATCTAAATTGCTCAATTATTAACAATAATTCATCAAACACTATCTAAAGAATTGTAAGACTCTAGGAAATACGACACCAAAACTTATTGACTTAAATGACAACTCGACAATAATAAATATCATTGGTTGTAATTCATATTTTTGCAGTCCTTCTCTGAATTTTTAAGCTTCGCCTGTTTGTTTACCTCTACTATCACGTTTCGTAGAATGAAATTTAGTACCATGCTTTATATGTTAAGGGTCATTTACATCCACTTAACTTAATTTAACGTACGGCAAATTAATAATTAAGAAAAGTTGAAGATCATGTACTTATATGTAGTTGTTTACATCCACTTAAAAATGAAGAAAATTATCGTGACACACGAAAAAGTTGAACCAACTTCAACTTAAGGAAATCCGTGCGTTAATTTTAACAATAATTATGAATGACGGATATATTGAAATACTCTGTGATAATGAATGTCATTGGTGATTGCACGTAGGAAAATTAACTTCATTGTAAACACACGCCTTCTCAGTTTCGTACGTAAATCATAATTTTTCGTACGTTAAGTTAAGTTCTTGATGATGATGATGAAAATGACTCCTCACTTTTGACTATAACTGTGAAATGCTTAAAACACGTTGACTACCGCCGGCCACTATAGTGGTCATTACGGTTTCCTGTTGTGAACCTCGGCCACTAATCTGGCCATATATTCCTACTCTTTCATTTACTAAAATTTTGAAGCGGATCGTGAATGGTGCGGTTATTAGGTACTTTGGTCCATTCCCAATGTTTCTTGTGCGCGCAGAGCCACTATAGTGTTCTTTAGCGTTGCTGTATTTTGTGATACATGCCAGGTGTATTATAGTGCGTTTCCTTTTATACTTTCATCGGACCAACCACTCCAAGGTAAAGGACTTAATCCCGTACGATCCAAAGATGGCACAGGGCCGCTTAAAGACAGTTCCTTTTATAATTCTCGTTGAAAGGGACACTTTCAGGAATTACTCAACAGAGAATCACAAATTACAGATGATATCTTCAACGAAATTCCACAAAAACCAATACAACAAGAATTGATCAAGGTTCCTAGATTAGAAGAGGTTGAAAAGGCAATCAGACAACTACAGAACAATAAATCAGCTGGTACTGACGGCATTCCTGCTGAATTAAGTGCCCAAACTCACATACTAATAAGTAAAATATGAGTTACTGAGACTGATACTTTTCTGTAATATATTTCATTGAATCAGATGTATTTTCCTAGATTAGGCTCAGGGCCATTGAAATGGCCGTTGGTCTATTCTAATGTCAAACACCACTCACAGACCAGTGGCCAATTTAATGACCTCAAAACAAAATGGCGGAATTTTATTTAGTAACACCAACTGATACTATCTGTCTAAAAATCGTTCAAATATTCATAATACTTTTACAGATGTTATACTTGGTCTATAACAAATGACAGCCCTTTAACGCTCGGTAGTGAACGTGTTAATACGTTAATAGAATTTTGTAATTGAATTTGAAAAATACTTTTTATTACACGTTCGTTTTTGAAAATCTAGTGTGCTGTGGTTTTTAATTTTTGTTGTCTGATGATACTCGTATGAGCGAAACACGTGTGTGTGAATAAAATAATGAACAATTTGAGACCTAGACTTGGTTAAACCTCTTGTTTTATTGTTTCAAGATATTGTATGACTAAATTAACACGTGTTAAATTTCAGAATTCTAATCCTGTTTATCTCGTGAAATTTCAAAATCCAACTATGAATCTAAGAAACATTTTTTTTTTAGGTTTATCGTAAAGAATGAATGTCTAGTCGATGAAGCTATAGAATTGTCAGAAATTGAGCTAATAGATCCAATTGAAGGAATATTGATAAAAGAAGAGGAATATTTAAATGACGCCAATTCATCAGGAGCAGATGTTGTTGAGAAATTTCAATCTAAAACTGCTATATTCGGAGGAAAATCAAGTTTAGAATATCATTTGATATTACATTCGAATATTTGTACTTTTGAGTGTAAAACTTGCGAAGCGAAATTTGAACGAAAAAGCGATTTGAGGACCCACATATCAACACACTCGAATATGCATCTTTTTGAACGTGACACTTGTGAAAAGAAATTTAATTTGAAGACTCACAGATTAACACACTCGGATATTCATCCTTTGGAATGTAACACTTGCGAAGCAAAATTTAAGCAAAAAAGCAATTTGAAGACTCACATATTAACACACTCGGATATTCATCCTTTTGAATGTACCACTTGTAAAGCAAAATTTAAACGAAAAGGCAATTTAAAAAGGCACATGTTAACACACTCGGATATTCATCCTTTTGAATGTGACACTTGCAAAGCAAAATTTAAACAAAAAGAAGTTTTGAAGAGGCACATGTTAACACACTTGGATATTCATCCTCTTGAATGTGACACTTGCAAAATAAAATTTAAACATAAAGACCATTTGAAGAGTCACTTAATGACACATTCAGATATTCATCCTTTTGAATGTGACATTTGCGAAGCAAAATTTAAACGAAAAGACGTTTTAAAGAGGCACATGTTAACACACTCGGATATTCATCCTTTTGAATGTGACACTTGCAAAGTAAAATTTAAACGAAAAATCCTTTTGAAGATGCACATGGTAACACATTCGGATACTCATCCTTTTGAATGTGACACTTGCAAAGCAAAATTTAAAAGAAAAGGCGATTTGAAGAGGCACATGTTAACACACTCAGATATTCATCCTTTTGAATGTGACACTTGCAAAGTGAAATTTAGACAAAAAGGCAATTTGAAGAGGCACATGTTAACACACTCGGATATTCATCTTTTCGAATGTGACACTTACAAAGCAAAATAAAAAATAAAACAATTTGAAAATGCACATGTTAATACACTCGGATATTCATCATTATTAATATGACGCTTGCAAAGCAAAATTTAAATGAAAATGCATTTTGAAGATGCACATGTCAACACACTCGGATATTCATCCTTTTGAATGTGACACTTGCAAAGTAAAGTTTACGGGTCAAATCTGTGTACATCTGTAAGCAAAATTTCTATAAACCTATAACTGCCTACAGATAATTTGCAGTTCTGCACTTTTTGTAGATTACAGAATATCTTATAGGATCGTAAATATTTTCGATTGGGTGTTTGGCAATCGATGCGTTTTGTAGTGTCTCTAGGCTTATAGAAATTTATAGATTTGCTTACAGATGTGCACAGAATGGGGTAGTATACTATGTATAAAAATCATTAAAAAAACTGCTCGACATTATTCTATAGGCTAAATGGTGATGGTATAGTGGGATACTAAATTATTTTCCAGCGTAGTGTCTATAGAATTAGTCATAGAAAAACAAACTGTAATTTGAATTTAGCGCCACAGCGGCAACCAATAGTATTCAAGCCGCTGACCATCTGGCAACGCTGCTCAAAATGCCTCAAAATGACAGCTGACTTCAACAGTTCAACGACGTGCGGTGTCATGTGAATCGTATGACATGTGACATTAGGGAGATATCGGTAAATCAGATAGCGCGTATGGACGGTAATAACGTCAGGGGTTATTTTTTTAAAGTAAAGCGGTATCATACTTTTAAATTAGAGTTATCGGAAAACAGTTTTACGTAAAATTTGCCTGTTCGCATCCGTTATTTTATAACCGTAGCCTAACTTGTACCTTGTTGTTATTTGATTTGTGTTGTCTGTTGTTTATGGTCAGGGACAGAGGATTTGCGTTTTTACTATTTTTTGAACAATCCATATTCACTTGAACACAACAAAAATAAAATAAACAATAAACATAACATAACCTATATTATTCCACGGCGTTATTTTTAGGCGTTATTCGAAATAGCGCTTAACGTAAATGCTGGGTAAATTACGTTATGCGGTAACGTTATTTTAGTACGTAGTGTTAAAAATCGAATCGCGCATAGGTTTAATGTCAAAATAACGAAGGCGCTAATACTGCATGACACTTTTTGGGTTACCGATATCTCTCTAATGTCGCAGACTTGTTTACGTTATTTGATGTAGTAAATTTGATGTTTCGTTCTTGACGGTCAATGTCAGTGCAAATTGTGCGTTCTCAAAACCGTGATGTGTTGCCAGATTGGAAAAACTAACTACGTCACGAACTTTTATTTTCACGTGGGGGCGGGGCTAAGAGGAAAGGACATGGCACGGATTATATGGAAAATAAAGGCCAGTCGATTTTTTTTAAATTTTAATATGTTGTAGAGCTAGGGAAAATAAACAAAAGATACCATGGGCCCACTCTGCCCCGACCAATAGGAGACTCAGTAAATAGGTTTAAAGAAAGCTTGGAAAAAGACCGAAAATTATTGTTTCCTTTTCAGCTAGAAAGTTTCTTTCGAATAAAATATAAGGATTTACCCCTTTACCCCAAGAAAAAAGATGGTAAAGAAGGCGAGCTCCCGACCCCCTTGAGACCTTGAGAGTCAGGACACAAAACAGTTCTATAATTATCGTAGCTGTCACCATAGTTTAAAAGTTTTGTCAAAAAATCTGATTTTCAGCAAACTCATATTTTCTTTTCCGTTCACACAGAATGAATTGTTTTGTATGCGATGAAGGTGGAATGCCAAGGGCTTTCCAATATCTAGAGAGGTTCAAAGAGTTAGAGAGCTTGCACTGCTTATGAGGTGAGTTGAAGTTAGTTGCTTTTTCATTTAAAGGATAGGTTGTACGCATGTGTTTAAAAAGGTTGATTTAAAAATAAAATGTAACAAAAGAGTCGCAAAAAGTGGCGGCAAAAACACACTTACATACTCAATAAAAGCATCGGTAGCAACACAAAAATTGGGACGGCGCCGAAAATAAAATGCACGGGCTTGAATAGCAAAACATTGGTACCTACCTTTTAATCCAAATCCTATACCCTTGTTTATTTACCGCTTTCAAAAAACCCTTGATATTTAGAATCTTCAAACCGGTGAGAGTGTGGGGAAGTCATTTTCTTTTGTAACAATTAAAATTAGCATGCTTAACAGTCCAGTGAAAATCGGAATATGCGATTGTTCAGCACACTAATTTGAATTTTTATAAAATAGATATTCACCCAAAAAGTACGGAAAATGATTTTTTTCGCACGAGTCTGCCGTTCATTGAACGACGCGTAGCGGAGTTCGGTGAAGCAGCCGAGTGCAGAAAAACCTTTCCCGCAAGTGTTAGGTACCTACAACAGTTTTTCTACACACGTGCGGGAGTAAGTATACCTACATAATTCGTAGTAATTGAATTTTTTTTTTCACATGGCTGTAGAAAAAAATACTTCCCCACACTCTCACAGGTTTGTGGATTCCAAATATCAAAAGGTTTTTTGAAAACGGTAGGTGAATAAACAAGAGCATGATTTGTGTTGAAAGATACCAATGTTTTGCCATTTAAGCCCGGTCTACCGATCCTCTTACATTTTTTTTTTAGAATGGAACATGATCTGCCAGATAGGGAAATAAATGAGCATGAGAGGATTCATCGAAACTGCCACAGGGTTCTACTGAATGAAATAAATCTGGAAAACCAAGATCATTTCAGATTTACAGTAGTTCTTCAAAGAAATAATAGATGTTTCATTTGTTTGGACGGTAGAAGAAGGCAACTGGCACAAATAACATTTGCTGCTAGAATTAATTTTTACATTGAAAGGGACTTGTTCGTGCCAAGAACAAGTCTTTGCTGCTTACGGCATTATAATGATGAGGGTTTTTTGAAATCCCAGGATACAGCCCCAATTCGCGGTTTTCAAAGAGCAATTGCTATGACAGCTCAAGAAGCCATGCAATGGTTTAAGGCATTGCGTCAAAGTGTTATCCAACAAAAGGCTGGTTTGTATGAGTCAGAAAATCATTTTTCAGAAGAAGATTTTAAGTTATTGACTAATCTCAATAAGGAACAATTTCGCGACTTGTATACCTATTGTGATGATGTTGTTTTATATGGATCAACGCGAAATATTTCCAAAAAAGATGCCATAGCATTTTTAATTAAACTGAAACTTGGCTTGTCGGATAGTACATTGAAGGTGCTCATGTGTTTTCCTAGCAGACAATATGTGAGTCTGACAATAACAGCAGTTCGAACATCATTGAGTGGCAGATTTCTAGATGAAAATATTGGTGTAGGAGCAATAGAAAGAGAAAATTATATAGACTTACATGTAACACCTTTTGCGAATGAGCTGTATAACGATCATCCTGAAACACGTAAGGCAATAGCCTATGTCGATGGAACTTATATCAAAATTCCGAAAAGCTCTAATTTTCGAGCACTCAGGCAATCGTATTGTCTTTATAAGGGGTGCCATCTACTAAAACCAGGACTTATAGTTGCACCAGATGGATATATACTAGATGTTCATGGGCCATATTTTTCAGATGGAAGCAATAATGATGCTGCTATGATTGAAGATCATCTTCAGCAAGCTAATGATCAGGATCTTAATCGTGTAAGGAATTGGTTTCAAGAAGATGATATATTGATCGTTGACAGAGGATATCGTGACGCTTTGCCCTTTTTAAACGGGTTGGGTATCGATACAGAAATGCCTCCTCTAATACCACGGGGTCAACGACAATTATCTACCGAAGATTCAAATAAAGCAAGATTGATCACCAAGACACGGTGGATTATTGAAGCAAGAAATGGTCACATTAAATCTTGTTTTCATTTCTTAAGAGATATATTGCCAGTACAGCATATATCTTTTTTGAATATCTTTCTCCGAATAATATGCTCCATTATTAACCGGTATTTTCCTCTCATTCATATGGATGGAGCAACTGCAGAATCTGCACAAGCAATGAAGGAATTGGCTGCGAGAGATAATCTTCTTCAAGCTAGAGTGAATAATGAAAATCTACAAAGACAAATTATTCCAGACGACAGATGGCAAAATCTAGATGAACTAAATATCAATAATTTTCCACACCTTGATCTACAATACCTTCGGGATCTGACTGTAGGAGTATACCAATTAAAGTTGGCTCCTAGCTATATCCAAGATCGCCTGCAACGAGAAGAAGTAGAACACTTCACTTTACAAGCCACCGAACTACAACCTGGTCTGCTAAGGTCAAGAGTGTATTCCCGTTTTACACAAAGGATAAGACATAACATCTGGATTAGCTTTATTCCTAATGAGAACCTTGAACATGACAGACAGCCAATAACAGGGTATTATTGCACATGTAAAACGGGAGCAAGGACAGTGGGTTGCTGTTCCCATGTTGCAAGCGTTTTGTGGTTTCTGGGTTATGCACGTCATGAAAATAATGTTCGATATCCACCTCTGAACATTTTGTTTGCTACAAAAGATGCTGCAAACCGGCCTTTGCGCGAACCATTGCAACATTAATTATTTTTATTTATTTAATTTATCTTCAGTAGATTTAATTTTTGCATATTCAGGGTTTTTGAATATTCATTGGTAATATGAATGAAACAGAAGCAGATGCTTTTACTTAAGTTTTTTTTGAGATAAAAATATTCAGCTTTAATGCAACAAGAATAGACGGAAGTAGAATAAAAGCATTTGCTACACTTCATTCATATGACTAACTATGCCTAAGAGTTCTATTAGGTTATTGATACATCCTTTTCGTAAAAAAAGGATAATTGAAAATCGCGAATTTGTCTGGGGAAGAAGGGCGGGGGCGCCATTTTCGGTCTTTTTCCAAGCTTTCTTTAAACCCATTTACTGGGTCTCCTATTGGTCGGGGCACAATGGGCCCATGGTAACTTTTGTTTCTTTTCCCTAGCTCTACAACATATTAAAATTTTAAAAAAATCGACTGGCCTATATTTTCCATATAATCCGTGCCATGTCCTTTAAAAAATTAAATTCCAGGCTATTGCGGTTTTTACAAAGCAACTGATTACACTAAATAGTACGATACGTTGAGTATATCATTACGCAGTAGTTAAAAATCACTTGTATACTACCCCATTGTCACCTTAAACAAAAAGGCCTTTTAAAGATGCACATATTAACACACTCGGATATTCATTCATTTGAATGTGAAATTTGCATAGTAAAATTTGAACAAAAAGGCGTTTTGGAAAGGCACATATTAACACACTCGGATATTCATCTTTTTGAATGTGACACTTGCATAGTAAAATTTAAACAGAAAGGCGTTATGAAGAGTGTAAAGTAAGTGTTAATTTCAATGTAGTTAATTTTTGCTTTGCCTAATTCAAACACGAAAAAAATTCGTCATCACCCAAACATGTGGATAAACGAGTGTTTTAGTGTAAATGTTGTAATTGCAAAACTAATATCTCGAAAGAGGGACTTGTCAAAAAGTAGGAGACAATCGGACCGGACTCTGGACTCGCTGAATAATCGGAAGTAATCACATACGGTGCATCAACATAACTGATAATTTTTCAAGAAAGCTTCTTGTACAATAACTGGATTAGTTTATTTTCATATTTTGCAAAAAAGCCCGACTTCGAATACACATTCAAAGGTGCGAACGTTCGTAGAAAAAATATTGCTCATAACATCAGTGGCGGATCCAGGATTTTCTTCAGGGGGGGGGCACAGGCTTAGAATTATCAACAATGATTTCTTGAAAATTTATTTTTACTTTACTTATACGTTAAAGAATGTAGGTACAGGGTGGTCCAATTTGGACACTTTTAATATGAAACGTCAATTTCTGAGACAAAAAAATGAACCCCGTTCTCTGCTGACGCTCAAATTTCATGAAATTTTGATTGGTGCAAACACTGCAAACCGCCTTTTGATACCCTCAGCCGTTTTGCCGCTAGAGGATGTTTCTCGATTTTGAGCAATAAGGTGAAACCTCCTGAAACTTTTTTATTTATGAAAATAATTGATTTCTGTATAAACTTTATAGAGGTACTTTTCCAAGCAGAATTCAATGATGTACTCAATTTTTTTAATCCAAATAAAGTCATAGCTTACTAGAACATTTCAAAAAAATTAGTTTCATCTAGCTAATTAGGTAGATAATTGTTTTTTATTTTTTTTCTTGATAAAGGTAGGTGATACTACTACTACTACAAAAAAACAAAATGTTTATAAATAAGGTAGAAATAAGTACCACCCTGTAGATTCTGGTTTTTGGTTGTATTGTGAGATAATTTTTTTTGGATCTGGAATAATTTAAATTCAAAATATTTTTCAGTTGTACATTCTAGTGGAAAAAAGCGGTTAAACTATAATTTTTTGTAGTTTTAGTCCCACCACTCCCACCTACCTCGTTTAAATTCAAAATCCAACTATGAATCTGATACACTTTTTTTTTTAGGTTTATATCTCATAATGATTTTCTAGAGGATGGAATTAAGAACGAAATAGAAGTATCAGATATTTAATTAATAGATCCAAATACAGGAATATTTATAAAGAAAGAAGAACAGTCGAGTGACATCAATTTATCGAGACAAGAGATTATCAGGAAGTACCAATGTTACACTTGCAATGCTATATTCCACATCAAATCAAATTTGAGGCGTCATTTAATAACACATTCAGATTTTCGCCCTTTTAAATGTGACACTTGCAAAGCGAAATTCAAACAAGAATATGATTTGAAGAGACACCTAATAACACTCTTGTATAACAAGGATTTTCGGTGTAACATATGCGAAACTAAATTTAAAACCAAGGGAAATCTGAAAACTCATTTATTGACTCATTTTGATATTTATCCGTTTCAATGTGACACTTGCAAAGCAAAATTTGAACGAAAAGTCGAATTAAATAATCACAAATTAATACACTCGGATATTTATCCTTTTGAATGTGACACTTGCAGAGCTAAATTTAAACAACGATCCCATTTGAAGAGACATATATTACAACACTCGGATAACAAGGATTTTCGATGCAACATATGCGAAGCTAAATTTAAAACCAAAGGAATCCTAAAAACTCATTTATTGACTCATTTGGATATTTATCCGTTTCAATGTGACACTTGCAAAGCAAAATTTAAACGAAAAGACTATTTGGAGAATCACATAATAACACGCCATTCAGATGTTCATCCTTTTGAATGTAATACTTGCAAAGCAAAATTTAAACTAAAAGGCAATTTGAAGAGACACAAATCGACACACAGCGATATTCATCCTTTTGAATGTGACACTTGCCAAGCAAAATTTAAACTAAAAGGCGTTTTGCACATGGTATCGAACTCGGATATCGATCCTCTCGAATGTGACACTTGCAAAATAAAATTTTTGAAGAGGCACATGGTAACACACTCGGATATTCACCCTTTTGAATGTGAAACTTGCAAAATGAAATTTAAAAGAAAAGGCGATTTAAAGATGCACATGTCAACTCACTCGGATATTCATCCTTTCGAATGTGACACTTGCAAAGCAAAATTTAAAAGAAAAGGCGATTGGAAAATGCACATGTCAACTCACTCGGATATTCATCCTTTCGAATGTGACACTTGCAAAGTAAAATTTAAACGGAAAGGCGCTTTGAAAAGTCACATATTATCGATACACTCGGATATTTATCCTTTTAAATGTGACATTTGCAAAGCAAAATTTAAAAAAAAAGGCAATTTGAAAGCTCACCACTAAAACCCTCGGATATTCATCCTTTTAAATGTGACACTTGCAAACTACAATTTAAACGAAAAGGCGCTTTGAAGAGGTACATGTTAACACACTCGGATATTCATCCTTTTGAATGTAACACTTGCAAAGTAAAATTTAAACGAAAAGGCAATTTAAAAATGCACATGTTAACACACTCGGATATTCATCCTTTTGAATGTGACACTTGCAAAGTGAAATTTAAACGAAAAGGCAATTTGAAGTGGCACATGTTAACACACTCGGATATTTAACGTTCACTTGCCAAGTAAAATTTAAACGAAGAAGACCATCTAAAAAATCACATAATATCAACATAATATCAAATTCATAAAAATCAAACAAAACACGCGACTTTGACAAGAAAACAAAGAGTATGTGTGCCTCTTGGCGGACATTTTAATTTAGGTTTGACAGCACATTAGTTAGTCGCCTATCCAAAACACATGACTTTGGCAAGAAAACAAAGTGTTTATGTGCCTCTTGGCGGACATTTTCATTTAAGTTTGACAGCATCTTGAATAGTTTAATAGGCTCCTGTAAAAAATCGAAAGTTGGGTTATATAACAGTTAAATGGTCTGGAGACAAGGGAAATCCTCCAATATACAGGGTGTTTTTTCGGATGGTTAGCCAAACTTGGTGGGTGTATAGGTTGGCCCATTTCGAAGACATTTTTTTAATACACTAGTGCCCTTAAGGTCCCCGTTTTTTTATATCATTGCTTTTGTATTATTCTCAAAAATTTTCAAAAACAGATCTTTTAGCTTCTGTAATTTTCATCAAGATCAAGTATACTCTACAGACCAAAAACACATGAAAAAAAAAAAAAAAAAATTCAAAAACATTTCAAAAAAAGTTACAGAAGTTAAAAGGTCCATTTTTGGAAATTCTTGAGAACAATACGAAAGCGATGATAGAAAAAGGGGAACCTAAGGCCACAAGTGTATTAATAAATTATGTTCAAAATGGGTCTATCTATACGCTCACCAAGTTTGGCTAACCCTTCGCCAAAAAGCCTGTATAAGTTATAGTAACTCGGGTTAAAAATTAATCAATTTTCGACGGTAGGCTCTTACTCAACAATTTCAAATTTAGAACATGTTCTCCAACCTTGACTTTTGTTCAGATTACTTATCGATTATTATTGATAAAAAATGATAAAATTTAAGGCAATATTAAAAGTTATGCAAAGACAAATCCATAATAAATTCGATAAATCGAAAGCTAATTTTCAACCTTCGCCTCGATGTCAAAAATCAGAGATTTTGAATGTGTTTGAAAATCATATAAAAAAAAATATATCTTAATTTTGTCAATTGACTATAAAACTGATGAAATAGAAGAAAAGGTTTTAAAAGTTATTACTGAAACTTTATACAAGCCTCCATTTCAACATAAGGTAGAGCAGGATAGCCATCCATTCTCGATCATTTGACGAAGGAACTCCACATGAAATTTGCAGATTTTAGCTTAGAATCAAGCTAGATAAGAGACTAGAAGTTCTCAGTTGTCGTCAAATGTGCGGCACACGTATCAACTCGTGAGGGTCTGGATTCTTGTAGGAATCCCTTCAAAAGCTTTATGCCACACTCCACTGAAATGGTACTCTTATTGAAAATGTTGCCTTTTAGGAATTGATTTAATGTGAGAGACGGCTCTTCGAAAAAATCCTAAGTAATAAGGCATTCCTTGAAAAGCTATTGCTTAAAAAAAAAAAACTTCCACGAGGGGAGCAGAAATTCAACCTTGGTTATCACAAGAATTTTGATTCAATTTTTTTTTTGCAATCAACGGATTATTGTCTTATGCAACTTTATTTCGTTAAAATTTGATGCACCAGATCTTCTTGCGACCATTGGGCTTCATATTTCTTCCTTTAATACCAGAAATAGATTGCTATTTAATGTTGACTTCCACAGAAACAATTATGGTTCCAATCCCTCGTTAAGTAAAATGTGTCGATTGGCTAATGATTCACTTGATGGTAATGATGTTGATATATTTTGTGATTCTTTAAATAGGTTGAACAGGAAAGTTAAGGAAATTTCATATAAATAATCCGCTATTTTGTGAAATTCTTGTATAGTTCTTGTACTTGTAAGACTCTTGTAAAACTCTTGTTTATTTTAATTTTTTTAATCTTTATTTTGACATGATTTATAATTAGAACTATACTTTAAATAAGTTATGCGTTAATAGAATTTTGTATTTGAATTTGACAACTACTTTTTATTACACGTTTGTTTTTGAAAATGTAGTGTTCTGTGGTTCTTAAATTTTACTGTCTGATGATACTCGTATGAGTGAAACACGTGTAACTATTAAGTGAATAAAATAATAAACAATCTGAGACCTAGACTTGTTGAATTTTTTCTTTTATTGTTTTAAGATATTCTTTGACCGAATTAACACGTGTTTATTTTCAGAATTCTAAGTCTACCTCGTAAAATTTCAAAATCCAACTATGAATCTAACAAACATTTTTTTTTAGGTTTATCGTAAAGAATGAATATCTAGACGATATAGATATGAAAGTGTTAGTCAGTCCAGTTGGAGAAATATTTATAAAAGAAGAATATTCAAATGACGCCAATTTATCATCAGCGAAATTTGAACAGAAAGGCGATTTGAAAACGCACATATCAACACACTCGGATATTCATCTTGTTGTATGTAACACTTGTGAAAGGGTTGTAAATAGGGGATGATTTTGTCAGGGTAAGATTTTTTTATATTTTTGAAGAGAGCTTAGCTAGCCGTCGATTTTTTTGTTTCAAGTTTTTATTTCTAAGATTAAGAAAGCCATGGCCTGTAACGCTGATTGTGGGACACCCTGTATATTCAATAATTATTATTTGTTTGGTGGAGTATTCAAATAGTGAATCTTTTGTTTTGATGTTATGCTGGGATAATTATTGTAACATTGTAATTGGGGCTTTGGGAGATGTGAGTGAATTGTAAATTTATTTTCAGTAATATACAGATTAGTTGGTACTAGAGGCACATGCAGATGTATCTAACATCTAGGTGCCTCCAGGAAAATATGTAGGACTTGGTTAAGGGATTTAATGGCTACACATAACTATGTAAATAATTTGTATTTGTGGTTAAATAAATAAATAAATAAATAACTAAATATCTCGGAAGTAATTGCACAAGTGCATCAACATAGCCAAAAATTTTTCATGAAACAGTGTTGTCCCAACACTGGATTAGTTTATTTCACACTGTACTGAGTTGCAGGCATTAAATTAAAAGCAAACTATTGTTTTTTTGCAGGAATAATTGAAAAAATTATCGACAAAGGAATGTTCTGTTTATTTCATGAGACGAAAAATGAAGTAAAAGAATTTTAAATCGGTTGTGAATAGCATCAAATGATGGTAATGAAGTGGTATTTTCATAAACATAGCGAATAAATAACCTTTGACTATTTTTTTTTTTAAAATTCAAGCAAAATACTAAATTTTCGCTAGACATTGCGGCTGGATGTACTAACTGGGAAAATCCCTTATGAAGATAAATTATGCGAAAACTTGTGACGTCACACCTGCTAACCGCCGAAATGACTGCCTCCTGTTCGTTCAGTCTTCAGTGAACCGTGCCCTATACTTTGAGTGGTTGCAATTCGCTCTAATGAGATCGTAAAAATTTGTTTTGGAAAATTAGTACACGTATTAAAACTATGCCTCCGAAGCCGATGTGACGTCACAGCCTAGGCGTTCGTTATTTTGAACCGTCCTAACTCGAAAACGGTCTTCGTAGCAAGATGCGGTTTAAATATTTATTCCTAGATTTTTTTGCACTGAAACTTTCATTTCTTTCATTTCCCCCTTCGAGTGTGTGATATTTTTCGACACATCACCTATATTTATATTTGTTGGTTCAATCATCTGAAAATTTTATTTCGTTTTCTGTTATAAAAACAAATTAAAAAAAAAAACGTTTTTATATCAATAACTATATTTCAAAATTAGATACACAGCAAGGTGCAATTTAAATTTTTAGGAGCAATTTTTTTTTCTACAAACGTTTGCACCTTTAAATATGTATCCGGTGTCGAGAGTTTTGATCAAAATATGGAAATAAACTAATCCAGGACAGCACGGTTTCATCATGCAGCGAAGCGGGCCTTCTAGACGGTGGCATGAGGCAAACTCAGGTTGCCGTGGAAATGGGCACTACTGAAAGCGTGATTTCACGACTTTATGTACGATATCGAGAAGAGGGAGAAGTGGCGGAGAGGCACCGGGGTCACGCTCGTATTACAACTAGTGCATGAGACCGTTATTTGCAACTTGATGCTCGAAGACGTTCTACTGTGACGGCCCGGGAATTGCAAATCATGCTCCAGCAAGCACACAATGTTGAAGTTTCGGCCATTACTGTGCGTCGTCGAACCTGCACGTTCGTCGACCTTTGAAGGTTCAACCGTTATCATAGGGTAATCGAGGAGTACGACTTTTGTGGGCACAGGAACATTCTTTATGGCAAAATGAAAATTGGGAAACTGTGCTTTTCAGTGATAAATCCCGGTTTGAAATTTACTCTGACTCGAAAAGAGTTCGCGTGTGGACGGAGCTTAACAGTGCAAACTGCCTCCGCAATGTTCAGGAAGTGCACTCTTACTGTGGGGGAACAATTATTGTCTGGGGAGGAATGAGCATCGGGGGAAGAACCAAACTCATTTTGTTGGAGAATTATTCGACCGGTATAACATACGTGGATCAGATACTGGAACCAGTTGTTTTTCCATATGCAGCAGCTATTGGTCCCAACTTTATTTACATGCATGACAATTATTTGTATTCCTTATACCCGTTGAGTTACTCGGAGCTGCTCAATGTCAAAAGCTTGAACTTTCCTTTTAAAAGTGCGTTAAGCACTCGAGTCGCTCATAGTACATCCTCCTTTCCCCTGATGCACCAAATTTGCGGGTTGTGCAAGAAGCCCTTTAAGGTAATGTTAATAATTAAGAATAATGATAACATCTGAATTGTGTTTTGGTGTATCGAGTTCTAGAGCCGCACGTTCGGTGTAACTCGATGTATAAAAGGAATACAGTAAATGCCAGACCACACACGTTAAGGGTTGCGATGGACTGTTTAGAAAACAACAATATCGATGTGTTACCATAGCCAATACAGTCCCAAGATCTAAACCCCATCGAGCAAATGTGGGATATGCTATATGCTTCAAAGAAGACTTCTTCGTATGTAGAGGCCAAGAGACAATAGAAGAACTCTTTCTTTCGCGCTTCAAGACGCTTGGAATGAGATACCCCAACATGATAACGACAACTTAATTCTGACGATGCCTAGACGATGCACAGAAGTAGATAATAATCGAGGTCATACAAATTATTGAAGCACAGTTATGTTGTTTTTTGTTAAGTTTCCACTCTAGAACTCTTGTTTAGTATTCCTATATTTTTATACATTTTCAATTTTTATTTTTTTTTTCTTTTCGAAAAAGTTTTTTTCCTCACTTTGGTCTACAATCCCATGGTTTTAACATTACAAATTTATTTCTGTTTCGTCTGCTATGAATTAAAAAAATCATATTTCATCGCGTACGGCCTCGAAGTAGATAAAGTATATGCGTCCTACGCCCTCCGACGCCTCCGTGACGTCTGCGCATACGCCAACCAGTGCGTCGCGACGCCGTGGCGTCATCAGTCAGCTGTCAATGTCATCTGTCAATGTCACTCATCTGTCAATGTCAGTGGTCTGTTAATGTCAGTCACCTGTCAATGTCAGTCACCTGTCAATGTCAGTCACCTGTCAATGTCAGTCAGCTGTCAATGTCATCTAACCCAATCTACCTGAACTACTCCAACTTACCCGAACTGCTCTCTGATGCGCCATCTATAAACCCCGTTTGCTGTCACGCCATCTGCCGGGTTCGAGCTAACTGCGTCACCTATCGCATTCGAACTGTCCGCCATCTATCATCCATCATTCACAACAACAATCCTACACGCCATCTTGTATCAATCCTTTGAATCACACCAGTCATCCGATACCACCTAATGATTATATTAATTGAAAAAAGCCGGACGTCTTGATCTGGGATTGAACCCGCGATTCGCCGATCATAATGTAGAGCGTTAACCATCGCGCCACCGCCGGTTTTCAATTTGTTTAGCAAAAGCATTTATACATGGATATTCTATGAATTTTCTTCTTCGAGGAGACGTGATATTGCAAATTGTTGCAAGATTAAATAATTATCAATTAGGTACTATAAAAAAAGGGTATTATTTTAAAAAATTATCAGAAAAATATGATACCTACTGCCTTGTCTTGTATACAGGGTTACTAAGCGCGTGGTGGTCCATATCTCCTATGCCAACGGCGATCGGAGAAAAAACTAAATACAAAACTTGTAGATAAACATGACTACTACATTCCTAAATTATTTTCCAGTAAACAGGGTGGCTCAATAACTAGTAGTGACCTGAAGTTATGTTTTTTTGAATGACTCCCCCTGTATATTATGACATTTCTGGATTCTGTGAAAAATTCTAGACATATTTCATGTACAATGTCATCACAAATTCTATTTATTTAATTTCTAGGATAAATTTGATGGATTGATTGGCTTGGATTTACTAACACAATTGAAAGCAAATTTAAAATTTGAATCTTTCACTTTAGAATTACCAAATCATATTAAATTACCATTGCATTATTACGACGTAATTAAAACCTCTTGTCTTGAAAAAATTGAAACGAACGGGACTTTTGTCATACCGCCGCGTATGATATCGCAGATTAAGGTACCAGTAAATCTTGAAAATGGATATGGTCTATTGAATTATGCACAAGAAGGAAGCGTTGAGATCCCCGAGTCTTTGATAAGAATTGAAAATTATTTCGCTTACACAACAGCATTGAATTCAAGTTCAAACCCAGTGAAAATTAATTTTTCAGAACCTTTACCAGTTGAACCATTCGAAGTAAATCAATTGAATTTTATCAGTGCAGAAAATAATAATTATAAAATGCCAAAAGAATTAGACAATAAATGAAAGGCTAACTTGCAATATTTAAGACTGGAACACTGTAATTTGGAAGAAAAACAAGCCATTCGTCAACTATGTCTAGAATATAGAGACATCTTCTATTGTGAAGACGTACCATTGAGTTTTACGAATGTTATTAAACATCAAATTAAATTAACTGACGAAACACCAATTTTTGCCAAAATGTACAGATACCCCGAAATACACCGACAAGAAGTTAAGACTCAAATCAATAAATTATTGGAACAAAATATGATTAGAGAGTCAAATTCACCATTTTCAGCTCCTATATTAATAGTACCAAAGAAACTTGATGCATCTGGAAAACCAAAATTCAGATTATGTGTCGATTATAGGAAGTTGAACGAAAAACTGTTGATGTTAAATTTCCATTACCCAATATCAACGAAATTCTAGATAAATTGGGAAAAGCCAAATATTTTTTCGACTTTGCAAATGGATACTATCAAATTGAAATGGATGCAGAAGACGTTCATAAAACAGCATTTAGTACTGATTTAGGACATAATGAGTTTACCAGAATGCCCTTCGGTCTAAAGAACACTCCCCGCAACATTCTAGAAAGCAATGAATAATATTTTGCGTGGATTTCAGAATGAAATTTGTTTTGTTTACTTGAACGATATAATAATTTGTAGTAGCAGCTTACAAGAACACATACTGAACTTACGGAAAATTTTCGACAGATTACGTGAAGCTAAATTCAAAGTACAACTAGACAAATCTGAATTTTTGAGACCAGAAGTTCAATATCTAGGACATATTGTAACCAAACACGGGATTAAACCAAACCCAAATAAAATCGCCGCTGTTAAAGACATAAAATCTTTTCTCGGTTTAGTTGGTTATTACAGACGTTTTATTCAAGACTTTGCCAAAGTAACAAAGCCAATGACCTCTTGCTTGAAGAAAGATGCAAAAGTCCAGTATACTTCAGAATTCATAAAATCCTTTGAACATTTGAAAAACCTTTTAATTAATGCCCCAATTTTATCTTACCCAGATTTTTCCCAACCTTTTATCGTCAATACTGACGCCAACAATTATGTAATCGGCGCTGTTCTTAGTCAAGGAACTATTCCAAATGATAAACCTGTTGCATTTATAAGTCGAACTCTGAACCAATCAGAAACTCGATACTCTACTATCGAAAAAGAAGCACTTGCAATTGTTTATCCTTGTAAGACATTCCGACACTATATTTATGGACGAAAATTCACTCTATACACAGATCATCGTCGACTAGTCTGGTTATTCAATGTAAAAACCCAAGATTTTAAGCTAATTAGATGGCGACTACGTCTAGAAGAATATGACTATGAAATACGTTATCGAAGTGGATCCCCAAATAAAGTCGCAGATGCTTTATCTCGCATACAATTAAATGTCTACGAACAGGAATCGATAATCAATAATCCCGGTGACGTAAACCAAGACATACTAGAATATTTAAAAAACTTGACCGAAAATCCAATTTCAAGTACTTCCAAAGAAAATGAAAAGCCAGACTGAACTCAAGACAAACAAAAGAAAATTAATGTAATTTCCGAAATAATTAGAAACCCAACAACATCAGACAACACTGTACATAGTAATAATGATGAAACTGAGTCCGATCTTCCAATATTAGAGGAATTAATTAATAATAAATCAGCTCAATTTATTATCAAGAAAAATTCACATTTACAGATCAAAGTATCCGTCGATCGTTTCGAAAATCATAATATCAATCATTGTGAAATACCACAAGATCCTAAATTGATATTTGAATTTATGAGAGACTATTTACCACATGATGATAAACCAGTTTATGTATATTGCCTAACTGAGAATCTACTAACATTATTCGCTAATATATACACCAACCATTTTACAAAACCTTAAATCATAAGATGCACGAAACTAGTTAATAATGTGAAAGAAATCGAAGAACAATTGTTATTGATCAAATATCAGCACGAATCAAAGACAAATCATCGAGGAATAACAGAAACACTTGATCGAATAAATTCCAATTATTACTGGCCAAAAATGAAAGAGGTTTATCTTCGAAAAACAGAATTTCTTAACGATAATTGACAAATTCTCTAAATATGCCCAAGCATTTCCCTATGATAAAAATGCTAAATCAGTTTGCGACAAACTAGTCCAATTTTTCTCTTTTGTAGGATGCCTCGAATCAATTGTAACTGATAACGGAACCGAGTTTAATAACGAGCTTCTTAAAGAATTACTAAAAGCTCAAAAGATAAATATACACTTTACAACTCCTGGACATCATGAATCAAACTCACCAATCGAGAGAGATTTCATTCTACTATAATAGAACACTCACGAATATTGCGAACTAAGGACCCTAATAAACCAATTAATGAATTGATGCCATACGCAATAATAGCATATGATAGTACTACAAGTTCTGTAACGAAATTTACGCCTTACGAACTCGTACTAGGACATACCAATAATCGTGATCCTTTAAATTTAATATCCACAACTTTCTATTCTGACTATGTGAACTCACACAAGATTAAAGTAGACATATTATATGAAAATATCCTAGGAAACACAAAACGAAAAAAAAGAACGTGTAATAACAAAAATTAACACAAAAAGTGACGAACAAAGTCAATTCAAAATAAACCAAACTGTATATAAAAAACAACCATCTACTCCAAGACAGTTAAAAATTGTTATATGGTGAATTGGGAACAAAATAACATAAAGCTGCGACTAGTCTCAATCGATAGGACTTATGGTCCTGATGAACATACTAAAAGTCCCCAGACCTCTACCTAGGGGAACATTGTCAAAACGGCGCCGCCATCTTGGATTTTTGACATTTTTTGCTTAATTTACGTTTTACTCAAAAACTACTCATTTTTTAAGAAAGGGAAGAGATAAATTGAAGAGCACAAACAAACCTTTAAAAAACAGTTATTTTTGGACTTCCTGGGTACTAGCCTTACTGAGATAGGAGCCAAAGAAGTACTGCCAAAAAACAATTTTTTGCCTAATTTTCATTTTACTCATAAACCACTCACTTTTTAAAAAATATAAAGTGTCGTTAATCGAAGAATTAAATCTGAGGTACATAGGTACCACCGAACATCCGTGGTAGTACCCTCACCAAGATAGGAGCCGATGGAGTACCGCCGACATAGAATTTTTTTATTTTTCTTTTTGAGAGAAAAGCATAAGCAGGAAATTTCAAGAACGTGACTTAAAACATATTGCTGATATGAGTACTAGCGTGCGGAAAGTTTCACTTTTCCGCACGCGATTACAGTATGCCGAACGATGCGAAGCGGAGTTCTGCCAAGCAATCAAATGAGGAAAAGAGACTTTCTGCACGAGTATGGAACGATATTTTTTGTATTAGATGAAAATTGATACTTGTACCTCTACTAATTTCAGATACAATTTTAGATATTTTCTTTTTCCGTAGCAGCCAAGGATGATATAATAAAATATGTGAGCGCTTCTCAGTATCCCTTTACGGGACACATTAGCAATAACATTAGATGAACTTAGATTCAAAAAATACAATAGTACCACCGCCAGGCAAAATATTAACACAAACTTTAATTTGGCTGCTCTTCCTCCCACTACAGATGCTGCAAAATTCCATATCTCCAGAATTTATTTTCAAATACAAGAGCGGTTGGGATACTCTCCTGATCCATTGGTCATTCCAATGGATGGAAAGATGTAAATGAAGAGCTACATCCTATTCCAATGGAACAAGAGGTAGCTCCAGAATTTATTTTGAAAATAACTGCAATGTAGTTGCAAAAAATCAAGCGTTTTTTGCTCAAATTTGTGCGGTTCTTGCCAGGGAAATTCCTGCGAAAATATTCTTCAACAAAGTTATCCTTCCAACAATAGTGAGTCCGATGGAGAAATGTGAATAGGCCAGGTTGTAGTGTATTCAGTTTAGTTCGTATGTAATTAGGTTGAGAAAGTTTTTTTTTTAACACTGCTTTTGAAAATGGAGTTTTTCGCACGCTAAGGTACCGCTAAAAATTGAGTTTCTCACACAGCGTGCGAAAAAAAACGCACTATAATAAATACCACAAGAGAAAGAAATTTGTTGGCAAAATTTTCGACTGGTATGAAAGTTTGTTGCTTGGCAATTTCGCGAATGACAGGCGAGTGGTTGTCAAAAATTTCTTGAGCGAAATTACCAAAAACCAACAAACTTGAATAAAACCAAGAGAATCATTTTGCCTACATAATTTTTTCTTGAGTGGTATTCGGCTGGACTATTTCACGAGAGAAACAAGCCAAATTTTCATTTGGAAAATTTATTTTCTTTAGGTGACACTTGTCAAACTCAATAGTTTTTCACATTAACCACACAAAATTTTGTCGCTGAAAAACCATCATGTTGGTTTTGTCCAGGTAGAAACAGGTAGAAGTTTTGTCAGTAGGAAACCGGCTGTTCCTATGACATTTTGTCAGTGTAAAACACTCTAGTGAAATAGTCATATATAATACCACAAGAGAAGAAATTTTGTTGGCAAAATTTTCGACTGGTATGAAACTTTGTTACCAAAAAGCAACAAACTTGAATAAAACCAAGAGAATAATTTTGCCTACATTATTTTTTCTTGACTGGTATTCGGCTGGACTATTTCACGGGAAAAACAAGCCAAATTTTCATTTGGAAAATTTTATTCTTTAGGTGACATTTGTCAAACTCGATAGCTTTTTACATTAACCACACAAAATTTTGTCGCTGAAAAACCATCATGTTGGTTTTGTCCAGGTAGGAACAGGTTGGAGTTTTGTCAGTAGGAAACCGGCCGTTCCTATGACATTTTGCCAGTGTAAAACACTCTAGTGAAATAGTATATGTGAAATTATCAGTAATTTCTATCAAAATACAATTTTGGTTGCCTTATTTTGCAGTTGTAGAAAAAGCATTGTAAAAAACTCGTTTAAACTGTCTCGGCCGTGCGAAAAAAGTCGTTTTCAAAATTTGTTGTTCGAATAACTATTGTTGTTATATGTTTGTACCTACCTATCATAACAGAGTAAACAAGCTTCTATATGTATATGTAGTATGTAGGTAGAATACACGTTGGTAATATTATGTTTCGTTGATCGAATTTGTTGTATAAAACAATAAAATTTTCATAAAAGTGTAACGGAGAAACTATCCTAAAGCATTTTAAATGGATTTATATCAGATTTCCTACAAAACGCAACAAAATTCAAGTTATATTAGCTTGCATCTGGAAAGCGGTATTTCGGCGATACTTCTTCGGCTCCTATCTCAGTAAGGGTAGTACCCAGAAAGTTCAAAAATAACTATTTTTGAATAATAAGTAGTTTTCAAGTAAAACGTAAATTAAGCAAAAAATGTAAAAAATCCAAGATGGCGGCGCCATTTTGACAATGTTCCCCCATGGGGAGGTCTGGAACTTTTAGTATGTTCATCAGGACCATAAATCCTATCGATTTAGACTAGTCGCAGCTTTATGCTATTTTGTTCCCAATAAAATTATAACTGTCTTGGGGTAAACGCGTTCCTCTAAAAGTAAACCAAAATATTATGGACCTTTGAAAATAATCGAAATCTTAGAACATAACCGTGTGAAAGTACAACACGTAAAAAACCCACAAAAAGTAGAAACAATCCATATTAAGGAACTGAAACCACCTCTTGTTACAGATACACCTGTACAACAGGATACTCCTACGACACTCCTAGATACAACGACCAAAACCCAGGAATCCTTCCATATAAATTAGGTTATGCCCAGAAAGTATCTAATCATTGGACATTCGTTCAAATATTCAACATTGAAAACTTAATTGACGAATTTGATATTCTATCAAATCAATACCAATCACTCGAAAAAACCCTAAATAACAAAACAGGATTTCAGGCAGAATATTTTCACAAATACTTATTAATAACCTGGAATCGAAAATCAATAACCAAATAAATCAATTATTACCAATTAATTCTCTTAAGAGACAAACACGAGGTTTAATTGATGGATTAGGTAGTATAGTTAAAAGTTTAACTGGAAACTTAGACCAACAAGACGCTCTAAGATATGATGCTGAAATTGATATCCTTAAAAAGAATCAAAATAATGAAAAATCAGCCATAGACAAACAATTGACACTTCTTCACAAGACAATTGACAATTTTCAAGAAATCACACAAAATATATCTCATAATCAAGAAATCTTGAAAGATCGAATTACCAATGTTATTGAAACAATTAATTGCTTACAAATCGAAATGGCAACGACTCGTGAATATTTTAAAATTCAAATGGTTTTAACGCAAATCTCTATGATGTATCAAAATATCTATGATATATTAGAACAAATCGAAGTTGCAATATCATTTGCTAAAGTAAATAATTTCCACAATTCCATCATAAAGCCTTCTGAACTTTTAAATGAGTTATTGTTAATAAATAACCAGCTTTTATCAGAAAAGTTACCTTTTGAAGCCATACCTGAAAATATCTTGAACTCTGAGACTATTCTGGATATAAAAAGCTTCTCAAAAGATAGTGAAATAATATTTATTATCGAAGTACCTCTGTTAGAAAAAGAAAACTACAATTGTGTTCAATTGTTTCCTTTACCAACGCCTACCAATAAATACTTTAAAATGTTGATTCCTAATTTCCAATATGTCATAATTAATGAACATAATTTTGGTTATTCGAACACACCTTGTAAGAAAATACTCGATAATGAAAGTGGATAGTGATTACTGATAAAGACATTACAGCATTACAACAGTGCGGAAGTGAAAAAGAAAATGTGTTTTTGAATGGAACTCATTTAGTAGAAATCAATCTCCCATGTAGTTTGAAAATTGCTGACATTGTCATCAAGTCTTATAAAAATATTAATCACAAATTTTATGTTTTTCCTTTACCTAATATTAAGGTCAATGTTGCACACAAAATAGAACACAAGGACCTTAAGTTAGTGACTTTAAACAATGTTAATTTTGATAAATTGGATTCTTTGCAAAATGAAATACAAAATCAAAAAAAATCAAATTTGGAAATGCTAAAAGATACAGTTTTTTATTATACGCCCAGTATATGGACTATTTTACTTTATATTATAATTTTATTGATTTTATTATTTTTCTTGTACAAGTATATGCTCCCTTTGTTGTTTGTCAAATAGAAATTGGATTCAAACAATAATGAAATCATTATTTGAACTTCAAATATTTTGGGTCCTAAAAACTTAAAAGTTTATATGCCCAATTAAAAGGGGAGGAGTAACGTGCCCAGAATTGCCTAGCTTATTATATTAATCTGCTCCATTTGCTTAATTACTTTATAAAATCATCTGATTGTTCTCTTCAAGCCAGTTTCATCTGTATAACCATACGTGTATGTTCGGTCCGGAAAACAAAAGTTTGTTTTTAGAAAATAAAGTTTGTTTTTTAAAAAGTCGTTTTTGTGGTTCCACAACGTAATTCAGGTCTGTTTACACAGGTATTTTTTTTTTTTTTTTCTTACGGATATGCGTACTCGCAAGGAAAATGTCCTATCACGCTCGAGAAGCGGCAAGTGCGCGGAAATGTCGGTGTATGTTGGTCTTGAAACGGTTCAGGTTGTAACCTGCAGGGAAAACCGTCGCAGGGAGTTTATTCCACAGCGATGCTGTTCTCCAGAGATATGAATTCTGATATAATGAGGTTCTTGGTTGCCTCTAGTTTGACAGTAAATTCATGGTTACCGTCTGTTTGACGGGTTCGCCTGGTAGGCGCTACTCTCGGTGGAATCATACGTGCCAACTCTTCAGAGCATTTTCCATGATAAGTACCCTGTAGAAGAGAGATAAATCGCCCACAGATCTGCGATGTTCGAGACCATCCAAGTTACGAGTAAGTGCGGGGGTCATTGATCAGCTTGATAGCTCGTTTTTGCACGGTGTTCAAAAGCATTAAGGTATGTTTGGGTGCTGCACTCCATATATGTGAGCAGTACTCCATAGTTGGTCGAATCTGGGCTTTGTAGAGTGTCAGCAATTGGCTTGGTGTGTACAGATGTCTTGTACGAAATAGCACCCCAAGCTTTTGGGACGCCCTTTTAGCAATATCTGCCACGTGACTGTGCCAAGACATGTTGGTCTCTGCAGTAACCCCCAAGATGTTCAACTGACTCTGTAATGTGACAGCACTTCCAGATAGCATGATGTTTGGCTCACCGGTGCTGGTCTTTTTTGAAAAGAGAGCTGCTTGGGTTTTCTGCGCGTTGAACTGTACAAGGTTTTTGTTACCCCAGTCCTCTATTATCTCCAAGTCGTTATTTATCTGCGATATTTGAGTTAGTCTAAGATGATGGAATTCACGTGCGGAAAGACCTGTGGGTGGTATGAGTGAGGAGACTACATTGCCATCGTCTGCAAAGCAATAAAGTGGATTTACTGTTTTATCTATGAGGTCATTTATGTAAATCAGAAAAAGAGTTGGCGAAAGGATTGCTCCCTGTGGCACACCAGCATTTATTTGGTAAGAGTTGGAGTTCTGGCCATCCAGTGGAACATAAATGGATCTGTCCTTTAGGTAACTTTCAAACCAAGTGCAAAGTTTCGGCGATAATCCCATTGCTTTGAGCTTGTTGAGCAGATTTTCATGCCAAACTTTGTCGAATGCTTTAGATATATCTAAGGCAATTGTTCTTGTTTCACCCCGCAACTCAATCGCTTTTTGCCATAAGTGAGTGACGTATGTAAGTAAATCGCCAGTTGACCTATATTTTCGAAATCCGTATTGCTTATCGTTGATAATTTTGTACTTTTCCAAGTACTTGGTTAGGTGATTGTTCACAACTCTTTCCATTACTTTTGATATCACCGGAAGTAGAGCAATTGGTCTATAGTTTAACGGATCTGTCTTTTTTCCTTTCTTTGGAATGGGTTGTACTGCGGCAGACTTCCATGATGATGGATATACTCCTTGCCTGTAAGACAAATTGAATAATTTTGCGAAAGTTGGGGTGAGTTCGTTGGCGCAATTTTTGAGTACTATTGCGGGAATGCCATCCGGACCCATTGCTTTGTTTGTATCTAGCTTTTTAAGGGATTTTCGTATTTCTCTGTGACAAAAGGGTACCTCTGACATACTATGGGAAACCCTTTCAATGAACGGTGGAGTTTTTCCGTTTGGCACTGTTAGGTTGGAGTTGGAGGAAAACATTTGGGCCAGCATATTGGCTTTTTCCTCTGATGTTGCGGCTAAGTGATTATTTTTATCTGTAAGTGGTGGTATGGATGACTTGGTGAAGTTAGATCCAACAGCTTTTGCAAGAGACCAAAAGGACCTAGAACTACTTGGACAATTCAGCAACCTGTTTTTTATTCTTTGATTGTATGTTTCTTTAGCGGAGTCAATAGTAATTTTGCAACTATTTTTGGCTTCTATAAATTCTGTGTGGTTTTGAGCGGTTTGTTGTCGTTTCCAAAGGCTATATGCTCTGTGTTTTTTCTGTACAGCTGTTTGACACTGGCCGTTGAACCAAGGTTTTGCATTAGCTCTACGTTTAGTTGTATGTGGGATATATGCATCCATTCCAGATAAGATTACTTGTGTTATTTCATTACAGCAAATAGTGGGATCAGCTGTTTTAAAGCAAACCTCTTGCCATGGAAAATCCAGGTAAAACTGTTTTAGGTAGCTTCTTTTAGGACTGGCCTGACTTCACAGACAGCTTTTTGGGACAGGTCTGTCTATAGAGACAGCTTTTCGAGATAGGTCTGTCTACACAGATAGCTTTTCGAGACAGGTCTGTCTATAGAGACAGCTTTTCGAGACAGGTCTGTCTATGGAGACAGCTTTTCGAGACAGGTCTGTCTATGGAGACAGCTTTTCGAGACAGGTCTGTCTACACAGACAGCTTTTCGAGACAGGTCTGTCTATAGAGACAGCTTTTCAAAACAGGTCTGTCTATGAAAACAGCTTTTCGAGACAGGTCTGTCTATGGAGACAGCTTTTCGAGACAGGTCTGTCTACACAGACTGCTTTTCGAGACAGGTTTGTAGTAACGGGGGCACCTGAGCCTGATAAATTTTTTGATACCTTGGGAAAAATCTCTAAATCGGCGGCGCCTTTGATCTGAAACAGCTATACAGGTCTAGAGATAGGTTTGTATACACCTATACAGGGCTAGAGACAGGCCTGTATACAGCAATGGTGAGCAAGGGTTAGTTTGGGTTAGTTATAGGTTAGCATAGGACCCCCCACGTCGTTGGGTCAGTTACGTTGCCTGAAAAAGGAGTTGAGAGGAAAAGACATAGTGAGCTTTTGCCAAATAGGATTAGAGAAATTATTTGTGGTCCTAGTAATTCGAGGAAAACCAATGTGATGTTGAGTCTGCTAACCGATCCGAATGGACTCAGATTCGAGAATGTCTACGTTTATTCAAAGTCACTATATCAGGAGAAATACAAATTCCTCGAGCAGGTGCTGAAAAATGTTCTAGTTGTAACATTTCAGGCTTTCAGTGATAATGATGCGGTGTTGGATCCGGAGAATACGAAACCAGATTCTGTATTTATATTCGACGATGTGGCTTGCGAGAAACAGGACAAGATACGAAACTACTTTTGCATGGGTCCACATAATGCAGTCGATTCATTCTACCTCTGTCAAATTCCAAAGTACCCAAACAATTGGTGCGAGATAACGCAAATGTGTTGATTTTATTCAAGCAAGACGATATGAATCTGAAACATATCTACAATGATCACGTGAATACAGATATGTCGCTGGAAAAATTTAAAATCCTCTGTTCTGAGTGTTGGAAAGATAAATATGGATTTCTGGTTATTGTTAAGGATTGCGATATATGTAAAGGGTGGTACAGGAACAAGTTTGATACCTATAATCTCCTAGATGATCACACTAGTTTCAGTATCACTGAAGACGTTATCGCATACAGACCTGTCTCATATCACAAGCCAAGCTGCACTCTTCTCACCGAAGCTAGAATCTTTAGCTTTAGCTCGTTCCCACGCCCTGTTCTCCAACACCTTATTCGGATCGGTTAGCAGACTCAACATCCCATTGGTTTTCCTCGAATTACTAGGACCACAAATAATTGCTCTAATCGTATTTGGCAAAAGTCTTTTCCTCTCACACACTCCTTTTTCAGGCAACGTAACTGATCCAACGACGTGGGGGGTCCTATGCTAACCTATAACTAACCCAAACTAACCCTTGCTCACCATTGCTGTATACAGGCCTGTCTCTAGCCCTGTATAGGTGTATACAAACCTATCTCTAGACCTGTATAGCTGTTTCAGATCAAAGGCGCCGCCGATTTAGAGATTTTTCCCACGGTATCAAAAAATTTCTCAGGCTCAGGTGCCACCGTTACTACTAACCTGTCTCGAAAAGCAGTCTGTGTAGACAGACCTGTCTCGAAAAGCTGTCTCCATAGACAGACCTGTCTCGAAAAGCTGTCTTCATAGACAGACCTGTCTTAAAAAGCTGTCTCTATAGACAGACCTGTCTCGAAAAGCTGTCTGTGTAGACAGACCTGTCTCGAAAAGCTGTCTCCATAGACAGACCTGTCTCGAAAAGCTATCTCCATAGACAGACCTGTCTCGAAAAGCTGTCTCCATAGACAGACCTGTCTCGAAAAGCTGTCTCTATAGACAGACCTGTCTCGAAAAGCTGTCTCTATAGACAGACCTGTCTCGAAAAGCTGTCTCTATAGACAGACCTGTCCCAAAAAGCTGTCTGTGAAGTCAGGCCTGTCCTAGAAGAAGCTACCTGTGTAGACAGACCTGAATTACGTTGTGGAACCACAAAAACGACTTTTTAAAAAACAAACTTTATTTTCTAAAAACAAACTTTTGTTTTCCGGACCGAACATACTGTAACGACCGTTACTTTATTTTTACCTTTTTCCGGAACTTCCGTATTTTGCATCAGAAATTTGTCGTTGTTTTTCGAGCTTAAATGGTTAAATTATAACGCTATTATCAGTGGATTTATTCTGTCGCGAAAACATTGGTTTTCCCTGTGGAAATAATTTTCCTTTATACCTTAACCGTGCGACTCGACAACGTGTCGAATGAATCTCGCGCGAACCCAGTCCATCTACAGCACCAGATACCACGCGCAACCCCACTCTTGCCTGCCGTCGGCCAGGCAGCATCGAAGCAGCTTAGCTCTTGAGACGAGCGGACAGTGAGAATCATTACCGATACCGACCCGAAACCAACCAGTCGAGCCCGAAAACCGATCCCGCTCACCTGGAGTCATTCAGGTGAGACCTACCGACCGACCGACCGCCGCCGCCGTCTTCAGCCGTCCCGACGCCGCTCTTTAAGGATGCAGGTATTACCGTTTGCCCCGTACCCCGCTAACCAGAACACGGGCTGAATGGTTCCATCTCCGGACCTCGTTTACAGGGTGGAACTATTCTTTCCGTGCCGGGTTGTGAGAATCATCGTGCTGTGCTGCGGTTCCCGCGATGCTTCTCGCTAACCTTATTCGACCTCGTCATCACATGGGCTGAATGGCAACACCACAGCGTCCCGTTTACAGGGGTGTAGCTATTCTGCCCGTGCCAGATTATGGGAACCATCGTGCTGTGTTTCGGTTCCGGCGATGTTTCCCATTGCCTTCTTTTTCTCCGTTTAATAAACACGGACTGTATGGCGCCACCACAGCGTCCCGTTTACAGGGTGGAGCCATACCTTCTGTGCCAAGCGGCAGAATCCATCGTGCTGGATCCCGGTTACGGCGATGTATCCTGGCGCTTTTCTCTCTCCGTGTCCGACAAAAAGGTACTTGCATCCTAGCCGAATTCATAACTCGCGCATGCGCTGTCATGGACAAACGACTTGAAGGGGGGCGAGCGTATAATTAAACATGGTTTGTCCGGAGCCTTTTCTCTTTCTCTCTTTCTAATTAAACCGTTACCGTTACTGTTACCGTTACCGCCCAAACTTCTCTATTTCGCAAAGACACCGTAATCCACGCTTTTCTTCGCGCTCACTCGTTACACACTCTACTCCCCTTCTCTCTCTACCTGTCCGATAATTATTATTTAGCCAGAGCTGTTATTAATTGGTTTCTCTTGTTTATTCCGTACCGTACCGATTTAAAGAGAATAAATTATGGATATTATTGTGAACCATCATCATGAGTTTTATTTCTGAACTGACTGCGCATTGACCCCTGGTTTTTCTTTCTCCACTGTAACAAGCTACCTGGTGCCCGTGGACCCTCGACCACGTTAATCCCGAGGGTGGCGCCCGAGAAAACCGATGGAAAATTGACCGAAAAGTATTACCTGACCGATAAGCTTGCCACAGCTGACAAGCACCAAAGAAAACCCGTTACAATACACGTATGGTTATACAGATGAAACTGGCTTGAAGAGAACAATCAGATTATTTTATAAAGTAATTAAGCAAATGCAGCAGATTAATATAATAAGCTAGGCAATTCTGGGCACGTAACTCCTCCCCTTTTAATTGGACATATAAACTTTTAAGTTTTTAGGACCCAAAATATTTGAAGTTCAAATAATGATTTCATTATTGTTTGAATCCAATTTCTTTTTGACAAACAACAAAGGGAGCAGATACTTGTACAAGAAAAATAATATAAAGTAAAATAATCCATATACGCGGCGTATAATAATAAACTGGATCTTTTAGCATTTCCAAATTTGATTTTCTTTGATTTTGTATTCCATTTTGCAAAGAATCCAATTTATCAAAATTAACATTGTTTAAAGTCACTAACTTAAGGTCCTTATGTTCTATTTTGTGTGAAACATTGACCTTAATATTAGGTAAAGGAAAAACATAAAATTTGTGATTAATATTTTTATAAGACTTGATGACAATGTCAGCAATTTTCAAACTACATGGGAAATTGATTTCTACTAAATGAGTTCCATCAAAAACACATTTTCTTTTTCACTTCCGCACTGTTGTAATGCTGTAATGTCTTTATCAGTAATCACTATCCACTTTCCTTCATCGATATTTTGCACTTGAACACTTTCGATTTTCACAAGAATTGGATTACAATTTGTGATATTATGTTGATAAGTTAACAATTGCAATTCACATGGTAAATTCTTACACAATATTTCTGTGTGTATGTGTTTACACAAATATTCATTATCGAATATTTTCTTACAAGGTGTGTTCGAATAACCAAAATTATGTTCATTAATTATGACATATTGGGCATTAGGAATCAACATTTTAAAGTATTTATTGGTAGGCGTTGGTAAAGGAAACAGTTGAACAACATTGTAGTTTTCTTCGATAATAAATATTATTTCACTATCTTTTGAGTAGCTTTTTATATCCAGAATAGTCTCAAAATTCAAGATATTTTCAGGTATGGCTTCAAAAGGTAACTTTTCTGATAAAAGTTGGTTATTTATTAACAATAACTCATTTAAAAGTTCAGAAGGCTTTATGATGGAATTGTGGAAATTATTTAGTTTAGCAAATGATATTGCAACTTCGATTTGTTCTAATATATCATAGATATTTTGATACATCATAGAAATTTGCGTTAAAACCATTTGAATTTTAAAATATTCACGAGCCGTTGCCATTTCGATTTGTAAGTAATTAATTGTTTCAATAACATTGTTAATTCGATCTTTCAAGATTTCTTGATCATGAGATATATTTTGTGTGATTTCTTGGAAATTGTTAATTGTCTTGTGAAGAAGTGTCAATTGTTTGTCTATGGCTGATTTTTCATTATTTTGATTCTTTTTAAGGATATCAATTTCAGCATCATATCTTAGAGCGTCTTGTTGGTCTAAGTTTCCAGTTAAACTTTTAACTATACTACCTAATCCATCAATTAAACCTCGTGTTTGTCTCTTAAGAGAATTAATTGGTAATAATTGATTTATTTGGTTATTGATTTTCGATTCCAGGTAATTAATAAGTATTTGTGAAAATATTCAGCCTGAAATCCTATGTTGTTATTTAGGGTTTTTTCGAGTGATTGGTATTGATTTGATAGAATATCAAATTCGTCAATTAAGTTTTCAATGTCAAATATTTGAACGAATGTCCAATGATTAGATACTTTCTGGGCATTACCTAATTTATATGGAAGGATTCCTGGGTTTTGGTTTAGGTTGTTGTATCTAGGAGTGTCGTAGGAGTATCCTGTTGTACAGGTGTATCTGTAACAAGAGGTGGTTTCAGTTCCTTAATATGGATTGTTTCTACTTTTTGTGGGTTTTTTACCTGTGGTACTTTCACACGGTTATGTTCTAAGATTTCGATTATTTTCAAAGGTCCATAATATTTTGGTTTACTTTTAGAGGAACGCGATGGTTGTTTTTTATATACAGTTTGGTTTATTTTGAATTGACTTTGTTCGTCACCTTTTGTGTTAATTTTTGTTATTACACGTTCTTTTTCTCGTTCTGTGTTTCCTAGGATAGTTTCATATAATATGT
This sequence comes from Ceutorhynchus assimilis, assembly GCA_917834065.1. Taxonomy (NCBI): domain Eukaryota; kingdom Metazoa; phylum Arthropoda; class Insecta; order Coleoptera; family Curculionidae; genus Ceutorhynchus; species Ceutorhynchus assimilis. The sequence continues at coordinate 7,087,646 of OU892286.1, forward strand.
CTACTTTATTCTTGTGTGAGTTCACATAGTCAGAATAGAAAGTTGTGGATATTAAATCCAAAGGATCACGATTATTGGTATGTCCTAGTACGAGTTCGTAAGGAGTAAATTTCGTTACAGAACTTGTAGTACTATTATATGCTATTATTGCGTATGGCATCAATTCATTAATTGGTTTATTAGGGTCTTTAGTTCGCAATATTCGTAAGTGTTCTATTATAGTAGAATGAAATCTCTCTCGATCGGTGAGTTTGATTCATGATGTCCAGGAGTTGTAAAGTGTATATTTATCTTTTGAGCTTTTAGTAATTCTTTAAGAAGCTCGTTATTAAACTCGGTTCCGTTATCAGTAACAATTGATTCGAGGCATCCTACAAAAGAGAAAAATTGGACTAGTTTGTCGCAAACTGATTTAGCATTTTTATCATAGGGAAATGCTTGGGCATATTTAGAGAATTTGTCAATTATCGTTAAGAAATTTTGTTTTTCGAAGATAAATGTAAATGTATCCATGTGTAAGATTTGGAAGGGCTTCGATGGTGATTCTGTCCTGACAAGTGGGATATACGTTTTTAATCGTGAGTATTTTTGAGTTTGACAGATAACACCATCGTTGATATATTTTGTAACCTTCTCTTTCATTTTTGGCCAGTAATAATTGGATTTTATTCGATCAAGTGTTTCTGTTATTCCTCGATGATTTGTCTTTGATTCGTGCTGATATTTGATCAATAACAATTGTTCTTCGATTTCTTTCACCTTATTAACTAGTTTCGTGCATCTTATGATTTAAGGTTTTGTGAAATGGATGGTGTATATATTAGCAAATAATGTTAGTAGATTCTCATCTAGGCAATATACATAAACTGGTTTATCATCATGTAGTAAATAGTCTCTTATAAATTCGAATATCAATTTAGGATCTTGTGGTATTTCACAATGATTGATATTATGATTTTCGAAACGATCGACGGATACTTTGATCTGTAAATGTGGATTTTTCTTGATAATAAATTGAACTGATTTATTATTAATTAATTCCTCTAATATTGGAAGATCGGATTCATTTTCATCATTATTACTATGTACAGTGTTGTCTGATGTTGTTGGGTTTCTAATTATTTCAGAAATTACATTAATTTTCTTTTGTTTGTCTTGAGTTTCGTTTGGCTTTTCATTTTCTTTGGAAGTACTTGGAATTGGATTTTCGACCAAGTTTTTCAAATATTCTAGTATGTTTTGGTTTACGTCACCGAGATTATTGATTATCGATTCCTGTTCGTAGACATTTAATTGTATGCGAGATAAAGCATCTGCGACTTTATTTTGGGATCCACTTCGATAACGTATTTCATAGTCATATTCTTCTAGACGTAGTCGCCATCTAATTAGCTTAGAATCTTGGGTTTTTACATTGAATAACCAGACTAGTGGACGATGATCTGTGTATAGAGTGAATTTTCGTCCATAAATATAGGGTCGGAATGTCTTACAAGCATAAACAATTGCAAGTGCTTCTTTTTCGATGGTAGAGTATCGAGTTTCTGATTGGTTCAGAGTTCGACTTATGTTGCAACAGGTTTATCATTTGGAATAGTTCCTTGACTAAGAACAGCGCCAATTGCATAATTGCTGGCGTCAGTAGTGACGATAAAAGGTTGGGAAAAATCTGGGTAAGATAAAATTGGGGCATTAATTAAAAGGTTTTTCAAATGTTCAAAGGATTTTATGAATTCTGAAGTATACTGGACTTTTGCATCTTTCTTTAAGCAAGAGGTCATTGGTTTTGTTACTTTGGCAAAGTCTTGAATAAAACGTCTGTAATAACCAACTAAACCGAGAAAAGATTTTATGTCTTTAACAGCGGCGATTTTATTTGGGTTTGGTTTAATCCCGTGTTTGGTTACAATATGTCCTAGATATTGAATTTCTGGTCCCAAAAATTCAGATTTGTCTAGTTGTACTTTGAATTTAGCTTCACGTAATCTGTCGAAAATTTTCCGTAAGTTCAGTATGTGTTCTTGTAAGCTGCTACTACAAAATTATTATATCGTCCAAGTAAACAAGACAAATTTCATTCTGCAATCCACGCAAGATATTATTAATTGCTTTCTGTAATGTTGCGGGGAGTGTTCTTTAGACCGAAGGGCATTCTGGTAAACTCATAATGTCCTAAATCAGTACTAAATGCTGTTTTATGAACGTCTTCTGCATTCATTTCAATTTGATAGTATCCATTTGCAAAGTCGAAAAAATATTTGGCTTTTCCCAATTTATCTAGAATTTCGTTGATATTGGGTAATGGAAATTTAACATCAACAGTTTTTCGTTCAACTTCCTATAATCGACACATAATCTTAATTTTGGTTTTCCAGATGCATCAAGTTTCTTTGGTACTATTAATATAGGAGCTGAAAATGGTGAATTTGACTCTCTAATCATATTTTGTTCCAATAATTTATTGATTTGAGTCTTAACTTCTTGTCGGTGTATTTCGGGGTATCTGTACATTTTGGCAAAAATTGGTGTTTCGTCAGTTAATTTAATTTGATGTTTAATAACATTCGTAAAACTCAATGGTACGTCTTCACAATAGAAGATGTCTCTATATTCAAGACATAGTTGACGAATGGCTTGTTTTTTTTTTTCCAAATTACAGTGTTCCAGTCTTAAATATTTCAAGTTAGCCTTTAATTTATTGTCTAATTCTTTCGGCATTTTATAATTATTATTTTCTGCACTGATAAAATTCAATTGATTTACTTCGAATGGTTCAAATGGTAAAGGTTCTGAGAAATTAATTGGGGTTTGAACTTGAATTCAATGCTGTCGTATAAGCGAAATAATTTTCGATTCTTATTAAAAACTCGGGGATCTCGACGCTTCCTTCTTGTGCATAATTTAATATACCATATCCATTTTCAAGATTTACTGGTACCTTAATCTGCGATATCATACGCGGCGGTATGACAAAATTCACGTTCGTTTCAATGTTTTCAAGACAAGAGGTTTTAATTACGTCGTAATAATGCAATGGTAATTTAATATGATTTGGTAATTCTAAAGTGAAAGATTCAAATTTTAAATTTGCTTTCAATTGTGTTAGTAAATCCAAACCAATCAATCCATCAAATTTATCCGAGAAACTAAATAAATAGAATTTGTGTATCCCGTTAGTTTTAAAACTGGGAAACAAAGGTAATTCTGCAGTTTGATTGTGAAATGCGTGTGAGGTTTGCACTTGGAATAATTCATTTGAATTTTTAATCATGGATTAAATTCAAGATTGGTGCCAAATGATAGTTTATGAAAAACTAAGATAGGAATGTAAAATCCGTTTTCTCGTGAAATTAACCGTTCAGGTTTTACAGTCTGTCAAAGATGCAAAAAAGTCAGTTTTCAACTGTCAATATTTCCGAAACAGTTGAAGATAGGTATATGACATTGAACATGAAATATGTCTAGAATTTTCCACAGAATCCAGAAATGTCATAATATACAGGGGGAGTTATTCAAAAAAACATAACTTCAGGTCACTACTAGTTATTGGGCCACCCTGTTTACTGGATTTTTTTTTTGTATTGATGATTGGCTGCTATTTTATTGAAATTCTTTGAAAAAAAAATGGTCCGCGGTCGGATACATTAACTAAGTGTATTACCGAGTTTGTTTATCGTTATTTATTTTGCAGTACTAATAACATCGCGCCAGACTCGTAGACTAAACAATGACATCATATGCTATAAGTCTACACAAATCGATTCAGTCTTTTCCGATCTCTCCAACAGTAGACATTATAATTATTATAAAATTATTGCACAACTTTTTTTTTTTTTAACAAGTAAGTAAATCTTTTATATACTAATATCAATACCTACAGAATATTTTTTAGATATGGATTTGAAATCAATCAACGAGACGTGCCTCTTCAAGGATCAAAAAACACTTGTGAAATTACAAGACATGGAGCCTGGCAGAAAGTACCCAATATTTTCTGCTAAAAAAACCCAAAGTAAATTCGGATCGAGCATCCTCATTGAACTTGACGATAAGGCCGTGTTTCTTCCAAAACGTACCACCAAATCATTGGAAGATCATATTGAGCAGTTTATGGATGGAAAATATTCAATAATATACAGAGGCCAGAAGGATGTAGGACGACCAAACCAAATATCGCTTTTTGAAATAGTTGAGTCTTAAAAAATTTATGTTTTTAAATAAAAAATTGGTTGAGGTTAGTATTTTTTTTTTCTTAAGCCCATCTGTCTATTTTCTTTATATTTCTTCATGTATTAATGCATGTATAAATTCACTTTTTTTTTCATCTGTATAAATACATGTAGAAATATAAAAAATACACAGAGGTGTAATGTTATACGGGGTTTATAGATGGCGCATCAGAGAGCAGTTCGGGTAAGTTGGAGTAGTTCAGGTAGATTGGGTTAGATGACATTGACAGCTGACTGATATTGACAGCTGACTGACATTGACAGACCACTGACAGGTGACTGACATTGACAGGTGACTGATATTGACAGGTGACTGATATTGACAGGTGGCATTGACAGCTGAATGACATTGACAGATGACATTGACAGCTGACTGACATTGACAGCTGACTGATGACGTCACAGCGTCGCGACGCCCTGGTTGACTCATGCGTAGACGTCACGGATGCGTCGGAGGATGGTGAACGAACCATCATACACTACTGAAGAGAACGTGACTTTTCGTACATTTTTAGTTTTGCTTTTCGATTATTTTAGGTACCATCGTCACCGAAAGTATCTGGGACAAAAATAATTCATAGTCGGTAATCACCTAGACTATTGACAATTATTTCAAGTGTGGCATTGTTAAACCAAAAATTCATATATAGGCTGACAAATATTTGACACTAATAGTACAAGAGCTAATATGATGCTGTCCCTGTTACTTTTGGTGACGATGGTACCTACAAAAAAATCTCGAATTTTGCTTCGTTTTCGAATTATTTGGATAAAACTAAAAAAGATGCATTAAGGCAGCTTTGTGATTTCATCATTTTCCATGATTTTCCAGGTGTCAAACTAAACATATTGAACTATAGAAACCCTCAAACATAATTGTTCCTCTAACCCTAAACTTTAGACATTTTCAATTCCTTGTTCCTATAAGGTAAAAAAATTAATTAGAAAATCAAAATACCTCAAAAACTGTAAGAATTTCTATTTAAGTAGGAACCTACCTAAATGTGGCTGAAAAAAAATGTTCTAACTAAATGACTTAAAACTGTATCACGTCCTAAAAAGATATTCATCAACCTTCAAAAAAGTCAGAACACCCTGTATTTTAAAATATTTATGTGTTATTATCAAAGGGAGATATTTATAACTTTTATTTCCATTTACAGTTCTACTTCTCAAGAATCCGCATTTGAATATCTGGAGGTTTCAACTAATACAAGGAATGAGTACCACTAATCAGCTGCAAAGTCAACTACAGAATACACAACCCAAAATCGATAGTATTTTTTCTACTATACAAGTAACCAAGCAGAAAGAAGAGGTCCTAACTCAGTTGATTACAAAAATGATTTGCATTGATTGCCTACCTGTTTCGTTTGTGGAAAATAAAGGTTTCAAATAGTTATTTGTTTTACTAGGCAGAAAAGTACAAGATTTAATGCCGCGGCTGGTGTTTCATAGCCGAGGCATAGCCGAGGCTAGGAAACCAGCCGAGGCATTAAATCTGCTTTTCTGCCATGTAAAACATATAATTTTTTCTCCGAATGTTCAAATTCACACATGGACATCTTTTTTATATTTATTTCATTCATTATTATTATCCAAATAATTAAATTATTTTGACAATTGTCATTGTCACCATCAATTTCAAATGCCAAATTGAGTGAAATTATTACCTGGAACGTTGTGACACTGTCACTTTTAATGCCTAGGCAGTAAAAGTCCACTTTTACTGCCTAGGCAGTAAAAATACAACTTTTGATCCTGTCAAATGTCATTAAAAGACCACTTTTACTGTAATTCGGAGAAAAAAATTATTATCCTATATTGCTCTCACGTATAAAATTCCAGTAGCAAAGACAATAATTTTGCGAATTGATGCCTTATATGAACTCGAAAAACAAAAACTTATAAAAGACTTCAAGCAGGTAAAATGTATGGTCCTAACTACAGATTGTTGGAGCTCACGAGCAAATGAATCATATATTACTCTGACTTGCCATTATATAAATAATACTTGGCAACACGTTTCACATAATATAACAACAGAAAGTATGGAAGAAAGACATACTGCGGTAAATTTCAAAAACAAAATATTGGACATAATAAATGAATGGGGAATCGCAGATCAATGTGTCGCAATAGTACACGACAACGCTTCTAACATTGTATTAACAACTAGAGAGTTACCGTTTCATTCGGTTTGTTGCTACGTACATTCATTGCAGCTAGTTTTAAATAAAATAATGGATGAAGATTCTATTATTCCACCAATAATCAAATGTAGCAGCGTGGTTTCTCATTTCAAACATTCGAATATAGCAACAGGAGCTTTAACAAACAAACAGATGCAACTGGGTATAGAGAAACATAAACTTATTCAGTCTGTAAAAACACGTTGGAACTCTACATATTACATGTTAAAAAGGCTAATAGAGCAACGTGAAGCTATAATAGGTATTTTATCTGACAGACTTATCACCTCTAGAACATATGCTGGACAATTAATGCTTACCAAAGAAGAGTGGACAGTAATAGAAAGCATTACAACAATACTAGAACCATTTGAAATCGTTACCAATTTGTTTTTTTTCATCAGAATCGAAACCAACTATATCAATAATAATGCCTATTATAAAATCTTTAATGGAAAAAAGAGCCTGCTTTCTTAAAAAATATTAAACGTTTATTACAAAAAGAAATTGAATCAAGATTTAAAGATTTTTTTTGTGTCTCAGTTACTGGCGTCACTGATATCAACATTTTTGATATGAGCACATTTCTGGACCCTCGTTTTGAAAATAAAGAACGATTTATTGGTTCTTTAGTTAAGACACAAAGATATTTTCGAAATCTAATAGAATCAGATGACGATTTGTTGGAAGCGGAAGTAGAATATACTCAAAATTCTTCCAAAAAATCTGCCTTGGACATTTTATTTCCAAATGAACAGTCAACAACATCAAATGAAGTTGATGTGTATGTTTCGGAATGTGTTATTCCCAAAAATATGTGTCCACTGCAGTGGTGGAAAAATAATGAAAATAAATATCCCCGACTTACAAAATATGCAAAACGTTATCTTTGTGTACCTGCGACATCCGTTCCATCAGAAAGATCTTTCTCTAATGCTGGTAATATTGTTAATGCAAAACGAGCCTGCCTAAAATCTGACAATGTTAAAAAACTTTGTTTTCTTAGTGTTAATTTGTAGTTTCCATGTTTATTTTCTAACTTAGTTCCTCGTTCCTCATATAGTGTTTTTTTTTTGTACATAGGTATATTATATTTGTTATAAATTTGTTGAACGTTTCCTTGTTCTAGTTTTTGTGAATTTTACACTGCTGCAAGAAATTAACGCACCACTCATAAATTTCTAAATTTTGAAGTCGATTTATCTTTCAACGATTAATCGACTTTAAAATTTAGAAATTCATGAATGGTACGTTAATTTCTTGCAGCAGTATATTAATATTTAATTAATTTAATAATTAAAGTACCTATTTTTGTTGTTTTCGATTTATTTTATATAGAATAGCGTAGGTTTATTAAGTTTATTTTTCTTAAAATTCGAAACACTTATACAAATTATATTTGAATATTCTTCATTTGTTAGTTACCATGTAAGTTTCACGTTTTTGTAGTATGTAAATTATATTTTCGATTCAGAAACTTGTATTTTAAAAAACATTTATTTTATTGATTAAAATACAGAGGTGACAAAAGAAAATATTCGGATCAAATTGCTACAGGCTAAAGCCAGAAAACAAATGAACGTTCCTTATGGGACGGCATCGGCTTAAATAAACATTTAATGCCGACATAGCAATTTGATGTTTACTTTACAACAATGTATTTAAAAAGTCCTAGAGGAAAGGGGTAAGCACATTAAAGCATATAAAAAATAGATAATTGATTATAAATCAGCATGGCAATTGGTTAATATAACTCCTCCCTCCTTAAGATGTTGCAAACGTGGATTGTTGTGAATTCAAATCAGACAATTCAATTTGCACATTTGCACAACCTTTTTCTGAAGTTTTATATTTCCTAAAACAGTAAAACAGTAAAATTAAAAATAAAATAGCAAGACTTAAACCTATGATTACATATGTGTTTAAATAAGAGTGTTCAAAAGACAATTCTTTTAGATAATGAACTCTTATTTATTTCGTCGTCTTGAAGGCTTCTTCTAAGTCTTCTTGGTTGATTTCTTGAAGTTCCAATGTTGTTGCGTTCTCTGGAAGTTCAGGGATGTCTATTCTTGGAATCTTCAGTTCAAAATTGAAGTTCTCGCTGGTTTTTGAAAATGTTTGATTTTGTATTTTCACAAAGCATTTTTCAAACGAAACTAGCGTTGGATTTGTTATTATTTCCATATGGTTTGACTTGTCACATTGAATAACTATGATCAGGCTTTTCTTAGGAATGACTAATAGTTGTCCATTCGGGAGTTGTCTCACTGTTGGTTTTTCATATTTCACTTTAGTGAAAGGACATTGTTGTGGTAGTCAGGTTGTAGACACATGATTCTTCTTGCTTCAGCTCTTCTTGGTTACAAAGGTACACACTTTGGACTTTCGGGCATTCCCATAACGTATTGTAGTAAATGTCCGTAGTAAGTAATAGGTAAGGGTACTTATTCCTAATGGTAAGTTCTTGGATAGGAATTGGATAGATTTTATACAATATAAAGGGCTTGGGATCAATCATTGGTGTGTGTATAACAAATATAATTAACTCATTTTGGATTTTTACTTGAGTTTTCATTGTCTCGTAATACTTGATTTTATTATCAAAAGGTATTTGCTGACTTTTGGGTATATTCGTTAATATTTGATTTAATTGCTGTAAAATAGTAAAATAGTATAATGCATTATTCCCAATTGTGCAAAATTTATTGCTAATTGCACATGATCAATAAGATTCCTTATTTTATTACTTTGAATATTGATGTTGTTCAATATTAGATTAAAGGTTAACATTGAGTGGAAATTTTGGTTTTCCAAGGAAATATTTTGTAATTTTCCTGTGATAACCTTTTGGTTAGATTCAATAGTTAAAAATTGATCGTGAAATGTTTTTGTAACTTGTTTCAAAACTTGAGCTTGTGTTTTTAGATCTTTATTGAGAGTCTTTTGATTATCATTAAGCGTCTGGATATAAGAATCATATCTTGCGCCATCTTCAGCATCTAGGGTTCCGTAGAGCCATTTTTGTGCTGTGCCCATGAAATTTAATAGACCTCTTTTATTACGTTTTCGGTCTTGATAGGTTCTGATTACTTGTTTCATAATCTTAATTTGAGAATGACTGTTTTCAATATTTGTTTGAAACAGTGCAACAAATTGGTTTGACCATGTTGTTTTGTTAAGAGTGTCAGATAATTTCATTAAGGTAATTTCCAGTTTATGGATACTTTGAATGATAATTGTTGTGTTTATGTGACAATAGGCCGTGTTATGTTGAGTTGTTACGTAAGTAGTTCCTAAAGAAATTGGTAAAATAGGATTTTCTACCGTCATCAGTGTATACGCTTGGGTGACTCCAACGAGAGTTAGGAATACTAAAGGATTCATCTCGGAGTACCTGAAATAAACTATTGTCGTTTAACATTTTGTTTAGCAAAGCGATTCTGTGTTTTGCTATCATAACGCGGACTTATCTTGTCTCTATTAAATTGTTTTACAAAGATTGGATCTTGTAATTCTGGTTCAGGTTCACGATTTTTATTACGTGATTCTAAAGACTTTGTTTCGCTAATAATTTTTCTTGAATTTCTTTATTCAAATTTGCAAGGGATTCTGCCAAACTTGTTATATAGTCAGTTGTTAGTTTATTTTCCGTTTGTTCAATCGATATGGCATTATTCAAATCTCCTTTAATCACTTGAAAAGGGGTGTGATTCATTGTACTATGAGTACTGTTGTTATAATTCAATATAGCGATTGTCATAAAATCAATAATACTCTTATTCGGGTTTTGAAGTTTCAAACTCGTTATACTTTCACGTAGTGTCGAATGGAAACGTTCGATTGGACTATTCGAGTTCGGGTTTCTTGGAGTTGTGTAATGAAACTCAATTTTGTATAATGTACAAAGATCTGTCATTATAGCATTTTTGAACTCTGCTCCATTATCTGATGTGATTTTTTGGGGTATTCCATGATCACTAAAATATTTCAATAACTATGATGATATCTCAACAGCTGTTTTTGTATTTACAGGAGAGGCTTGACCAAATTTTGAAAAGCTATCAATAATGGTCAGAAATTTCTGGTTATTGATTATATACGTGTCAATAAAAATATGTTCAAAGGGTTTCATACCAATGGGTGTTGGATTGAATATGATTTTGTATGGTTGACGTTCATACTTGGTTTTATTGCATATGTCGCATACTTTGACATAATTCTGTACGTCTTTCTCGATATTGGGCCAATAGAATCTTTTCTTTAAGGCTGCAATATTTTCAGTGATTCCTCTATGAGAGGTTTTAGTCTCATGATATTGCTGAATTTTCTCTTGTTGAAGATCAACTTCTGTGATGTCTTCTAATAGAGAGTTCGAGATGTACAAAGTAAATGAATTCGAATTAAACGATTCTTGTAATGCTCGTATCACAATAGGTTCTAAAGATTTATTTAGGAAATGAAGGCAATAAATACCAGGTGGCATGTATTCCTTTACTAAATTAGTAATTTGTGATGTTGATGGAAGAATATTATTCTCTTTTTATTACCAAATAGTTTGATTATCTCTTTTCTAATTGTGTTATTATTGGATTATCGAAATACAATTTGATTTCCAAATACATTTACATGTTTCTTAGTATATGAAGCTCCTAATATTGGATTTTCCATAGACGTATGTATTGTTTGGTCATTTTCAGACAAGGCTGAAATTGTTGAAGAACGATTAGTTCGTGTTATTTGTCTGATACTTTTCTGAGGTTTCGAAGATTCTCCTATTTCTATGGGAATTTCTTTTTTCTCTTTTCTTGGAGGTATTATTAGTTGTGATAATATCTTTATTTTGGGTTTTACTTTTTTAGGTTCCTCTTCAGGTTCCTTTTCTGATGCTGTTTTTGTTGATTGAGATGATTCAGACATTGTTATCTCTTTTTCTTTAGCTATCTCGCTTTGTTTAGGAAGATATACTCTAGAATCTGTAAAGTATTTTGCTATGATTTCATCATTACATAATGGTGTATCTTTAAGCATTAATCCTAATTTTTTATGAAATTCTTCATCTGAAGATGTTAATCTGGCATCTGGATCTGATTTTTGAATGGCATGAAGTTGTATTGCAGGAATTCTTGATAGTGCGTCTGCATTCATGTTTAATGTTCCTTTTTTGTATTTGATTTCATAATCAAATTCAGATAGTTTTAGTCGCCATCTGACTAGTTTAGAACTTGGTTCTTTAACATTAAATAGCCATTGTAGAGGTTTGTGATCTGACAAGATTGTGAATTTTCTACCAAAAAGATAAGGTCGAAAATATTTTGTTGCCCATACGATTGCTAAAAGTTCTTTTTCAATCGTCGAATAATTACATTCAGCTGGGTTTAAAGTTCTTGATGCGTATGCAATGGGAAGATCAGCTCCGACAGGACCTTGAGATAAAACGGCTCCAATTGCATAGTTTGATGCATCGGTTGTCAATAAGAAAGTTTTCTTAAAGTCAGGATGTTGTAATATTGGGTCATTTATTAATACATTTTTACAAGTTTCAAAGCTATTAAGAAATTCTGCATTGTGTATTATTTTTTTGTCTTTTTTCAAACAAGATGTCATTGATTTGGTCAATTTGGCAAAATTCTTTATGAATTTTCGGTAATAACCTACTAATCCTAAAAATGATTTTATTTCCTTCACCGTCTTTGGTATTGGGAATTTTTTTATTGCCATTATCTTTTTTGGATTCGGTTTTATTCCATTTGGTGTAATTACATGTCCTAAGAATTCGACTGTCTTGTGTAAGAATTCTGATTTGTCTAATTGTATTTTTAAATTAAACTTCTCGAGTCTCTCAAATACTTTCTTTAAATTTTTTACGTGTTCATGAAGTGAAGTGGAAAAAATTATTATATCATCCATGTATACTACATGTATAGACATATTCTATTCTGTAATCTTAGTAATACATTATCCATCACTCTCTGGAATGTCGCGGGGGCGTTTTTCAAACCAAAGGGCATTCTGTTAAATTCGTAATGACCATTTTCAACATTAAATGCTGTTTTGGGTATCGAATTTTCATGCATCTCGACTTGATGAAAGCCAGAGGCTAGATCTAGTGTCGTAAAATAATTACTACGACCAAGTCGGTCTAATATATCCGTAATATTAGGTAATGGTTATCTATCATCAATAGTTTTTTCGTTAATCTTTCGATAATCAACGACCATTCTCCATTTTTGTATGCCTGAGGCATCTTCTTTCTTAGGTACTATCCACACAGGGGATGACCAAGGGCTACAGGATGGTCTGATTATGTTATCTTCTAACATTTTCTTTATTTGAGAATTTACTTCTTGTTTATGCACATGTGGGTATCTATACGTTTTTGTGTGCACTGGTATTTCATCCGTTGTTTTAATCTCATGTTTGACTTGATTGGTAAATGTCAATTTTTCATTTGGCTTGTGGAAAATTTTAGGAAAAGATTTAATTACGTGTTTTAAAGCATCAAATTCCTCTGAGTTTAAATGATTAATACGCAACGACTTAATGGGGTCATTTGCATATTCAGCATTTTCTAATAAAGTCATTTGCTCTATATTAAATATCTCAAACTGTTCGTCAGCGTACGGTAAACTTATTTCCGCTAAGTTGTTTATGTTATATGGGACAATAATAGGCTTATTCATTAAATTATGTACTTCTAGAGCTACGGTCTCGTTTATGACTGTGGCTATTGTCGATGGTAAATAATACGTTGCATTTTTTATCGGTGGTGTAAGTATTTCAATGCCATCAGCTATATTTGTATTGAAATAACATACTTGAATTGAGTTGCTTGGAATCTCAAAATTTTGATTTTCGAAATCTGTTCTATATTGAAACGGAATTGTTGTTTTATTATTAGAAAGAAGCATATTAGAAAAATCTATATTTAAATTATTATCTTGTAATGCTTTGATTCCAATAATTCCATCAAAATAGTCATGGAAATTATACATTATCATTTCAATGTTATTTTGAATATTATATTCTTGTAAAATTGGGATATTGATTTTTCCATACGTTTTTCTTGTACCCATGCAAGTAGTTAGCTTGTTTCTTGAATTAATTATAGAATTTGAAAAATATTCTTCTGCTATTGAGGGTCTTATTAAAGAGGCATGACTTCCTGTGTCAATTAATAATTTACACGGTGGATAGTCTATTTGAATAAAAGGCAGTTGGTTGATTTGATAAGCATTTAAAGTTAATGCTGACTCATTGCATCCAAGGCTTGTAACTGAAAATTTTCGTCTTCAGTTGCGACTTGATTTTGTTCAAAATTTGTCTCTTCAAAATAGTTTTGATTTTCAGAACATTCGTCATTTTCGAAATTTTCATCAGGTTCAGGCAATTCGATTTCAAAGATATTATTAATCTCTTCGATTGTATATTTAGAAGGGTATTGATGTTGATTTTGTGCTTTTGGTTGCACTGAAACACCAGACATAGGTGTGGGTTTCGAAAATTGTTGATTAGTGTTTTTTCGAAAGGCATTATTGTAGTTTTTGTCAAAAGTTCCTGAACTAGTAGGAAATTTTGTTGGTACATAGTCCTTTTTAGGTTGTATATTAATAGGTTGGGATGGAAACTGTGGTTTCTGTGGTACATACGATGTTTTTTGTGTATATTGAGGTTTTTGTTGAGTATAGGTTTGTTGTGATTGTTGTGAACGAAATTGCGTGTTTTTATTTTTGAAATTTGAAAAATTTTGATTTTGATTTTGATTAGTAGAATGAGTAAGGCCTCTACTAAATTTCATGTGGTTTTCAGCTAGTTGATAATTTAACACAAATTTGTTAGCTGCATCCAACGTTTGTGGATTTTGAACCATTAAAATTGTTCTTAATTCGGTTGGCGAATTAGTGACTAGATTTTGAATAGCAATAATTTCGTTTTGTTCAATTAAAACATTTGCAACTACCGTTAAATTTGGGTCGCACATGATTTTAGATGTAATTCTTTGAACTAAACCTTTTAGTTTATCCAAATACTCAATAATAGTTTCTTTATTAGTTTTAGTGGTATACATAAGCTCTTGTACCAAATTCTGTCTAGAATATTGATCACCATACTTAATTCTCAACGCTTCTCTTATATCGGTCCATGTTTGTAAATCAGGACGTGCCATAAGAAAATTTCCTGCGTCATTATTAATTTTGATTTTATGGCGGTAACCACATACTCTTTTTGAGCATTTTCACCAGTATAATAGGTTTGGTAAAATTCATTTATGTTTCTTATGAAATATTCTAAATATTGGCTTTCGCCACTGAAAGGTTTGATAAGTTGTACAATTGATTTTAAATTTTCACTCATTGTTACGGTTAGTCTTTGATTTTGGTTGTTACTTCTCGAATTAGAATTGTAAAGATGAGTTAAATTAAATTGAGTCAAAAGATTCTCGATTTCTTCTTCAGAATCTGACATATATATTTCTTTGAATTTTTAAAAGAAATTATTTTGAAAATTTAAAAAATTCAAAATTAAAAAGTTTTATTAAAATTAAAATTATAATTAATTAATCAGTCTTGTGCGTTGCATTTTCTAAAAACTATTTGTTACTTTGGGTTTGTAAATTCGTTGTTACTCTTTATTTTTGATTTCAGTCTTTTCAGCAAACCTTTTTGGAATTGCAAAAGAACAAAAATCTGAATTTAAGTCTTCTCAGTAAATCAAAAATTAGAAATTACAAAAGATCAAAAATCCAAAAATCTTAACTATGGAACACCAATTACAAAATGTATAAAGAGAAAGGTTGTACTTACTAGGCAAAGCTAATAACAGTAGTCTCTCTTCACACGTTGTTTCTTGTTATTCCTTATACTCAGTTAACCAATTCGAAGTGGACAGTATCCGGAACGTTTAATAGCAGCACTGATAATCCAAATTTCACTTTTCCGAAGAATTCACTTTTTCGAACTTTCTTCAGTCTTTTGAAATTTTCGCGACGGATTACGACTGTTACAACTCCCGAAACTTAAGCACTATGAGCATCCTACCGACTGCGCCAATTATATTTTCGATTCAGAAACTTGTATTTTAAAAAACATTTATTTTATTGATTAAAATACAGAGGTGACAAAAGAAAATATTCGGATCAAATTGCTACAGGCTAAAGCCAGAAAACAAATGAACGTTCCTTATGGGACGGCATCGGCTTAAATAAACATTTAATGCCGACATAGCAATTTGATGTTTACTTTACAACAATGTATTTAAAAAGTCCTAGAGGAAAGGGGTAAGCACATTAAAGCATATAAAAAATAGATAATTGATTATAAATCAGCAGGGCAATTGGTTAATATAACTTGTATAGGAATTTAGAATTTTTGTTTTCGTTCATTATTTTCAATTTTTTTTTTCTTGCTTTGTGTGAAATGTTTGATTTTATCTGGGTTCAATAAATAATCTTTTGTTAAACAGCTTTCTTTTCTATCAATTGTTATGTTACAGAGTTCTCCTATTATTCTAAATAATATTAATATGTATTAAAATTGACTTTCATGTTTTTTTAATGGTTGGGTTGGCACACACACACAAATGGAAAATCCTATACCACTCCAACGAGCGGTGTGTGTGCTGAGATGTCGTTGGACATTGGTCTGTCTTGTAGGTTATAGTTCTCGGGAAAGGTTTGCCTTGGAAGTTCATTCCAGAGCGGGCAGCCCTACAGAAAAATAAGTCCCGAAACAGCGACTTCCTTCTCGTCTGTTTGATATATATATTCGTATCGAATTTTCGTCTTTATTCAAACTTTCAATTATTATTCTGTCTGCTATGCCACGAATACTTTTCCTTATAATAATTATAAATATTATTATTCAATAAATAAAATATCCTAAAAGACTACCAACCAATACTACCTGCCAGCCCACTTAAAAATAAACCCTCCCTATACATTACAAATTTGAATAAAATAATGTTTGGATTTTCAATAATTACCTAAACGACTATTCCGGTTACCGGTATTTAATTAAAAATAGAGTAAACAGACCACTACTAACACTAACAGTACGACGAAGTACGAACTAACTAATATGAATGATTATGGGAATATTTGACTATTGGAATATTAGACTATTCGAAAAATTCCGAGCCCTAGTATATGCATATATCTTGAAGAGTTATTTGTAAAAAAAGTTAATATATTTGATGCCAAAGGTTCTTATTTGGGGTTTGTCCTACCTAAATATATTTTATTTTAATCCTGTTGTGTCTATATGTAATCAATATATTCGATAGGCAGATTCGAATCTTATATTTCATTTCTGACTTCGCGTTTATTAAATCACAGTAAATACAGCAGTAATAATGGTTAGAAAAAATAAATTATATTATGATAGGGGGAAATTGGGGATCAAGGATGAAGTGGAATAAAA
Source organism: Ceutorhynchus assimilis (assembly GCA_917834065.1). Taxonomy (NCBI): domain Eukaryota; kingdom Metazoa; phylum Arthropoda; class Insecta; order Coleoptera; family Curculionidae; genus Ceutorhynchus; species Ceutorhynchus assimilis. Next base: position 7,104,482 of record OU892286.1, read on the forward strand.
CTTCCTCACTTACAATTTCGTCGACGTTTCGACCTTTTATTTTGGTCTTTATCAATGCAAAAAGTGAGAAAAACAATTACAATAATTACTATTCATATAACACAATGAAAAAAAATCTTTAAATTCTCTTACCGTGTTCTTCAGAGCTGGGACAGGGATTAGTGCACAAATTTACTTATAAATAAGCTTAAGAATATGATCTCTGAATGCACTAAAATTAAATTAGTATCTAGTGGAAAAAGAAAAGTAAAACCTTGGATCACTTGTGGCCTATTAGTATCAATTATTAGAACAAGAGATAATCTAAAAAACAATATACAGGGTGGACATTTTAACTTAAAATAGCTTTAAAAATAAGGAAATTATGATAGTGTATAATGTCATTGAGATAAAATAACCACACTGTGCATACCAGAGCTGTTACAAGTATATAGTAAAGTAGATACTTGGAGTATAAGTGCAAAGTATTTAAAGTTTTATAGAAGCAATTGCACTACAAAGTACTTTTTTTTTCAAATGTACAGGGTGTCCCATTGAAGATGGGAATTGGGGTTATCTGCTAAACTCGTAGAGATAGATTTTTTTTGATTCCACATTCCCGGGCCAATTTTTCATGACGAATCGAATGCTGCAAATCGCAGGTCTCTATCTTGTTTCGTTTTGGAGATACAGGGTGAAACTTGAAATGTTCACTTTTCGAGGGTAGTTATTATCTAACGTATAAAAAAAGATATCAAAAAAGGTGTAAATTGTATCTGACGCAGTTTTTTACGTAGATTTCATTGGCGTACTGGAATTTTTTTTTCCGAGGTATCGCTTGAGAGATATAACACAAACTTCATCTTTTTTAAATGGGACACCCTGTAAATTTTTACATTTTTGGAATACGCATAAAATTACCTTTCTGATGATATATAATTTGTCTATATTATTTTGTAACTTGCCAATATCATTATGGTATTCTTTCCATAAAAAAAACCCTTGCAAATCACATTGAATATTTGGTTTTATTTTCTGGTGTAATTTTTTGATGTGGGACACTCTGTAAAATAATAGTTTATTAAATCATGTATTTTTTTCCATTTAAACGATATAATTATTACACTTTGTAGTTATAACTTTCCATTAACGTCAAGAAGGAATTGTTTCTCTCATGATAAGTGATAATATCTTGGACTTGGATTATTGAACATTTTTGCTAGGATAATAACAATAGTAAAATAATAATATTAACAATACAAAGCTACTAAAATCAAGAAGTGACTTGATTTTTCAGTAGCGTCGTGTGTGATCCATATGCCATAGTTGGTAAGTAGTTGGTGATTTAAGTTGCCAATTGGTTTGGTTTCTTTTCAGTTGCTTAAAATGTGCGGAGGGAGAACCTTCAGTAAGTTTATCTAAAGATAAACGAGCTGGCCTTAAACCGACGCCACACGATGTGTCCAGCCATTAGTCCCAACGTTGGATCCAGTTGGGTACAATGTTTGGCACTCTAGCATTTGGCAAATGTGTCCGCTACACGACGAGGCAAACATTCTTTCCTACATTGTGGAACAAACCTTGGATCAAAGGTTGGAGTATCGCTATCAGTGACGTTTCGTTTCAAAGTAGCATGAGTCAGGAGAAGCATTGGAAAATAAACTTTTTTAAAGCGCCACTGAATCTAACCTAAAAATGGACGAACTGTCAATCCTCGTGTGGCAGTGTCTCCAAGCTCTGTCCAACATTGGAAGCCTTTTTTGAAGCGGGCCAAATTTACCGACTTTGGCCTGAACGTTGAGCGTGGCCAACGTTGGACACATGTTTTTCACGAGCGCACGGCTACACGATGCCACAAATCGCTATGTGTCCAACGTTAGAAGGCATTCCACATATCGCTGGCTTTAGACTATTAAATTAAGTTTCCGAGTGTTAGTAAGATTTTCAATATTACATTTGTCAATAGGATGCCTTCACTGGCGTAACTATCATAGGGCAGTTCGGTGCAAATCACCGAGGCCCCTCATTTGTCATAAGTACCTACCTATTTTATTGAATTCGTAATATGTAATATGGAAAAAAAATGTTTTTCTGCGATTGACATGAAATGTCATAAATTTTTGTCCAGTTGACAGGTCGCAAAACTCAATGTTCTGGTATTTTCAATGGTTGCTAAGGAATCAATGGATAACAGTATGGGAATCACTTTCCCGGCCTAGGCCGGGAAAGTAATTGCTAAGGAATCCATGGATAATAGTACGGGAATCACTTTTCCGGCCTAGGTTGGGAAAGTGTTCTGATTTTTACGAAAAACACAAAAGCATTTCTCATTTTTTCCATTACTGAAGCGAACGCAGAAAAAATACAATGTGTATTTCAGAGGAAAAGCACATTCTCGGCCTTCGGTGTTTGCCGGCCTCGGCTGCGCCTCGCCCGTCAACTTACACCGTCGGCCGAGAATGTGTCACTTTTCCACCTAAATATACAATATACTATTTTTGAAGGCTTAAAGTTACCGTTTTTGGGCGTGGCACCCAAAGTAAAGTCCAGCGGGATCAATGGCGGGCGGGCTGATTTAATCTTGCACCCAGGCCCCCTGATGTCAAGTTACGCTACTGGATGCCTTTGGAATGTCGTAGAATAAACGTATGTTTGTGTGCTATATTTAAGTTGTTAAAGGAAAATATTGACAGTCATGATATACTCGGTGAATTGCCGTTTGTAGTAAATAGAATGAACGTTAGAGATAAGAAAGTTTGTTTTTTTTACCTAGATTTTCCCAGAACAAATTTATTTAAACAATCAGATATGTCAAATGTTTGATAAGTATGCTTTTGACGTAGATATATGCATGGTTAGCTTAAGGAATTTTAAGAATATTGTTAATGATTAATTACTGTCTGCATTTTGGTTTTAACTTAGTTTTAACTATTGTAATTGTATTTCTAGACTAAGCAAGTATCTGTAATTGGCCGTTTGGCTGTTGATACTTATGTTATAAATAAATAAATAAATAATTTCTTTTATGATATCTGCTGTACCGGGTAATCCAAAATAACATCAAATCAGAAACTATTTTTTCTTGACGGTAAATCTGAAATATAACTATAAAGTTTAATACCTTTATCGTTGAAATGGGAAAAAATATGATTAAAAGCAGTCTGACGGATAAAAACGCAATCTGTAATCCCATTGGTCGGTCAGATATCCGCCAACCAATAGGATTATAGATCAGTGAATTTATCTTGCAGATAGTTACCAGTAAGTTTATCTGAAAATGACTAAACCGGGCCTTATTCAGATAAACTTTGCTGGTAACTATTTGCAAGGAAAATTTATCGTTCCATAATTCTAGTGGTCGGCGGATAACTGGCGGACCAATGGGAATACATAGGTATCTGACATATGGCAAAGTGCCGCATCGATACCAGCATCTGAGAGGCGTCGGCAAATGATAGGCCCTAATGGCATCGAGTAGTCCACGAAGGACCACAAACTTTTGAAGAACAGCGTCGCAGACACGAGACCGAAAAGAGGGCCCGCAGGAAGGAGCGAGCGAGCAGAGGAAGAGACCAATGCTGCCATAGGCTGGGTTTGTCAAGACTGTCGAAGAGTGTGGGACTTCAGAATTGGTATATATACCCATTAGAAAACGCACAATTGACGACATTAAAAACAATAGGAGATCATCATACTCAGTATCGAATCATCGCCTATTGTATGATGATGACCTTAGGCCCGGTTTATTCATTTCAATGGGATTGCAGATTGCATTTTTATCCGTCATATTGCATACCTGAGAGTTCATCAAAAGATGAATAAACCGACCCTCGATAAACTATTATTTTACAGGGTGTCCCATATCAAAAAATTATACGTTTCTCACATATTGAACCAGAAAATAAAACCATATTTAATGCGATTTCCAAAGGTTCTTGGAAATTTTCAAATACCATAATAATATTGGCAAATTACAAAATTATATAGACAAATTATATATCATTGAAAAGGTAATTTTATGCGTATTCTGAAAATGTAAAAATTTACAGGGTGTCCCATTTAAAAAAGATGAAGTTCGTGTCATATCTCTTAAACGGTACCTCGGATAAAAAAAATCCAGTACGCCAATGAAATCTACGTAAAAAACTGCGTCAGATACAATTTTCACCTTTTTGATATCTCTTTTCATATGCTAGATAATGACTACCCTCAAAAAGTGAATATTTCAAGTTTCACCCTGTATCTCCAAAACGAAACAAGATAGAGACCTGCAGTTTGCAGCATTCGATTCATCATGAAAAATTAGCTCGGGAATGTGGAATCAAAAAAAATCTACCTCTACGAGTTTAGCAGATAACCTCAATTCCCATCTTCAATGGGACACCCTGTACTTTAATTACCAAGTACTTAATAAAAGTACTGGAATTTTTAACTTGAAGTACAATTTTTTCATTTATTATTTTTCTTTGAATCTCTGTCAAAAATTACCCAACAACCCGACAAGCAGCCTCTAATGTCTGTATTATTGAATACTTTTTCGAACTATATTATTAAAATACCTGTTAGGTTCAGTCAAAAAGACCCATACGTAGATACCTGAGTTCTTGGTTCTTGTAAGCATTTTACCAATTTTACTGCACAATCAAAGTTCATGAAGTAAGATATAAAAAGTCTACCTTCGATATTCATACTAAATTATTGATTATTTATTTGGTAGGTAAATTTACAATGGCGCTGAGTATATAGGGTGTCCAGTTAATGCGATATCTTCTTACAGGGTGATGCAAGAAAAAAAAATTAAATTATAAGGTTGTTTGATACATTAGTTAAAAATATTTTTAAATATACAAGGTGCTCCGTAAATAGGGTTCACGACAGAAATTTGTTATTTTAAATGGAACCCCCTATATTTTATTTCTCGAATGAATCGTCCTATAATAAATCCTACATAATTTTCGCTAAGAATTACCTAAATCAAAACTCAACCGTTTTTGAAATATTTGAATTTTTTTCATGTGTTTACAAATACGCATACCTCATGTATATTCAAAAATATTTCTAACTAATGCACCTTTGAATATCAAACAAATTTATAATCTAATCTTTTTTCTTCCATCACCCTGTATATCATCCGATATCGCACTAGGTGGACACCCTGTATAATTCAGTAAGTATATAATTAATAATATGTAGCACCAGCATTTGGTGAATATTAAAAGAATACTATTTATATTTTACTTTGAGGACGCTTAATATAAAATAAAATGCCACCTGACACCATAACAATCATGATCAAAAAATACTGATATAAGAGAAAAAATTAAAACTTTTTGCTCCCAGACTATGCGGAAAACCTTTCATACAAATTATCTTCAGTTTGCAGGTAATATTACCTCCTACCAGCAACTGAAAGGTTTTCCTAATAGATGGGAAAAATATGTTCTGATGTATTTTTATATTCTTCAGTATTTTTTGGCCACGATAGTACAAATAAATGATAATTTTTAGTAGGTAACATAACAGAATAAAAATGTTTGAAGTATTCGCAATACTTTCATTATACTTCAAGTAGGTACTCTTTTAGTACTTGGAGTACTTTTCAATGTATCTCAAGTTCTCAAGTACTTGATGAAATGAAGTACAATGCAAAGTTCATTGTTAAAAATAGTTCAATTACCAAGTACAAGTACCGTTTATCCACTGTACTTCAAGTATTTTTCTTGAAGTACCTGACAGGTCTGGTACATACCTACATTAAACAGATACAATCAATTCTTGCTAAATAAATATAAAAACTATCGTCATCTGCTATCCAAACTAATAAAATGCACAAAATATTGTAGGTACCTACTATAAAAGTCATGCGCAAAAAAAATTTTAGAAATCCCAAAAAACTATGGTATGTGATTGAAGAGGCCATAAATGAACAGGGAAGCAAATCTGAAATAACAAATATTTTGGACAGGAATAATATAGACTTAATTATTGATTCAAGCAAAAATTGCAAATCTATTCTTTATAAATGTAGGCAAACAACTTGCCGGAAATATTAAACTCAAAAATACTAATAAGAGTAGTAAATTCTTTCCTAATTGATCCAATCTGACGAAGAAATTTTCAAACAAATACAAAGCTTAAGGCCACAATAACCCCCCTTCAAATTAGATTTCGGTTCCAAAAAAAACATATAGATGGCAGCGCCAAGATTCAGTATTTATAATATTATAGCGATTTCAATTTGCAGAATCAGTGCAACTTTTCTCACTCAGTTCGCACTGATTGCCGAATGGAAATAGCCAATTTTGCCTGGCCAACCACAATGCTCAAAGTTGACCTTGATATACTTATTTTTCCTATTTTATTTTATTCGGAAAGAAATGGGACTTAGATATAGGTTTATAGAACAGGTTTTTGTTTCTGAAGAAATTGCCTTGTTTTGATTTCAGAATCTTTTTACTAAGTAATTAATTTTTTGACTATTTAGGAAGGGATAATGAAAAACAATACAGTTTATTATTATTGAAGTTATCATCGTTTTTCGCTTTCAATGTGCAATGTCACAGCCTCCTATAGTTAACAAGCCATGAAGTTAGAAATGACAGCAACGTCGCGTATGGTGCTATTTTGTTATTGGGTTATGTGTTTCTGTGTATTGCTTTCATTGTGTATTGTTGCAATTTAGTATTTTTATGGGCATTATTGACGAAAAAGTGGATAGAAACACACCAATATATTGCCCATATTTAGTTGATAACTGTTCCTTTGTGCTTTGATTGCAAATTTTTAGCAAATGGGTACAGGAGCAAAAATGAAGGTAAGGTAAGGTAAAACAATAAAAACAATATTAATATTTGTCTGCAAGAGCATAGGTCTCGATATATTACCTAAGATATTTAAACTTGTTCCAGATGCCATGAAACTACTGTGTTCCTGGGTGAAAATTAGTGTTGCAGGTCGCAAGAAATCTTGTCTTGCTTGGCTATTTCTTGTCTTGTCTTGCTAAGCAAGACAAGAAATTTCCATTTTCTTGTTCTTGCAAATTTCTTGCAACCCTCTTTCTTGTTCTTGCTGCAAGACTCTTGCTATTTCTTGTTCTTGCTTTATAAAAAGTTCCTACATAGATTTTAGATTGGTTTTAGTCTCTTTTCAAAGAGCAAGTTAAGTTTCAATATACAATTAAATTTCTTTGAATAAACTCGAACGTTTTTTATTAAATTAGAAGACTACATTAGACAAGTCGACGAAATTAAATGTTTAATAAAAATGTTTGATTTTTGAAAGTTTGGTCATATTGGAACTTCAAGAAATATTTTTGAAGTGGAAACTTATTTTGTCGCGTTCAACACACTTTTTTGTGGGTACTGAGTCGTCACGCTCGGCTATGTAACGCACATTCGGCTACAGTCGGCTCCGGCTCAAGTCGACTTCAGCCAAGCGAGAGAATTACATTATGCTCATGTGTAGAGGTGACAGATATTGTTGTGTTTCATAAAGGCATAATCTAAAGAATATTTAGCAAATAGATTTAAATCCAAACTATCCATCATATCTTTGATACGAGGGTAGATCAATCTTGACATTGAATATAAAGCATAAAAAATATACCTTTATTTCATATTGTTAATCTCGCCTAATAGAAGTTTTCACTTCTGTCATGTGGTTTTGAGCACTCCCCATTTTTCACAAATTTTATTGAGACAGCATGTTTTTTGTTTGTTGTGTTTTATTAGGATAAGAATTTAAAAAAAAAATTCTAACTGCTTCTTCAATGAAACGTCCTGGTTTAGGTACCAAACGATATAAAAAAAGTACTCACTTTACGCACTTTTCAAAAGACCTTAAAGGATGATGCACACTTTAAATGTAATTTCCAAAAATTCACGATTTTGATGAAATTTTGGTACAACGTAAATCCTCCGATATGCCCGTTACTTGCGAGCCTGAATATATTAATGCCTTAACTTATATTCCCTCAACTTCCACTGAAAGCAGTGGCATTAAGTTGCTGTTAGTCGATATCTCCTCTGCTTCTTCCTCCGATAACAGATCATGTGTCATATCTCGATTAAAAATAGTCCGCATGGCGTCGCGATTATTATCGCGATCGTTACCCGCCTGACGCCGGTCCTGTCCCCTTGAAGTATAACCTCTATCCTCTCTCTGGACCGAGTTTCTCGATTCATAGGTCAAATCTATTCTTCGGAGGTAGTCTTCTATATCATCAGCTGTTGTAAATCCTGAACTCAAGATATCACGCTGTATTTCAGCCGGAAAATGATTTATGACTTACTTAATGGTCTCTGCCTCCGTCATGGACTGTGATAAATAATTAGTTTCTTTGAAAATCCGTAAAAAATAATCAGCACGAGAACCCTGTTCGTAACTACCAAATTTTATTTTCAACAAAGTTTCCCGTTCCCTTTCCAACCCCCAATAACGATTTAAAAACGCGGTACAACGTCAAAAGTTGTCATGGGCTCAAGATGATCCTATGATTAGTTTCCGAAATACAGTGGCGGGTATGGGGCTACCCCAAAATTCTAGTAAATAGAAATTATTTCACAAAAGGTAAACTTTAATACAAAAAGTGCTTAAATTAATTGAATCCTATTTTTATTGGCCATGCTAGATGTCAGGAGACAATTTTTATCTACGAGGGGTACTCAAAGAATATAATCCTCCTGTTTAATCCATACTTTTTATACGAAAATCGGACGTTTAAGTTAAACTAAAATAAAATAATATGATATGAACATTTCCACCCTAGTCTCGTGCGCAAATGGTACTGGGAATTATAGACAGTACCAAGATACATCTTCTAGGGTACTTAAAAAGACTTGCAAGTTACTTTGAGGCTGGTTCAAGGGGGTAAAACTAACAATTGCGATTCATCGAAAAAAAAGTTTTTGTGAAAATATGGACATTTCCACTCTAGTCTCGGGCACAACTGGTGCTGGAAGGTATAGGCAGTACCAAAATTTACCGTTTAGGGTACCCAGAAAAACTTGCAAATAACTATGAGGGGGGTTTAAGGGGGTAAAACTTATTATTGCGATCCATGAGAAAAAGGGTTTTAATGAAAATATGAATATTTCCATCCTAGTATCGGGCGCAAATAGTACTGGAAGCTATAGGCAGTACCATAATACACCGTTTCGGGCACCTAAAAAGATTTAAAATTTAGGGTACTCAGAAAAATTTGCAAATAACTATGAGGGTGGTTTAAGGGGGTAAAACTAATAATTGCAATTCATCGGAAAAAAGGGTTTTTTGAAAATATGGACATTTCCATCCTAGTCTCGGGTACAAATGGTACTGAAAGGTATAGACAGTACGAATATTCACCGTTTAGGGAACCTAACTTGACTTGCAAATTACTTTGGGGATGGTTTAAAGGGGCGAAACTAATAATTGCGATCAATGAAAAAAATGTTTTCATGAAAATTTGGACATTTCCACCCTAGTCTCGGGCACAAAAGGTACAGGATGTTATAGGCAGTACCGATATAAGGTACAGTTTAACCGTCTAAGGTACCTAAAAAGACTTGCAAATAATTTTGAGGGTGGTTTGGGAGCAAAACTAATAATTGCGAATCATCGAAAAAAGGGTTTTTGTGAAAATATGGACATTTCCACCCTAGTCTTGGGTACAAATGATACTGGAAGTTATAGGCACCATTTAGGGAACCTCACTTGACTTGCAAATTGCTTTCGGGGAGATTTAAAGGAGCAAAACTTATTATTGCGATCTATGAAAAAAAAAAAAAGGATTTTCATGAAAACATGGACATTTCCACCCTAGTTTCGAGGACAAATCGTACTGGAAGTTATACACCGTTCAGGGAACCTCATTTGACTTGCAAATTACTTTGACGGTGATTTAAGGGGTTAACACTAATAATAATTGCGATTCATCGAAAAAAGGGTTTTTGTGAAAATATGGATATTTCCACCCTTATCCAATCCACTTAGTATACGCATACAACGCTTGAAATAAACGTAGTCTTTATTACTTTTTGTATTAAATTTTACTTTTTGTAAAAGAATTTCTATTTACTCTCGGGTAGCCCCATACCCGCCACTGTATTTCGGAAACCAGTCATAGAATTATTTTGGGCCTATGAGAACTTTTGATGAGTAGATCGAGATCTACAACCAAAATATCATTAAAATCGTGGATTTTTCAAAATCCCATATAAAGTGTGCATCGTGCTTTTTTCACTTCACGCTCTAGTGCGTAAAGGAATTCACTTCATACACTAGTGCGTAAAGTAAATAAGTCAGTTTAGTTTTTTTCTAGTAAATTACTTCACGCAATGGTGCGTAAAGTGAAAATACTTTATGCGCTAGTGCGTAAAGTTATATAATATGTGGGTAAAGTACCTACTTTTTTCCACTAATGTGATGGTCAAAATTCACGTTCGTGAAAAAAGGTTCACTTGTTGCATACATGGGACATGGCTATTTTTTGTAACATTTTTTCATTTATTTACAATAAATAATGTTATGCGAGTATAAGTAATAATGTACTTTTTAGCTAATATTCATTAACTAATTAATATTATTTAAAATACACCATGCAAGAAGTCTTGCTTCTTGAAAATTTCTTGCACAAGAAATCTTGTTCTTGCTAATTAATTTCTTGTCTTGTATATTTCTTGCTTATCCACTTCTTGTCTTGTTCTTGCATGCAAGAACAAGACAAGAACAAGAAAAAGCAAGACAAGAACAAGAAATACCTGCAACACTAGTGCAAATCGAACTATGAGGAGTTCCTTAAAAAAAAAAAATTCTGAATTGCAAAAAATGTGGATGAAAGCAATACACCAAGATAATTATACCCGAGATTATACAATAACGAAAAATTCTGTGGTGTGTTGTAAACATTTTGAAGAAACCGAAATAATTAGATTTGAAACAAACAAGGATAAAGGCGTAGTTCGCGAGTTCAAACTAAAACGTCCAACTCAAAAGTAGGTACCTCTCATTTTCGAAAATCAACTCAAGTATTTGAATAGACTTGCCTTCCGAAAAAATCCCGAAGAAAGAAAAAGTTAGATTTTCAAAAGACATACTCAAACAACACTTTAGACTAGAAATATATTCATTTAAATCAATTATTTACTGTTCTTATTTACACAAATAGTTAAATTATTCATTGAATTACTGTTTTTGGCCCTTTAGTACAATAAATTATGCATTTTTTGTGATTCCTATTAATAAAATAAAAAATATATATTTATACAAACAAACACCACCAGCACCACTTGGCGGTAAGATTGCGGTGTTGCCTTTTTAACTTCATGGCTTGTTAAATGTAGGAGGCTGTGACAATGTGCGTATTACGACCTATGTCTGTCTTTGTTTATTTTTTAGTATTAGACAAAGAACAAAGAAAACCTTTCACTCGTTTGGTTGGACCGTCGTTGAACTTTGGACTTTGGCCTTGGCGATATAAACACAGATAATAAACATATAATTCGAAATTTATTTTGAATTGGTTTGGGGGGTAATTTTTTTTGTGGCAGAGAATGCAATGTTTACATCCTTGGTGTTTACACTGTTTACTCACAAGTTGCAAGCAATTTTTACCCGACTATTTTTTATATTTTTGGATTTTCTTTTGTGAAAGACTGGGAGAGACTGAAAGAAAATTACCATGTTCCTAAATAAAACATTTGAGTTGAGTAGACTGCAGCAAAAGCTAAGTACCGCGATTTCCTTCCTAAAAGCACAGGAAAGAAAAATAATTTCAAAAATTTGGTTTTATTACCCTACACTAATAAATTTATCCGACTCTACTTTTGATATATTAGGTACCTATGCAAAATGGTTCATTATTATATTATGTATGGTCTTGCAAGAACATTTCTATGCAAATAGCCGGAATGCTGGTGGAAGCTCTTAGAGCCAGTGTGTTCAAAGAGGTAAATTATAACTCAGATTTCAGGACGTATCCAATTTATGACTGTTATTCTGCAATGAAATTATATTGCTTTTTTGATTGCCCCTGCAATAAGCAGCTTTTGTAGGTGCAAGAGGCAGGCAAGCTGATTATAGAAAAAACATACATACATAATACATAACTAGAAGAAAGAAGCGAATTTTCATGATCAGGAAAAGCCAAACACAATATTTTCTAACAACACGATATTACCACAGATATTACCAGTATCCCAAGACCAAGAGACCAACTGTGTTATGTGTCAAAATTTATTCATGGAAAAAAAAATATATACATAGTTATATTACAAGCAGGTTCCAAATGTTCTCTAGTGCTACAAAAATGAAGATGACACCCCTATTATGGACAAAATAATTTCAACTCGCATCATGGATCCCCTTGACATGTAAGCCAATAAACTAATACCACCTAATACGTACAATACTAATACTAATGCCCAGTTGTACAATCTCGGTTCAAAATAAAGTTCAACTGAACTCGACTGATACTTGAGCTTTCCCATTTAAAATACATTGCTGTCAGCTAGAAGTTGAAGTATCAGTCAAGTTCAGCTAGACTCTGCTTTGAACCAAGATTGTACAGTGGGAATCATTGCAATTGGCACACACTCTTTAAAATCCCTCGTATTGAGTCAAAATTCTAACCAATAAATCTATTTAGTGCAGCATTTTGCTATTACTGGTGTGTTAGATTTGACACATTACGAGGGATATTTATATAGTGTGTGCCAATTGCAATGATTCCAACTGTACAACTGGGTCTAAGTATCTTTTTAGATTTTTGATTCTAGCAACCTCCTCATTGAAGAATATAATGTATCTTCTTCTGTCTACAATTTGAACAAGACCCATAAATGTATATTATGTTGCCTGATAAAAAGCTACATGAGTTCGCATTTATAAGCCAAGAGGAATATAGCTGTACAATCTTGGTTCTAAACAGAGTTCAGCTGAACTCGACTGGTATACTTGAACTTCCCCATTTGAAATGCATTGCTGTCAAACTTGTTAAAAAAAATTAATAGCTGACAGCAATGTATTTCAAATGGGAAAGCTCAAGTACCAGTTGAGTTCAGCTGAACTTTGTTTTGAACCGAGATTGTACAACTGGGCCTAAGAAGACACTCAACAAATATCCTAGGAAACAGAATTGTTGATTTCTGGCCGTTTCCACCAACTATTTTAGGGAAGCCTCAACGATAAGTATTCCCTAAACTGGCATTTCTCCATGGAAAACTATCATATTTTGGTTCCACAAATATTTAGCTTGCAAGTTAGTCGAAATTTTACTTTTGCTCGAGAGCAATTGTCTAGCAGTTTAAAAAAATTAAGTTGAGCCTAAAGATGATCGTCAGATTTTATACAGTGTGTCCCGCTGCAAGACTGACCACCCTTCTAAAATTTTTATTTTTTAACCGATTCAATTTATTTTTTTTTTGTCGTATATCTACTCGAATTTGGCACTTATTAGGCTCATAATTTTATTTCTGGGGCTGTACTGGTGTACAGGGTGTCCACATTTATAGGCTCAAATTTCAATAAGTACTATTAGGGATTTTTTTAGAAAAAATCTGATAGCAGATTCTTGCTTAGAATGGTCTAAAACCCAAGTGTACTAATTTTTGTTTCAATATGATACAGGGTGATCCGAGGGGTGTTCACAACAAATTTTCAGAATTTAATAGACCAAACCGAAAAAATGTTATATTTTGAGGCCATGAGAAAAATAAAACTTGTTACAACATAGTTTTAGAACATCCTCACCCAAAATTTGTAGTAAGCTTGTCTCAAAATATAACATTTTTGCGGCTTGATTCATTAAATTGTGAAAATTTGTTGTCATCACCCTGTATCGTATTGAAACAAAAACTAGTACATTTGGGTTTTAGACCATTCTAAATAAGAATCGGATTTTTTCTAAAAAAATCCCTAATAGTCCTTATTGAAATTTGAGCCTATAAATGTGGACACCCTGTACACCAGTACAGCCGTAGAAATGAAATTATGAGCCTAATAAGTGCCAAATTCGAGTAGATATAAAACAAAAAAAAAACATGAATTGAATCGGTCAAAAAATAAAAATTTTAGAAAGGTGGTCAGTCCTTAAGCGAGACACACTGTATTTGAAAATGTCATCTCGTAGAGTTGAAGAAGTTTTATGATGAAGTTACATTTAACACACTTAAAACTGTCTGGAATTTGACATATACTGTCATTATTATACGAGGATTGATCAACCTGCCAAATTTTCATGGATAATGCTACGCCAATAATATGTGAAAGGCAAATATAATCATTATTCTGATTATTTCATTCATTATAAAATAGACCCATCAGACAACGTCATTTTTTGAATGAATTTTGTTTAAATAAGTGATTATTTCACAAGACCTTGTTTATCAGCGAATAAATTTTTGTTTACCTTTTTTGACAGAATTTTGATAGAATTATCTGACATTTTATAATAAATAGAACTCTTTGGATAGGATTGACGCCAACAGTTCAATCCTAATTATTCAGGAAATAATCTAGCCGTATACCACTCGACCTATAAATTTGAATGGATTAAACTATCCAAATATTTTTTGCATAATTTTGCTTTTTGGCAAATAGTTTCATGCACAATAAATTTCAAATAAAAGTCCTCGACCGCATCGCGGTCTCGGGCCTCACCAACTTCTAAAAAATAGTTTTACACAATTTCAGATATTGTAAAAGATCCAAGATCCAGTAAAACAAATACAAAGCCAGTACTTGACAGAGCATGCAGAGAAAATATACCTAAATGGAATGCTCTACTGCATTGGTGGATATTATTATTGCACTAATATACAAGAACACAAAGGAAAAAACTCTAATTTTAGCACTTTTCACCTTTTGTTAATAAATATTTATAATTATCATCCAAGCTTTTTATTTTTTCATAGACATTTTGTCCTATAAAACACGATCCAATTTTTTTACGTATACCTACGTAAAATAGTGTTATTTCGAATAGAAACTAATGGTTGTAAATTTGCTTTGTTCCTATTGTTTTTGTTTTATAAAATCGACAATAAAAAACAAAACAAATGCACAATAAGAAAGAGGTTATGTTGTCCATAGGACTTTCGGAACCGCTAGACACGGAGCTGTAATCCGACGGAACAGCGTTTCCGAAAGCGCCTAATGATGACATCACGAATTGATTGGTGGCGCCATCTTCGAAAAAAAGCCTGAACTATATGTGCTAATTTATCTGAAATTTTATTCCAAAATCGGTTTTAGACTACAAAAAAAAAACGGCACATCAGAATTTGCTGAAATTTGGTATAAACATTCTTTGATCGATTATCTAGAGAATAGTGCTCTTATTTTTGGGAAATAGTTCATTTTCACAATATAGGCCCAAAAAAAAAATCGAAATATGGAAAATCTAACTGCGCTATTCTCCAGATAATCGATCAAGGAATGTTTGTGCCAAATTTGAACAAATTCTGATGTGCCATTTTTTTTTTATTAGTATATAATAACATAGGGTTTTATAATATAACTGGTTAATAAATCAAGGCTTAATTCATTAATTTTTGTTTCACTGATATGAATATCAGTTTATCCAACAAACAAAGCAATGGGTCCGGATGGCATTCCCGCAATAGTACTCAAAAATTGCGCCAACGAACTCACCCCAACTTTCGCAAAATTATTCAATTTGTCTTACAGGCAAGGAGTATATCCATCATCATGGAAGTCTGCCGCAGTACAACCCATTCCAAAGAAAGGGAAAAAGACAGATCCGTTAAACTATAGACCAATTGCTCTACTTCCGGTGATATCAAAAGTAATGGAAAGAGTTGTGAACAATCACCTAACCAAGTACTTGGAAAAGTACAAAATTATCAACGATAAGCAATACGGATTTCGAAAATATAGGTCAACTGGCGATTTACTTACATACGTCACTCACTTATGGCAAAAAGCGATTGAGTTGCGGGGTGAAACAAGAACAATTGCCTTAGATATATCTAAAGCATTCGACAAAGTTTGGCATGAAAATGTGCTCAACAAGCTCAAAGCAATGGGATTATCGCCGAAACTTTGCACTTGGTTTGAAAGTTACCTAAAGGACAGATCCATTTATGTTGCACTGGATGGCCAGAACTCCAACTCTTACCAAATAAATGCTGGTGTGCCACAGGGAGCAATCCTTTCGCCAACTCTTTTTCTGATTTACATAAATGACCTCATAGATAAAACAGTAAATCCACTTTATTGCTTTGCAGACGATGGCAATGTAGTCTCCTCACTCATACCACCCACAGGTCTTTCCGCACGTGAATTCCATCATCTTAGACTAACTCAAATATCGCAGATAAATAACGACTTGGAGATAATAGAGGACTGGGGTAACAAAAACCTTGTACAGTTCAACGCGCAGAAAACCCAAGCAGCTCTCTTTTCAAAAAAGACCAGCACCGGTGAGCCAAACATCATGCTATCTGGAAGTGCTGTCACATTACAGAGTCAGTTGAACATCTTGGGGGTTACTGCAGAGACCAACATGTCTTGGCACAGTCACGTGGCAGATATTGCTAAAAGGGCGTCCCAAAAGCTTGGGGTGCTATTTCGTACAAGACATCTGTACACACCAAGCCAATTGCTGACACTCTACAAAGCCCAGATTCGACCAACTATGGAGTACTGCTCACATATATGGAGTGCAGCACCCAAACATACCTTAATGCTTTTGAACACCGTGCAAAAACGAGCTATCAAGCTGATCAATGACCCCGCACTTACTCGTAACTTGGATGGTCTCGAACATCGCAGATCTGTGGGCGATTTATCTCTCTTCTACAGGTACTATCATGGAAAATGCTCTGAAGAGTTGGCACGTATGATTCCACCGAGAGTAGCGCCTACCAGGCGAACCCGTCAAACAGACGGTAACCATGAATTTACTGTCAAACTAGAGGCACCAAGAACCTCATTATATCAGAATTCATATCTCTGGAGAACAGCATCGCTGTGGAATAAACTCCCTGCGACGGTTTTCCCTGCAGGTTACAACCTGAACCGTTTCAAGACCAACATACACCGACATTTCCGCGCACTTGCCGCTTCTCGAGCGTGATAGGACATTTTCCTTGCGAGTGCGCATATCCGTAAAAAAAAAAAAAAAAAATCCAACATTTTTATTCCACCTATATGTAATATAATTTCAAAATTTAACTAAATGATGTTTTTTTTTAGGTTTATAATTGATGAATATCTAGAGGATCACATTAAAAATGAAATAGAAGTAGCTGATATTGAATTAATAGATCCAGATAAAGGAAAATCTATAAAGGAAAAGAAATATTCAAGAGATGCCAACTCATCAGGACCAGATGTTTTAAAAAAAATCCAATGTTACATTTGCAATGCTTTATGTAAAACTAAAGCAAATTTGAAAGTTCATTTAGTGACACACTCGGATATTTTTCCTTTTGAATGTGACATTTGCAAAGCAAAATTTAAACGAAAAACCATTTTGACAATTCACAAACTAATACACTCGGATATTTATCCTTTTGAATGTGATATTTGCAAATCAAAATTTAAACGAAAAAACGATTTGAAGAATCATAAGCTAACACATTCGGATATTTATCCATTTAAATGTGACATTTGCAATGCAAAATTTAAAAAAAAATGTAATTTGAAAAGCCACATATTAACACACTCGGATGAGAGGAATTTCAAATGTAACATTTGCAATGCAAACTTTAAGATACAAGGCAATTTGAAGAAACACATATCAATACACTTGGACGAGAATAATTTTGAATGCAAAATATGCAATGCAAAATTTAAACAGAAATCTGGTTTGAGAAGGCACATGCCAACACACTCGGATTGCCCTTTTGAATGCGATACTTGCAAATTAAAATTTAAACGAAAAGGCAGTTTGAAGATTCACAAACTAACACATTCGGATATTTATCTATTTGAATGTCATATTTGCAATGCAAAATTTAAACAGAAAGGGAATTTGAAAACCCACACATTAAAACACTCGGATGGAAAGAATTTTAAATGCAAAATATGCAATGCAAAATTCAAATATAAAAATAGTTTGAGAAGACACATTTTAACACACTCAGATGAGAGGAATGTAACATATGCAACGCCAAACAAGTAATAATTTGAAACAACATTCAGGGACGCATTCAGCTAGATAAGTGTAAGTTTGAATGTAAGCTTGCTTTAGTAGATTTAGCTTCCCAGACAAATTGATAAACTAGGGGTTCAATGTAACTTTTGTGAATGCAAAATGTACAGTGTATTTGATTATATTTAATCCCATACCTACAGCCTTCATACTATTTCATTTAGGAAAAAATTTTTTATACAAAATCTGACAGTTTTTTTCTATGTATTTTTTTAAGGAATATGTTATTATTAGTAGGAATGAAGCCAGGGATGTAGCTCTGGGGGAGGGGTTAGAGGGGCAAAGCAAGGCTCTGAATCCTGTACTCTTGAATTGAAGAAATAGTTTTTGATTTTTTCAAACACTTTTCTTATACACGTTTTTTATAAGTGTGTATTTTATTCGATTATATTATTTGTAGGTCTGGAATATATACATCATCAGTTTTTGATGTATGTGTGTGTTGACATTTTTACGACAGGTATGGAGTAGCGCTGACGCTATGTGTACCCATATTTCGCTGTCTGACTATCAGATTCCTATTTTATATTATATTTGCTCGTGGTGTATAAATTTTGCGTTTTCAAAAAACAGTTTAGAGATGCTTCTTGAAATTACAAATTTGCGCACATCCCAGCGCCAGCTGTCATGGAATTGTAAGTGCTGACTTCACACAGGCTTTCTATCAGTAAAATACGACATATTTTGGAAATATTAGCCTTCAGAAAACTTTTGCATATTTTCGACGCCACCTCCTGGATTATTAGGCCGTGGTCTGATAATTAGACGAGAATATGGAGAGTGATTTGAAAGACGCATCACGTAACGTCACGTTTTGGTAGATTTCGTTACACGCGAGACAAGAGAGAAGGAAGATAAACTGTAGAGAGACGGAGAATGCGAGCCAATGACAATGACAGACGAGGAATGATTGACACAAACCATAATCTTATGACTGAAGAAGTAATCAAAAATATTGCGAAAACTCTCAAGAGATAAAATAATCTTTTTTCTTTTAATACCTGGCTTCATCCCCACTTATAATAACATATTCATATAAAGATTTAAGCCACGATAATACCTGATATTTTCTTTTAACGTGATCAGAAGAAACAAAGTCGCATCGGAAAATGGAAAAACGTAGACAACTTCAACTTTTTTCCATATATCAATCAATATCAATTATGATGCGATAAAATAAAAAAAAAAATTCTTCCTGACTCCATATACATATAATCTACTAAACTAGGAAAACAATTTAAAAAAAAATAAATAAATAAATAAAACAACAAAAAAATAAATAAAAATTTTTGTAATTGTAAATAAACTACTACAACTAAGTTATTATCAATAGGTGTACATGTACAGGGTGGTCCAAATAGAATACATTCTTATAAAAACATTCTTTATTTTTAGAGAGAAATGGAATTTCGTAAAATTTTGATTGGTGCATATTGCATTTTGATATTTTCAACCGTTTAACCGCTAGAGGGCGATAAGAAAG
The DNA here is from genome assembly GCA_917834065.1 of Ceutorhynchus assimilis. Lineage (NCBI taxonomy): Eukaryota > Metazoa > Arthropoda > Insecta > Coleoptera > Curculionidae > Ceutorhynchus > Ceutorhynchus assimilis. The sequence continues at coordinate 7,124,101 of OU892286.1, forward strand.
TATCCAATTTGGACCACCCTGTACATAATAATATTTGGTATTTATGCATATAGGTGGTGGTATATGGTAATATTAGGTATATACATAATATAGATACTTTTATTTTTATTTATTTTATTTATAATATTTATTTATACATGCGAAGAAATACAACAATTTTGTACAGATAATCATTTAAGACTAGTATAAATAAATATAGAATATAACATTTTTTAACAAATATAGAATGTAACATTTTTATCCTACCCTCTGATTAAAATAAGTTAAGTGTAATTTCTAAGAGAGATAAAGATCCACAAAGTTCGAAAGAACTTGTCTGTAGTTCTTAGCTCTCTGCAAGTACACACATTTTTGGTAAATGAAAATAAAGTAGATAGTAGACCCGAAAAAAAAAACAAAAAAAATTATAATTCGGCCCATCATAATACACTAAGGGCCGATACTTTTGCTCTCGATTAACGAATTGGATACGTTGTCAAAGTTTTGTATGGGCCAAGGTCTATAAGTATGATGTGGTTAGAGCACATTCTAACTCCTGATTATTTTTAACGGCTGTTAAATGAGAGCAAAAGTACCAGCACTAAATTTCCCCATTTTTACATTTATCTAGTCATTTATTTAATTAATTAATTAATTAATTAGCTTGACACATGTATACAAGAATGAATAAGTGATAGGGTTGCATCGAAATTTCAAAATCTTTTTCAATCCTCTTAGACATTGAAACGAGACTCTTTTCACTTTTGTATGAGTGATAAAACTAATTCTATCAGAACTATTGTATTAATTTCTCAAATCACAAATTTTAATCCCACCTTCCTATTGTAATTCCAAAATCTTAAAAACGTTATTTTTTTTTAGGTTTATGATACATATATGAATATCTAGAGGATAGCAAAAAAAACGAAATAGATATTTGTAAATGTCATACTTGTAAAAAACAATTTGAAAGAAAAGACGATTTGAAGGCACACATATTAACACATTCAGCTGAAAAAAAATTTAAATGCAACATATGCAATGCATAATTTAAACAAAAATTTAATTTGAATAGGCACATATTAACACACTCGGATATTTATCCTTTTGAATGTGACACGTGCAAATCAAAATTTAAACAGCAAGCCAATTTGAAGATTCAAAAGTTGACGGCTGTGTGCACGCTTGGAAATGAGGAGGAATGAAAGTTGTGTATTTACGTGCAAATTCTTTAATTATTCAAAATTCAGTGCAGACCGCTTTCGGCCTTAAGGTACGGTTTGTTAGGATAGTACGCGACGCACAACTGACAACGTAAACATCGTCATTGGTTCAGGTATGACGTACACCCGTTCCCTGACGTCAGCGTCAGAAAACGGGTGTACGTCATACCTATGGTCATACCTGAACCAATGCCAATGACGACGTTTACGTTGTCAGTTGTGCGACGCGTACTCTCCTAAAGGTACGGTTCGTTAGGATAGTACGCGACGCACAACTGACAACGTAAACGTCGTCATTGGCTCAGGTATGACGTACACCCGTTTTCTGATGGTCATACCTGAACCAATGACGACGTTAACGTTGTCAGTTGTGCGACGCGTACTCTCCTAACAAACCGTACCTTTAGTTTGTGACGGCAGCAATTACTTATAGTACAAACAAGGTAAGCTCCATAGAGTTGTATTGCAGAGGTACAGCACCAGGGGTAATCCTATAAGGTGAGGCTGGAAGTTTGCTGGCTTTCTTCTGTTCGTCTGGATTTCTTCTGTTCGTTCTGGCTGGGTTGTGGTCGAAGGTCGAAGGATGGGCACCAGCTTGCTAGTGTTCTGACGACACGGCAAGTTACCCACAGCTTTCAATTTCTTCTTCGATATTCCAATATCTCCAACCTCTTTAGAAGAGGTATGCACAGAGTACACAGTTATATTACGAAAATTCCTGTTAGGTTATTGCAGAAACTCGCGACGACCGGCGTTTACTTGTCACGGATAGTTCTGGAGTTTTTTCCAAAAATATTCAGAATAGCACACTAAGATTGAAAAATCACTTTCGCACAACGGAACCGATAAAGGGCGAATTTGTGCTATCCTGTTCGCAGCGCCAATTAAGTGACACACCCGTCGAACTGTGTTTTAAAAAACCGTTTATTTTTGCATAGAGCCTTAACTAAGTTCACAACTAAATGTTACAAAACTATTTCTAAGTTGAACAAAACTACGAACAGCGATCTGGCTTTGACACGCAATTAATGTTACTGTTTACAATCGTAATTCCTAATTTATAATGTAATAATGCGTATTCAGCATTATTATATTATATTGTTTAGGTTTTCGGGCGTTTCTAGCGTTTGATGTATTAGATAGAACTTTTGTTCTCTTCCACACCCACGATCACTAAACTTTTATAACTTCACCTATCAAGAGTATTAATAAAACGCAGGTAAACAAAAATCTGAATTAATAGAAATTCTTTTACCAAAGGTAAACTTCAATATAAAATGTGATAAAGACTATGTTTATTTCACGCGTTGTATCCGGATATTAAGTGGATTGGATTAGGGTGGAAATATCCATATTTTCACAAAAACCCTTTTTTCGATGAATCGCAATTATTAGTTTTATCCCATTAAAACACCCTCAAGGTTATTTTCAATCATATCATATTTTTTTTATTTTAGTTTAATTTGAACGTCCGATTTTTGTATAAAAGGCATGAATTGAACAGAAGGATTATATTTTTTGAGTACCCCCTGTAGATAGAAATTGTCTCCTGACATCTACCACGGCTAATAAAAATAGGATTCAATTATTTTAACACTTTTTTCTATAAAAGTTTACCTTTTGTGGAAGAATTTCTATTTACTCGGATTTTTGGGTAGCCCCATACCCGCCACTGTATTTAGGAAACCAGTCATAGAATCAACTTGGGCCCAAGAGAACTTTTGATCAGAAGATCGAGATCTACAACATACCAAAATTTCATCAAAATCATGGATTTTTTAGAATTCTATTTAAAGTGAGCATCATCCTTTGTCAATAATCCAGCAAAGAGTTAGATCTGAACTGAGATTTCATAGAGGCTAGCGTAAGATACCTATTTTTATTTATTAGTATTATAAAATTATGAATTTATTATATACAGCTGTAGATATAAATTATAGATTTTTCAGTCACTACTAATATAGTCTCATTTCCAACACCTTTTCTCCCTCTCTACGGCTTGAGGGCGATCGATAGTAGGTACCGGCATTCCTCGCAGTAAAAGAATTTAAAGAAAACAAAGGAGTGCACACTCAATTCTTGCGACATGCACAGTGACACAAGAGTACAATAAGTAAAGCCAAAAAGTATAAAAGAGAGCGTTAACGCAAATAACGTTCTCCATCGAAAGAGAGGTTATTGTGTGTGACGTCAGCTAGTGCTATTGGTTTCGTGCACGTGACCTCACTAAATTGAAGTTATTAGAGGATTTTTTGGAAAACACAAGTGTTTCGCCAAAGCTCCAATACACTGCTAATTACTCATATTATGAGTTGTATTGCTCTGACACGGTCAGATTTTACGCAATATTTGGTGATTTTGCTTTGTAAGACAATGGAGAAATACACTAATTTTTCGGTTATGTAACCTCCAATGTGGTCACGTGCCACACGAAACCCATTGCAGGACTCAAAATAAGGCACGGTTCACTGAGGACTGAACGAACAGAAGGCTGCCATTTCGGCGTTCAGCCGGCGTGACGTCACAAGTTTCTGCATAATTTATCTTCATAAGGGATTTTCTCGGATGCTATTATGAATATGGGACTGCGGTTTTCATAAGAAATCTTAGATAAACATTCTGAGACCTAGACTAGACTAGAATTTTCATATACATATAATGTCACAAGAAAAAAAAATTTGTCGGCAAAATTTTCGAAAGATATGAAAGTATATTGCTTGACATTTTTGACAAAATCACGAGACGTTAGGCGAAATTGCCGAAAAGCAACAAACTTGAATAAAACCTTGAGATTAATTTTGCCTACACAATTTTTTCTCGAGTATATCATCATAACTATTTCACGTAAGATTTTGAAAATAAATAGAATGCAAAAATATGAATAACTTCAAGTTAAAAATATCAGTTTGACAATTTCAAAAAATGGTCGCTGAAATACCATGTTGTTAGTATTGTCCAGGTAGCAATATTGTCAGCTGAATACCGAATTTATTGCCGGTGTAATACAGTCTAGTGAAATAGTCAGAATTCTAATCCTGTCTAGCTCGTAAAATTTCAAAATCCAACAATGAATCTGACATTTTTTTTTTTTTTTAGGTTTATCGTAAAGAATGAATATAGACGATGAAGATATAGAAGTGTCGGAAATTAAGCTAATAGATCCAGAAGAAGAATATTCAAATGACGCCAATTCATTAGGAGCAGGTGTTATTAGGAAATTTCAATGTTACAATTGCAATGCTATGTTTGAAAACAAATCAAGTTTAAAATATCATGTAATTTCTCATTCGGATATTAATCCTTTTGAATATAACACTCGTAAAGCGAAATTTGAACAGAAAGGCGATTTGAAACCGAACACATTAACACACTCGGATATTCAGCTTTTTGTATGCAACACTTGTGAAAAGAAATTTAAGCGAAAAGGCGATTTGAAGATGCACATGTTAACACACTCGGATATTCATCCTTTTGAATGTAGCACTCGCAAAGCAAAATTTAAACGAAAAGACCATTTGAAGAGTCACTTAATGATACATTCAGATATTCATCCTTTCGCATGTGACATTTGCAAAGCAAAATTTAAACGAAAAAACAATTTGAAGAGGCACATGGTAACACACTCGTATATCCATCCTTTTGAATATGACACTTGCAAAGGAAAATTTAAAGAAAAAAGCCTTTTGAAGATGCATATGTTATCACACTCGTATATTCATCTTTTTGAATGTGACAATTGCAGATCAAAAAGAAAAGGCGATTTGAAGATTCACATGTTAACGCACTCGGATATTCATGCTTTTGAATGTGACATTTGCGAAGCAAAATCAAAAAGAAAAGGCGATTTGAACATGCACATGTTAACGCACTCGGATATTCATCCTTTTGAATGTAAGACTTGCGAAGCGAAATTTAAACGAAATGGCCTTCTGAAAAGTCATATAATAACTCATTCAGATATTCGTCTTTTTTAATGTGACACTTGTAAATCAAAATTTAAACGAAAAAACGATTGGAAGTTTTAAATGCAACATGTGCAACGCTAAATTTAGAACCAGGGGTAATTTGAAGCAACATTCAGTGAGGTATTCAGACAATTGTAAATTTTCAATGTAGGTAATTTTTGCTTCGCTTAATTGAAACATAAGAAAAAAATGTATTTATTTAACATCCAAACATGTGAATAAATGAGTGTTTTAATGTTACTTTTGTAAATGCACACCTAATTTTTTGAAAGAGGGACTTGTAAAAAAGTAGGAGACAATCGGACCGGACTTCAGACGTGCTGAATAATCGGGTGCACTTGTGTAATTACACAAGTGCATCAACATAACCGATAATTTCTCATGAAAGCGTGTTGTCTTAAAACTGCATTAGTTTATTTTCATATTTTGCCAAAAAGCCCGATACGGGATAGATATTCAAAGGAGCGAACGCTTGTAGAAAAAAATATTGCCCCTAACATGTGGGAAAAGTTTCTTTGCCGCCCTCAAAGGTTATCCGTTTAACTGCGTTTGCGTGCGGGAGATATAACTTCGCGTACTTGGTAGAGAAATAACTATTTCGCTTTGTGAATATTTTCAAGACCTACCTGTTTTGTATGGCAGAAGTTTTTTTCGGACGGTTCGAACATGCCTATTTCCCGAAATACAAACCAATAGCATAAGTAATGAAAAATATTGTACTAATAAATGACCATAATTTATGTATGTAAGGGTAATTAAGAAAAATTAATAAAATAAGAAAACTCCACTTCCAAAATGTCTATTTTCTAATTACAATTACTGGACCAGAATGGGAAAGGAATACCCATAAACGCGACCCCTCCGCGAACCGGAGAGTATCCCTTAGAGTCGTACTACTTCTATTTTGCCTACAGGCACTAAACATGGATTGGTTTTCTTTGCTTTCCTAGCCTACTGACGAGACATAGGTCGAAACGCGTCTATGGATGGAATAGCAGAGAAAATTAAAAACAGTCCACCCCGATTTATTTGATTTGGGATGAGAATCTGGAAAAACGCTCGAACACGTCGATGTTTGATTTGAGGGGGAACTATTTTTCAGTTTTTTTCATCCCCGTAGCTTCAACCCCCTAGCTAGGGGGAGGACAACCCCCCAAATTTGAATAGGGAATAGGGGTCGTGTCATACCTCTTTTTAAAGGCCTCATCGAGTTCTTTATGGCCCTAGAATTTTCTTTCATTATTTTCATCGGTAACGGAATGACAGCTTGTCAAAATCCTGGAAATAGCCTATTAGTTTTAGTGGGGGTCATCAGATCCTTAATAAAAATACTTGAAATTGAAGTTTTTTTTAATTATTATTAATGAGGTGTACACGAGAATTGTAAATTGTAGGTATTTTTACACGTATTTTTATTAAAAGAGATAAGTACTGCTTTTACTCCTACTAAAACAATAGTCTATTTACAAAATTTTGACTAGCTCTCATTTCATTACGGATGAAAATAATGAAATGAAATTATAGGGCCTTGAAGAACTCGATGAGACCTTTAAAAAGAGGTATGACACGACCCCTATTCCCTATTCAAATTTTGGGGGTTGTTCTCTCCCTGGCTAGGGGGTTGAAGCTACGGGGATGAAAAAAACTGAAAAATAGTTCCCCCTCAAATCAAACATCGACGTGTCCGAGCGTTCATCCCAAATCTAATAAAATGGGGGTGGACTGTTTTCCCTGGGACACCCTGTATATAAGTATATACGATCTCACTAGAGCGAATTGCAACCATTCAAAGTATAGGGCACAGTTCACTGAGGCCTGAACGAACAGATAGCTACCATTTCGGCGGTGTGATATCACAATTTCTCGCATAATTAACTTTATTGTAAACACACACCTTCTTTTGTACATCTATCATAATTTTCCGTACGTTGAGTTAAGTTAAGTGGATGTAAATAACCCTTAGGTAAACGATAATCAAATTAATTATAACTAATTTCCAGGTGAAGGCAAGTAATGAGACTTAAGTGCAAACCGTTTTACTAAAATTTTCATAAATAAACTCAGAATTCCATAGCCCTATGTTTCATAATAAAAAAGGATACACCAATATTAACAGAGGCTCGGCATAAAATTTAGGGGGGTTCCAGGCAAGAAGTGCCTGTTTCTAGGACGAGTTGACAATTCCGCTTCTCGTTAAGTAATATTTGACTACATTAAAGACGGGGCAAAAAATAATCAATGATCATTTGGTAGTGGAAGTGATGCCAAGTAAAGCTAGTGAAAGCCTATTCGATGTGTCAAATAATAACGATTTTTGGCCAAGTAATGTTATCTTTGGGCCACTTACTCATCGTGACAGGCCGAGACAGAATCAAGAAACCCCATTTGAAAACAGAGCAATGAATTTTTACATTTTTCAGGTTGTGCCCACGAATCCTTAACATTTTCCTACCAAATGTAAGGAGTCAAAACTTCGAGCTCTAATGTGCAATTTCCTGGTTAATATTGTCACGGCTTTGGATCGCCGGACAGAAATCTTGGGTTCGTTGTACGTTTCGTTTATTCCAAAAATCAAAGTCCAATTAATACAACAATAATTTATTCCACTTAACAAAACACTCTGACACTAATTACTTTATTAACAAACTCAACAATTAAACTCTTTACAATCACTATTTAAATCGTATCACAGTCGAACTGAAACTAAACTTACAAACCAATGCTGGCCTTCTTATATATCCCTAAATCTATTCCTGGAAAATCTAGAATACACACGATAATCTTATTTTCCAGAATAAAGTAGAATAATTCGCTAGATTCTCGTATTTCCGACATAGAGGTTGAGATTCTTGACAGCCTGGCGAACGCCGCGCTACAATATTATATTATTGATTGAAACTTTTTGGATGAAAGTGTTCTATCAAATGAACTTAGTTTGGATATATATTTGATATTTAGATGTGATAGATCGGAGGAAACCAATACCTACTTGTATGTCACAGGGTGGGGTAGGTACTTATCGCCGTAAAAATTCACAGAACGTACTACCTCTAGAAAAGTATCTGCAATATTACCTACCAGTTATAAGGTCACACCGGTTATGAGCTACACCGCCATCGTTGACTTGAAACCTAACTAATCTAGCATTATAGGATTGGGGATAACGGCTGGATTTTTTACGTTTTCTTCTTTAGATAGCGGGTAAAGCTGCCAAACAAGTTTATATTTAAACTTATATAATTTTAGCCCTGAAGAAGATACAAAAAAGTATCGAAAGCTTGGTTAGTAATAAAGAATTATTTTAGAAAAATAAACTTGTTTGGCTACTTTGCCCGCTATCTAAAGAAGAAAACGTAATCTAGCATTCTTGACGGAAAGGCGAATCGATTTTATGATATATTTTCAAATAATTTTTAATGTTCAGGCTGCATTTGGCAATTTGGCTTGCTGCTGACTCATTTTAGCTCTTCTCGTCCCATTTCCTTGAAAACTGTGTCTGGCGAGAAGTTTCCAATGTAAAACATAGTGCAAAAAAAGTTTAAAGTGATAGCGAGCCAAACGCAGCTATAGGCAGATCGCAAAATAGTAAATACAAATACGAACGAAACGATACAAACGAATAAATACAAAAAACTAAGAACAAAAATTATGCTTTTTTTTTCAACTCGAACTTTTTAAATTTTCACTTTAACGCGCGTATGGTATAAAAACACAATAAAAAAATTCAGATTTTGAATTTCAAAATGACAAAACCAACCAACACAAATCGAAATCACTGTCCACAGATACCTGCAAATTTACTTTATTTTCTACTTAACTATTATAGATCCATAATACCTAGGAAACGAAATACGTTACCATACCTATAACAACCTGAGGGCAATATAAGCCCAGCGGGCGTTATGATCTATAACGCCCGCTTATAATACCCTGAGGTGTTTTTGTTGTTGTTTTATGAATTTGCACTTCACCCTAGGCAGCCACTAAATGTCCGACCGAAAATAATTTTCGATCTGGCCAGGATTTGAACCCGGTCTACCATCAACGTTTCCCATGTAGTCTAGCGCGTTAACCCACACGACCACCGTTACCTTGCCTTATGAGATGTTTATAGATATATTAATTTATTTACAACTAATGTATAATGTGCGTATTATATTTGTGATTTTGGCAGTATAATGACATATGTTATTCCTCCAGGGATTAATGACGAGTAGCGGGATTAATGGTCATTAGTCCACAAAAGTGTCAGTGTCAAACGTGTAGTGCTTGTGGATTTGTATTGAAAATTATGAGACGGATGAAATTTGTTCATTGAAATTCTCAAATAAATTAATTTGTCGTGAATAAAGTAGAGTATACTACTCGCAATAATGGCTATTATTCCCGAGGATTATTACGAACTGAGCCGCGTTAGCGGCGAGGGAGTAACATTCCGAGTCCGAATCATTATTGACTCGTGGTATAATCTACTATTATTTCGTTTCTAGGTACAGGTACATGTCAAAATACAAAATAATATTCTGTCACACAAGTTTAACTGATTCTGTTTGATACTAAATTGATGAAAGAACATGTGTTGAGTAGAGAATAAAGCATTGTATGCACCACGGGGATTTTTAGATTATAATGGCCTTCAGGCGAAATATATCCCTCGGGCTAGTTTGGCCTTCGGGCATTATAATCTACATAATCCCCTTGGAACATAAATAGCTATTATCTCCCGACTGTGTCGCCATCGTTGACTGAAAACCTAATTAAAAACCTTCGTCACGAGTCTCCCATTTGAGAATTTTTTCTAGAGGGGCTATGTTCTGTCAATTCAATTTCCTGTCAACTGCTTAGTATACCTGTAAATAATGTTGAACAGTTGTAATACGCCGTATATTTTGTGCGGCGCTTCAGGTACATGTCAGTTGGCAGCCGACTGTACAGGTGGCAGTTAACGTGTTAAATTGGCAATACCTTGTGAGGAAATTAATTGTGATAGGATATGAAACTTCGAAATTTAATGCCTTTGGAAAGCAGAAGATATTGATAATCTACGTCGGTGTCATTATTACACATTTAGCATTGTCATTTGAATGTCATTAGGTCCTTCATAATAGCACTAGGGCATTCAGGAATTCATAAAAACACTCAAATTATGAAATCAAAAATATGAAAAAAGATAGTTAGTTACCAGAAGAACCTTTTTATTGATGGTGTCTCTATATTCGAACGGACACTTTGAAACTCAGAACCACCAATATTAATATTATTTTCCACTATAAAACTGTTTAAAAATTTATGGCACAAAAACAGACTCCAATATTGATGCTGCTAAAGTTAGAATTCCAAAAATCACCAAGCACGTTCACAAATCACAGACTAGTACGGGCACCTGCTAAATTTTGAATTTTAATCAGAAAAGTTTTTGCTATTTCAAACCAAATCAAATTTATTTGAACCACCGTAGATTAAATTTTGAATGATACACGTTCGATATGAACTTTATTAATGAAACTTGTGTAACTAAACCACTCGGCTTACGTCTCGTGGTTCAACGTTACACGCGTTTCATTATGGTGTTCACATCGAACTAGTATCATTAATAACTATAATAACATCATTGATGCACTAGATCTTCTTGCGACCATTGGGCTTCATATTTCTCCCTTTAATACCAATACCAGAAATAGATTGCTATTTAATGTTGACTTCCACACAACCAATTATGGTTTCAATTCCTCTCCAAGTAAAATGTGTCGACTAGCTAATAATTTACTAGATGGTAATGATGTTGATATATTTCGTAATTCTTCAAGTTAGTTTAACAGGAAAGTTAAGGAAATTTCATATAAATAATCCGCTATCTTGGTGTAAAACTTTTGTTTATTTTAATTTTAGTTCTCTATCTTTTGAAATGATTTATAATTAAACTTCATTTAACGAGAAGAGACACTGAAAGTAAACGAACTTTAACAGGTAAGTCGAATTTTATTGGTTAGAAAAGGATTATACTCCGCCTTAGGCAGGACCGTCTTAGGTTGTTTTGAATTTCTATTCTCTGAATATATTTTTTTTTGGTTGGCGTTGCAGATATCCAAACATAAAAGCTTTAAAACAAAACAAAAAAGGAAACAAATTTAGCTGTAAACGAAATTAAAGGTATATTTTAATTTCAAGTTTGCTTACAGAAATAATTTCTATTTCTGAAAAGCCCTGCCTCGTTTAGACCGCTTTTTTGGAATAAATTCTTCAGCGGAATCTGTTGAACTTGATATTGTTTTAATCTAAATTACTCACTTATTAACAATAGTTCATCAAACACTATTCAAATTGCTATGTATTTACTGGGACACTGAAACACTAGAACTTATTGAAATACTTTATTCCAAGACGTTATTTGGTGAATACAAAATTGGACAGAACGAAACTGTTTGCACTCTTTTTGTCACTCTGACAAGACTATCTAAAGACAGATGATGACAGATGACCAACAATTAATTAGTGCGTTCTATAACTAATACAAGGAATCTAAGCAAGGACTTATCACAAATAATTGTAAAATACTAGGAAATACGACACCAAAACTTATTGACTTATATGACAACCTGACCATAGAAAAGTGATTTATATTCTTGATATAGAACGCTCCTGTTGTAGTCGCCAAGTGATATTTTCGACGGTTCTGCCATAGCGGTGTAGTCATTGAACTAATATTTGGCGGGCCGTTTGAATCTGGGTTTTAAATGACTGGTTTGACATTTCAATTATTTCAAAATAAGGCAGTGCTTCAAAACTTCATAAACTAAAATTTTATACATTTTATTTTCATATATTTATGTGAGAATCACTCAATGAATAAAATAGTCTATAATCTATTCATAGATGATCTGGCGTATCTGACTCATGAGCTGACTTGAAACACCCAAAATTTCTGTTTCTCTGTTGTTTTTGATGTAGATTCGAGTGTAGATTTCTCTGGTCTGTGGCTGCAATTCGCTTTTGGCCGATATATTTTTTGCCGCCTGGTCACACACTGTGGCAACAACATTTAAACCGGCTGCTTATGATGATGCACTTATTACTTCTTTCAGTCTTGGAATTCAAAACAATCAACGACGATGTACTCAACAAATTAATTCAGATGACAAGATGACATTTTTTTTGACTGGTTTTTATATACTCGATTCTATGTAGGTCATTGTTATTTTCTATTCATTGAACAAAGATAGCTAACTCAACGGTGAAGTCAGATTAGAATAAAAACGAGGGGGACGTTGAGAAACGGCGATATGGGCGCACAGCGGTGTAGTCACGAACTAAAACAAAAAGTGGAAGGGATGAATCCAGTGAATGTTCTATTTAAGAATTTATAAATCACTTTTCTATGAACCTGACAATAATAAATGCCATTAGTTGTAATTCAAATTTTTGCTTCTTCCGCTATTTAGGCTTCGCCTGTTTGTTTAGCTCAACTATCACGTTTCGTGGAATGAAATTTAGTAATATGCTTTATATGTTAAGGGTCATTTAAATCCACTTAACTCAACGTACGGCAAATTAATAATTAAGAAAAGTTGAAGATCATGTTCTTATATGTAGTTGTTCACATCCACTTAAAAATTTTAAAAATTATCGTGACACATGAAAAAGTTGAACCAACTTTAACTTAAGGAAATCCGTGCGTTAATTTTAACAATAATTATGAATGACGGACAGATTGAACTAGTCTGTGATTATGAATGTCATTGGTGATCGCACGTAGGAAAATTAACTTCATTGTAAACACACAGCTTCTCAGTTTCGCACGTTAATAATAATTTTTTCTATTTTGGAGTCATATCGGAGTCTTTTCGACACTAAAAGTAGTTTCGAAAAGAAGCTCTTTGTGACACTCCTTTTTTACTTATCGGAGGTTGGTAACACTGGCTGATTGATGGCCATCGAACTGTCATTCACGATAAAAAAATAGAAGATTTCTATATTTGGCATGTAGTGTTACCAACCTTAGCATATGAAATCAGGAAATATGAGAATAAAATTTCCAAGAAAAGTTTTTTTTTTTAAATTAAACAATACCAAAATAGAAAAAATAGTATAAAATATTCGTTTCATAAGACATTTTATCGCACTCGCCCTTTAGAAAACTCGCCTCCGGCTCGTTTTCTAATATAGGGCTCGTGCGATAAAATGACGTCTTATGAAACTTGTATTTTAATGTACTATTTCGTACGCTAAGTTAAGTTCTTGATGATGATGATGTAAATGACTCTTTACTTTTGACTATAACTGTAAAATGCTTAATGCGTTAATAGAATTTTGTATCTGAATTTGAAAACTACTTTTTATAACACGTTTGTTTTTGAAAATGTAGTGTGCTGTGGTTTTTAATTTTTACCGTCTGATGATACTCGTATGAGCGAAACACGTGTGACTGTTAAGTGAATAAAATAATGAACAATTTGAGACCTAGACTTGGTTAAACTTTTTATTTTATTGTTTTAATATATTGTATGACTAAATTAACACATGTGTTAATTTTCAGAATTCTAGTCCTGTCTACCTCGTGAAATTTCAAAATTTAACTATGAATCTAACAAACATTTTTTTTTTAGGTTTATCGTAAAGAATGAATATCTAGACGATGAAGCTATAGAAGTTTCAGAAATTGAGCTAATAGATCCAATTGCAGGAATATTGATAAATGAAGAGGAATATTTAAATGACGCCAATTTATCAGGAGCAGATGTTGTTGGGAAATTTCAATGTAAAAATGCTATATTCGGAGGAAAATCAAGTTTAGAATATCATTTGATATTACATCCGAATATTTGTACTTTTGAATGTAAAACTTGCGAAGCGAACTTTGAACGAAAAAGCGATTTGAGGACTCACATATCAACACACTCGAATATGCATCTTTTTGAATGTGACACTTGTGAAAAGAAATTTAAGCAAAAAAGCAATTTGAAGACTCACATATTAACACACTCGGATATTCATCCTTTTAAATGTAACACTTGCAAAGCAAAATTTAAGCAAAAAAGCAATTTGAAGACTCACATATTAACACACTCGGATATTCGTCCTTTTGAATGTAACACTTGCAAAGCAAAATTTAAACGAAAAGGCAATTTGAAGAGGCACATGTCAACACACTTGGATAGTCATCCTTTTGAATGTGACACTTGCAAAGCAAAATTTAAACAAAAAGAAGTTTTGAAGAGGCACATGTTAACACACTCAGATATTCATCCTCTTGAATGTGACACTTGCAAAATAAAATTTAAACGTAAAGACCATTTGGAGAGTCACCTAATGACACATTCAGATATTCATCCTTTTGAATGTGATATTTGCAAAGCAAAATTCAAACGAAAAGACGTTTTGAAGAGGCACATGTTAACACACTCGGATATTCATCCTTTTGAATGTGACACTTGCAAAGTAAAATTTTACCGAAAAATCCTTTTGAAGATGCACATGCTAACACATTCGGATATTCATCCTTTTGAATGTGACACTTGCAAAGTAAAATTTTACCGAAAAATCCTTTTGAAGATGCACATGCTAACACATTCGGATATTCATCTTTTTGAATGTGACACTTGCAAAGCAAAATTTAAAAGAAAAAGCGATTTGAAGAGGCACATGTTAACACACTTGGATATTCATCCTTTTGAATGTGACACTTGCAAAGTGAAATTTAGACAAAAAGGCAATTTGAAGAGGCACATGTTAACACACTCGGATATTCATCCTTTTGAATATGACACTTGCAAAGCAAAATTTAAATGAAAATGCATTTTGAAGATGCACATGTCAACACACTCGAATATTCATCCTTTTGAATGTGACACTTGGAAAGTAAAATTTACGGGTCAATTCTGTGCACATCTGTAAGCAAAATTTCGATAAGCCTATAACTGCCTATAGATAATTTGCAGTTCTGCACTTTCTGTAGATTACAGAATATCTTACAAGATCGTAAATATTTTCGATCGGGTATTTGGCAATCGATGCGTTTTGTAGTGTCTATAGGCTTATACAAATTTATGGATTTACGTACAGATGTGCACAGAATTGTCGCCTTAAACAAAAAGGCCTTTTAAAGATGCACATGTTAACACACTCGGATATTCATCCCTTTGAATGTGAAATTTGCAGAGTGAAATTTAAACAAAAAGGCGTTTTGAAGAGGCACATATTAACACACCCGGATATTCATCCTTTTGAATGTGACATTTCAACATTTGCAAAGTAAAATTTATACAGAAAGGCGTTTTGAAGAGTGTAAAGTAAGTGTTAATTCCAATGTAGGTAATTTTGCTTCGCTTAATTCGAATGGAAAAAAAAATGTGTGTTTATTTATCACCCAAACAAGTGGATAAACGAGTGTTTTAGTGTAAATGTTGTAATTGCAAAACTAATATCTCGAAAGAGGGACTTGTAAAAAAGAAAGAGACAATCGGACCGGACTCTGGACTTGCTGAATAATCGGAAGTAATTACATACGGTGCATCAACATAACTGATAATTTTTCATGAAAGCTTATAAACGGAAACCTAAAATATTTGAAATTTGGTTTTATTGTAGGTGTACCTTTGACGTAAATTTTGAGATGTTTCTGTTAATGAAGTTGATTGGATAATTATTGTTTCTCAACAAGACCCTTTGTAACGGGCCAAAATTGCATAAACATTTCTTACCTACTTTCAATTTTATATTCAAGATTTCCTTAAGTTTTTCAACATTTTCTCTCAATTTCAATTGTCGTCAGATTTCCTAATTTTCCATAGTCAAATTCTATTTGCTGTGATAGTTTTTTTTCCTTATTTAAATCCATATTTTAATTCAATTCTAAATAAAAACAAAGCAATGATTTGATTACTATTTTAAATTCGATCATCTGTTTCATCCAAAAATAATTAATTCATCTGTCAAAAGTATGTCGTGTTCCGTAATCGTGATGTACCGTTTTCAGGTGGATGTACCGAGCTACTCCGTTCGTACTAACTGTTCCGGTTGTGGAGCGCTATCGATCTCGGCGCAAATTCGAGCGAACCCAGAGTTGCGCATTGGTTCGATGTTCTTTGAGACATCTGGAACGCACCCTGTGATTTCGTTTCTTTGACTTTTGATTGTCAAAAATTTCTGTCAACCAGCGGTGGAGAAGTGATGTTTTCAGTATCGTCGATTCTTCCTTGAGCTCTCTAATTTTGAAAACGGAACATTTACTCTATTTTGTATTCTTCAAGTTTTGATTGTTTTATGGGATGATTATTGGTTGTTGATATCATTATTCATCAGCCGTTGTTATTTTTCTCAGTTTATATTGTTGTGTGCAATTTTTGGTAAGTGGGAATTCTGTCGATTGGTTGTTGTTGTTTGTCGTTGTTCTCGATCATCTCTAAGTCTGAATTCCTTCCTTTGGGTTAGGTTAGTTTATTAATTGAAGGTGTAACACATTTCTTTTCACATCTGGACGTTGGAGAATTAGGGTCTTTATGAAGATTGTCTTCGCCTTTGTGGGATTTCGACCCTAAATTCTCATTTGAAGTTATAACATTTAGTTGCCTTCATGCCTTACGTTTTCGTAGTGTTATAATTTTCGCCGATTTATTCGGATTTTTACAACTCCAATGTGGTAAGCTGCTTACACGTTTTTTTCTTATAGTAGAGTCTGACTTTTTCAATTTAATTTAGTTGAAAGCTGCCCTAAGGAGTAGAGAATTCTCACTCTCTCTAGGAGATCCAATCCTCGATCCAGATTTCCAGAGATTTTCGAGGCGAAAAACCCTATTTCAACAGGTAAAAGAAACATAACCTTATAACAATTTTTGCAGGCTCGGGGCACGTTTTTCTTGATCAATATCAAAGCTTTATTATGATTCAATCTGATTTAATTAATTAATATCTTAATGTTCAATTTTTCTATTAAAATAATTTTCAAGAGCTATAGTTTTTTTTATCAAGTAAATTTGCTATTGGGAACTAATCATTATAGTTTCATTTTCTAATTCAATTTATTCATGAAGTGCTTCGCTATTAGTTCAATTACAAATACAGTGTGTATAACAGTTTTTCTCTTAGGGTCCTTTCACGAGGGTATTTCCTTTGACGAGGGTATTTCCTTTGACGAGGGTATTTCCTTTCACGAGGGTATTTTTTTTTCACGAGGTTATAACAATAGACGTTCAATTGTAACCGAAATTGAACTAAAAGGCTAACAGACCCCAGCCTAAGTAATCGGACGGTTACTCAAGTCATCGAACAAGTTAACCACAACCAGTAGCCAGGACTAATCTGGTGAACTGAATGAACCACCATCATCTGGAAAATTTTGGTATCGTACTAGTTTTAGTTATCCTGATTGTTATTGTTTATTTACATTCTGTCCCTATTTGTACACCCGGTGATCACCTCGGTATTTCAGGGAATAATTCATTGCTGGCCCCAGTGTGGTAAATGAATTATTAAAATAGGTAACTTAACTGGACGTAACCTGTTGGGTTAATGTCAACTTATTGGTAGTTCTGGTTACGAAAGTGTAAGATAACCGTTCCGAGAACTAATTCTACGTTATTAGTTTTTTTTCTCTCTTATTCTCTTTATTTTTTTTTAAATTTTCAAACCTTACTTTTCATATATATCTTTTTTTTTTGGTTACTTAGTTATTGAGTTTCAATGACATTTTTGCATTTAAATTTAACTGATCATGACATAGTATTGCATTTCTATATTTGTTAATTAACGCTTCTTGACAAGGTCATTTTATTAATTGCTAATTTACTTGATTATTATTATTTATTTTTTTTTTTTCCTTCTTAAATTCAAATTGTTGTTCTTTGTGGTCTGCGGCCATTTGGTGAATAAATAACTGTAGCACTTGATTTGAATTGACTTTTATTTGGTTTTATGCACACAGCCTGGTTTTTGTTAATATTTTTACTTTTATTAATTATTATTTGGATTGTAAGGTCCTGAAGCCAGATACCATCCTGGAGAGTCCGACTCATCTGTTCAGAGTCGGTGGCGCCCAAAACTAAAACCCACCCCTACTCTCCGAATTATTTAGTTCTGAGCTAGGGCTTAATTTGCACGCACTTCGACCTTCAGTCTTACAATCTCAAGTTCTTCATTCAATTATTTTTATTTTTATTTTATTTTTATTTTCATTATTTTTATTTTATTTTATTTTTTTTTATTTTTTTTTATTCTCAACTTTAATTTTTTTTTTATTTTAATAAACTTTTCTTAATCAGCGAAAAAGCGTGGCACCTTACCTTTTTAATATTGTCCTGGTGGAATTGTGGACTACCGAGTTTGACAGCCTTATGTAGCAACCCGTTAACAATGACCTCTTTATTGGAAATGGGGTGGTTTGACTTTAAATTAAGTAATCGTCCTGAGTTTGAAGGTTTCGAATGCTAGTTTATTAAAATTGAACCTTCATTTTGATGATATATTTCAGTATCCAGAAAACTAACTTTATCTACAAGCGTTTGGCTATGACGTTTTTACATAACCATTTTTCTAGTGTCCGAGCTACGTCATGAGATTCATAACACAACTAGTGGTGTTATAGACTAGGTTATGAATTTATAACACAACTAGTGGTGTTATGGACAATGTTATGAGTCTATAACACAACTATTTTTGGTGATTTGACAAATGTCAAAGGTAAACCTGTAAAGGTAAAATGAAGGTAGACAACTATTAATGAACAAAAATAATTGGAAAAATATTCTTATTTTTCGCTTTGTAGATAAAATGTTGTTGATCACACGTGCGTTTGAAACATGACTACAAAACTCGTGTGATTAAAACGACTCGGTCTACGACCTTGTCGTTCTAATCCTTCACACTCGTTATTGTAATCATGCTCATAAACGCACTTGTAATGTAAATAACTATTATTGTTGTTTTCCGTTTCCAATATGAATTTTAGGGATGGATGAAAATTGTTGAAGGAATTTAACAACACGTTGAGCTTCCCCCTTAGTGCAGCCAACACAGTGTCATCCACATAGACAAACAAGAAATTACATATTACTGAATAAATGGCGCATGACCAATATTGCTAGTATAGGGCTACCTGAATTGCCCTTGGCACTACCATCTTTTTGTTTGTTGTTGTTGTAGGAAAAATAACTTGTTCCAAAACAGTATTGAATCAATTGTATTAGGGTGCTTGACGAGATCTGTGTAATTTAATATATATTTATATGATTTTTAATAATACTTATATCCAAATTCTTAGGTATATTGGTGAACAGACTGACAAACATCCAAGGATTCCAAGGAGACGAACATATTATAATCATTAGGCAAGTGTCATAAATATTATAATGGAATGTAAAAGGGTTGAACGCACTATGTAGATATTTGACTATACCGTAGCGTGGAGAATTGACACAACTTACCACTGGCCTCAGATGGAGTCCATCTTTATGGGTCTTTCTCAGACAATACAACTTGGGTGATACTGCGTTATGACATTTAAACTGTGTTAACTGTTTTGTTTGTGTAAAAAAAAAACACTGTTTGTGGAAAAAAAAAAAACTTTCCACAAGGGAAACTGAAATTCAAAGTCAAATAAGATCACAAGACTTTTGATTCAATTTTTTTTGCAATTAACGGATTATTTATTTTGTTAGCATTTGATGCATCAGATCTTTTTGCGACCATTGAGCTTCATATTTCTTCCTTTAATACCAGAAATAGATTGATATTTAATGTTGACTTCCACAGAACCAATAACCAATTATGAATTCAATCCCTCGTTAAGTAAAATGTGTCGATTGGCTAATGATTCACTAGATGGTAATGATGTTGATATATTTTGTGATTCTTTAAATAGGTTAAACAGGAAAGTTCAGGGAATATTATATAAATAATCCGCTATCTTGTGAAATTGTAAAACTGTGATAGTATTTTACATTATTAGCTAGGTAAAACAGTTTTTACTGGTGATTGAAGGAAATGACTAGCGAGCCGTCAGGCGAGCTTAATTGTCACCTTCAAGAGCCAGTAAAAACTGATACCTGGCGTATGATGTATTTACATACAATAATTTATTTGTTACTCATTTGTAAATAATAAATAAAAAATTAATACATAGCTAATACAATTTTAATAAATAATTCTACTGACTCTACTGACTTGTAAAAAGTTTTACAGTTTAGCTGTCAATTTTACAAGTCAGTAGAGCCAGTAACTCTTAGATTATATATAGTTAACACTAAAAGATGAGTAATCAACTTCCAAATATGGTACAAAGATCTCTCTCCAAATATTTTGATTTTGTCTCTCTTACTTTGTTTACGCTGGTTTTCTATAGTACGTTTTCGAAAAATCTGTTTACATTTTGGATCTTTAGATATCTCTCTCTAAGGCAATATGTAAACGAAAAGAACACTATACAAGTCTAGCTAAACAGAGTATATTGTTTAAGTGATTCCCAATAGAAACCGATTGCCGTACCAGCGTAAATGTCAATATTCATATTGTTGTCATTGTTGTGTGTTTATTTTATCGACTTTTTTGTGTGTTTCACTGCTTTAAAGTGGAATTGTTTGAAAAATTATTAATTACATTTACATATATTTTGTGAAAGTTTCTTATTCAGGATTCAAAATGACTAATAAGTGTGCAGTGTATCAGAAAAGAGGAAAACCAGAGGATTGTTTACCATTTCACCCGTTAGTAAACAAAACTTGTGACATCGACATGATTGAAGGGAAAAAAAAACCAGTGCAGGAGGTGCATGTAGGCCACAAAAATACAATATGGTACTTATTTTAATTTTGTATTTCTATTAAACATTATATTTTAGCATTCTGGATAATTTATGATATGAAAAAAACATGGTTAGGCGCATTAAATTAAAAATCTAGCTCAGTAAGCAAATGGACGTATGTTTGTGCAGACCATTTTAGCAGTGGAGAATACAGATTTTCAAAAACTGGTGCTAAAATTTCAAAAGCCTCTGCTGTTCCTGTTGTTGCAAGCACCAGCGCTTCTCGAGTACTGTCCAGGTTAAGGGGTACTTGTCGAGGTACTCATTCATAGGTTTATGTAAAAAATCATTAATTTTGATTTTTGAAGAATCTATATTCGTGATTTGTTTGGACACCTCAATTAGGAATTAAACCTACTGGAGTTATCTTCATTAATTGTGTTATGTCCACCATTTAATTGAATAAAACGAAAAGTCTGTCAACTTTCAAATAGGGATGAAGTTCGGCTCAATTTGGAACTTGTCGGAAGCAAGAAATTAGTTTTCATTTGGATAAATAATTTATCAACAAATTTAAAAAATGTCAAGAAATAAACTAAATTATTGGTTGGCCAAGTAGTGGTTTGGTCTGCCTCTACTTCGACTACTAAACAGTGATTAGTACTAAATTTGAATCATACATGGCGTTTCTAATGCTATAGTCAACTTTAAAAATATAGGTAGGTACTCATACTCAGTACTTTTCGTAAGTATTTAATATTCACTTGAAAGTTCAGTGAATTATATTTTCAGTATTTGCATTATTGATCAAATTGCTTTAGGTATATTTTTGTTATCAGTAGGTATTTCAACTCTTGTAATATTATTATTAAAATTCTGAATAAACATTGTTTTTTTTGCATTGTTGTTAAATTATTACAAAGCTACTCTTTTTTGATACAAATCCCCAAAAAATGAAGAAAAAAAAAATCTGCAGAAATCACAAACTAGTCATCAGAGTGAATTTCATTAGTTGAAACTAGTTTTCTGACTGCTTTCAACCAATGAAAGCCGCTCTGACAGGTTTGTGATTTTTGCAGAAACAGACCTATTGTTTTGGTCCCATCTCATGTATTTTTGTTTTTCTGGAAACAGTCCAGTTTGCTTTCGGTTTTAGTGTTCAAATTTATCATTTTTAAAACTACCTTTCGGGAATTAAATATATATTTCAAAAAATGACTTTTTTCATGGGAACGCCTATGGTAACCTTTGCTTCTAATAAAATACCTCTACGTATTACTTGGGAATACGTAGAGATTCTTAACACATGTTTGTGCCACCTTGCTCCAATGCTTTTAGATAGGCCGTTACCTATCTTGTCACGTTAGTAACTAGTAAAAATCAATTTTCGTTGTTTATGTTTTGACTTGATAAATGACGTTTTACACATGAGTGACAAATAAAATGCTTAATGCGTTAATAGAATTTTGTATTTGAATTTGAAAACTACTTTTTGTCATATGCTCCCAAAAACAGTTATTTTACGAACTCATTCAAGTCCGTAAAATGCTTCTTTTTAGGATTTTTTTTTCTTTCTGGATGCACCTTCATGATTTCAAAAATTAAGGAAAATTTGCAAATTTTACCGTTCTGAAGAATTCTAAAAAGCGTATGACAAAAAATAGTGTTTGTCACACGTAGCTAACGAAGTTTTTCAGGACTAATCTGCTATACAGCAATGATTCGTTCTGAAAAACTTCATTTTAGGTACTTGTGACAAAAATAACTATTTTATTACACGTTTGTTTTTGAAAATGTAGTGTTCTGTGGCTTTTAATTTTTACTGTCTGATGATACTCGTATGAGAGAAACACGTGTATCTATTAAGTGAATGAAATTATGAACAATCTGCGACCTATACTATTATTTTTTTAAGATATTGTATGACTAAATTAACACATGTGTTTATTTTCAGAATTCTAAGTCTACCTCTTAAATTTCAAAATCCAACTATGAATCTAACATACATTTTTTTTTAGGTTTATCGTAAAGAATGAATATCTAGATGATCCAGATATAGAAGTGTCAGAAATTGAGCTAATAAATCCAATTGAAGGAATAAAAGAAGAGAAATATCCAAATGACGCCAATTCATCAAGAGCAAATGTTATTAGGAAATTTCAATGTTACAGTGGCAATGCTATGTTTGAAAAAAAATCAAATATGAAATATCATCTGATATCACATTCGGATATTCATCCTTTTGACTATAACACTCACAAAGCGAAATTTGAACAAACAGTCGATTTGAAAACGCACACATCAACACATTCGGATATTTATCTTTTTGTATGTAACACTTGTGAAAAGAAGTTAAAGCAAAAATGCAATTTGAAGTTGCACATGTTAACACACTCGGATATTCATCCTTTTGAATGTAACACTTGCAAAGCAAAATTTAAGCGAAAAGACCATTTGAACAATCACTTAATGACACATTCATATATTCATCCTATTGAATGTGACATTGCAAAGCAGAATTTAAACGAAAAGAGGTTTTGAAGAGGCACATGTTAACACACTCGAATATCCATCCTTTTGAATGTGACACTTGCAAAAAAAAAATTAAAGAAAAAGGCGTTTTGAAGAAGCACATGTTAACACATTCGGATATTCGTCCTTTTGAATGTGATACTTGCACAGCAAAATTCAAGAGAAAAGGCAATTGGAAAATGCACATGTTAACACATTCGGATATTCATCCTTTTAAATGTGACACTTGCAAAGCAAAATTTAAAACAAAAGACGTTTTGAAGAAGCACATGTTAATACACTCGGATATTCATCCTTTTGAATGTGATACTTGCAAAGCAAAATTTAAAATAAAAAGCTTTTTGAAGATGCACATGTTAACACACTCGGATATTCATCCTTTTGAATGTGACACTTGGAAAGTAAAATGTAGACAAAAAAGCGATTTGGAGAGGCACATGTTAACACACTCGGATATTCGTCCTTTTAAATGTGACATTTGCAAAGTAAAATTTAAACAAAAAGGCGTTTTGAAGAGGCACATGTTAACACACTCCGATATTCATCCTTTTGAATGTGACACTTGCAAAGCACAATTTAAAATAAAAAGCGTTTTGAAGATGCACATGGTAACACACTCGGATATTTATTCTTTTGAATGTGACACTTGCAAAGTAAAATTTAAACGAAAAGGCGATTTGAAAAGGCACATGTTAACACACTCGGATATTTAACCTTTTGAACGTAACACTTGCAAAGTAAAATTTAAATGAAGATCATCTGAAAAATCACTCATTAATAAATCAAGATATCCATCCTTTTGAATGTGACACTTGCAAGGCAAAATTTAAATGAAAAGCGATTTGAAGAGGCATATATCATATGACACTCGGATAAGAAATATTTGAAATGCAAAATTTGCAACGCTAAGTTTAAAACCAGGGGTAATATGTGTGATACCTAGTGTAAATTTCTATGTAGGTACTTTTTGCTTCGCTTAATTTGAAACTGAAAAAAATGTAGAGAAAAGAGTGTTTCTAATGTAAATTGTGTAAATGCAAAACTATATATATTGAATATTCTCCAAGCTTTTATCATAAGGCCACGAAAACTGGGAAAATTTTTGTGGACAGGCAACGCTGTCCCATCTATGAGGACCTAAGTCTTCCCAGGTGTTACAACTGCCATAAAAGTTTTTATTGTGAAAAAAAAAGCTTGTGCAAATTGCTCAGAAGAACTTGAAATGACCAACTGTGTCAATGCTATCAAAAAGTGTGTCAACTGTGCTTCTGCAAATCAACCATACATTACTGGATATGATATGAACCACTCAGCATTTGACCCTAGCTGTCCATCAACGCTGTACTACACAAAAATTTTCAGAAGTAGGATTGATTACGAGTCCATCTAATGGTAGAACTACAACTTGATGATATTATGAACGACATTGAAGAGGAAGTGATACATACTTTGACAGCATCAACAGGCCTAGATTATTCTTATGTAATTAAGTTACCCTTCAAAGTGAAAAAGTTAACGAGGTACCAAAAATAAAGTATTTGGGTATCATTGTGGACCGACACATGAAGTGGCATGAATACATATACTATATTTCAAATAAAATTCGCGAAATAATTTACAGATTTTATTGTTTGAAATACATTTTCAACAAGAAAAATTTAGTTATCATATATAAATCTTTTATTGAATCACTGTTAAGATATGAAATTTTGGTCTGTGGTGGTTTATATAATAATGCATTATACAAAATGAATTATAGTTCAAAAGAATTTTCTTAAAATTATTTATAATGAGAATAGAATGTATTCAACTAGACTACTGTTTACGTATGATTCTTGCAATGTTAGATCTATTTACATGTCAACGATATGCAATAACATGCATCACGTGATTCCTTGCAAAACATTGTTAATCACCAGTATCACACAAGAAATAAAGAAAATAGAAAGATTAGTATTTCGGTGAGTTATAAGAGCATTAACCTGAGGTTCTTTGACTATTTGGCACCCAAAATATACAGGGTAGTCCAACAAGCGCGCCTCGGTCAATAGTAGCCAAGTCTTTGAACTTATGGAAAAATATCCTGTACAAAAGTTTTAGCATTTCATCTCTGCTATAACCCAAAATTATTTTCAAGTATACAGGGTGTTCAAAAAAAGAGTAATCACAAATTTTATGTTTTTTTTGAATGGAATACCATATATTTTTATGTGGCAAATGAAGCCTCTATATGCTCTGTATTCAAATTTAAAATCGTATTTGGGTTGAATGCAGCGTTGCCAAGTTATGATTTTTCGAAGAAAAAAATAGACCAAAACATACTTTTTTAAAATTGTCATATCTCCGCCACTGTACATAAATTTCCCTTGAAAATTTACATGTTATCTAATGTTAGCCTAGTTGCTCCTACATTATCTTCATTTCTCGATTTAAGTATACAGGGTGTCCAAAATATTTGTCTAAATACGTCAATTTTAAAGTCCATTTTAATTGAGTTTTTCAAATACAACACCCCGTATATTATTTTTCTATCGAGAAGCTGGAGATGTCCTCTTTCAAAAAATATCATATTTGCCGTATCTATCTCATTAATATTTTGAGACATTAAGATTTTTCTTAAACATTGCACTAAAAACGGTAAAAAGTGAAGTAATTTTTTAGTTTTACCTGAAAAGTTTTCCGGGTTTTTTTGAAAATTTTATAGGTTTAGACGTGTTCATTCCGAATTTCTACTTTGCCACCTCGTATTTTTGCCTTTCGCGCCGCCATATTGAAAAACTTCGCCAAAAATCGGGTTTTCCACAATATCTCCTTTCCTTCTCATTAACATGAAAATAGAGGTAGTTTTTTAATATCCTAATTAAATTAGAGAAATTTTTCCTAGAATTAAACTTTTTATTCTGTAAAATGAATAGTTTCAGCGTACGAGTGCGACAAACCAACATACAGCTACACCAACACGTGTTTGTGGTATATTATCGTATATTTCACCACGTATTTAAAAACAGGCTTACTAGGGTCTGTTCTTCCTTCGCAGGTATCAAGGAATGCACTGCCATGGCGTGGAGCCCCCTCACCCTTCCTTCCACGTACCTAACATTCTCATTCAGAGATCAGTGTTTTTTTTTGTGCGCTGTTGAGATATCAGCAGTTACTGACGAAAGCCTAGTACTACAACAACAAATCGACAACGAAGCTGTTAATCCCTTCGAGGATGATGTGGGAGAAACTATCTGTAACGATTCAATCAGTTCTGAATATGAAATCGATAAACCCGCAACACCTAGTTCATCAAGAATAGCGAAGCGATGGAGAATGCGCTAAATATTGTAATAATCCATGGCACGTGGATTAGGCCTACTGTGGATACCACAATAAAAAAAAAAAAACGCGCCACTTACTCTACCTCATAGTGGTGTGGAAATAAGTTTTTTGGCCAAAACGCGTGTTGAGTCGACTTTGCAGCACGCGTACGCTAAAACTAGGTATTCATTTTTTACTTCTCTCGGAAAGGGAAATATTTGTATTCACGTAAAAAATCGACCTTGAGATTTTTTCACATTTAACGTTTTCAGGTTTCTAGATTACGAGAATCATGTTTTCTGTTTTCCGTCGGTCTGTCGGCGCTCTACAGACCCACCGACAGTCAGACATGTTGGTCTGTTGGCGCTCCAGCTCAATAACGGCTCAATCTAGAACAACGATTTTTGGTATACACTTTGAACCCCTACCGGCGGCGCTAATGTAAGGGTTTTTGTTCGCAGATATACAGGGTGCTGCAAAAACCATGCGACACTAACAAGAACGGTTAATAATACGAAGTTGGTTACATTAACAGGAAGGTACTGTTCTTGGAACTCACTAAAGCTACGTTTTCGTTTTTGTCGGTTTTTTCATTCCTTTTCAAGATATAAGGCCCTTTGTGTTCAAATATATTTGGTCGTATATTTCCAAAACTACTTATTTCAGAGGAATCGTTCAAATTTGAACGTTCCCTAGGCAGGGCCGTAGCTAGAGTCAAATTTGTGGTAGGGCATGACAAATTTGACATAGGGCATACACTATACTTGCCCTCCCGCCAACCCTTAAATTTTTTATAGGTTAACAAAATGGCCGAAAGCAAATTTTTAAGTAAATAACATATCTGGCAAGTAAACGAAATGGCGCTGATTCTCGCGACTTGCGTCGCCTTGAACCATTCGCGCCAAGGATAATACACACTAAGTACTACTACAGGATAGCTTATCCTCATAAGGTCTGTTAGATCAATCTCAAGCCCCCAACAACGCCAAAGAAACAGTGATGACGTAGACAGCGTGTCGTTTCTTGCCTTTACGTAGGGGGTTTGCACCATATATGTTATGATTCCGCGGGATTGTGCTTTATGCATACTTGGTTTTAGTACATTAATTATCATTCTAAAACAAAGCTAGATATCGTTTGCATCTTCCTCTTTGTCTATTATTTCTTTTATACAGTTCTTGTTCTCTATTATAATAATCGAAATTAAATTACATTTTTCATCATAAATGTACCATCGTCACCAAAAATATGTGGAACAAAAATAATCCATAATAATCTCCTGGACCATGTCTACATCATTCATTTTATTCATAAATTCCTTTCTTTCTAAACTACGACCGCTGACACAAACAACTGACGACGTCCCATGAACGGTTTCGAAACCACTCATCCGTATTCCGTATACGAGTTTTGGGTTCTACGCACAAATTTTTGGCTTTGCGCATAATCGTGACGGTAGATTGTACGGTTTCTGGACGTGTTGAAACAAAGCTGATGTCGTCAATGTTGCTTCACCAACACCATATGGCCGCGATTTCTACAAACGAGGCCGATAAGCAATCCTGTGTAGTAGTGTGTATAGTATCCTTGCATTCGCACTCTTTCGAAACGAAAAACTTCACGTCAAACATTGTTGCATACATTTAGAAGTTTTCGGAAACTCTAATCCTCGCACTTAGGTAATCGATTTCAGGCCTATTCATTATCTACTCCTGAATATCCCAAAGAAACCTTAATGCATGTTGTGTTTCAAAGGTAGGGCATGATCATTTGAAAGATAGGGCATTGCCATCCAATGCCCCCCCCCCCTTGGCTACGGCCCTGTCCCTAGGTTTATCGGCAAGATTGGGACCTGAGAGTTTGAATCTAACGTTCCGCTTTCAGTGTATCATCATCAACTTTCTATTTTCAAATACTGAGTTAGGATTTTTATTTTATTTTTCAGTGAAAAACCTGTTTTTTGGCGAAATTTTTCAATATGGCGGCGCGAAAGGCAAAAATACGAGGTGACAAAGTAGAAATTCGGAAAGAACACGTCTAAAACTATAAAATTTTCAAAATCCCGGAAAACTTTTCAGGTAAAACTACAAAATTACTTCACTTTTTGCCGTTTTTAGTGCAAAGTTAAAGAAAAATCTTAATATCTCAAAATATTAATGAGATAGATACGGCAAATATGATATTTTCTGAAAGAGGACATCTTCAGATTCTCGATAGAAAAATAATATACGGGGTGTTGTATTTGAAAAACTCAATTAAAATGGACTTTAAAATTGACGTGTTTAGACAAATATTTTGGATACTCTGTATACTTAAATCGAGAAATAAAGATAATGTAGGAGCAACTAGGCTAACATTAGACTACATATAAATTTTCAAGGGAAATTTAGGTACAGTGGCGGAGATATGACAATTTTAAAAAAGTATGTTTTGGTCCATTTTTTTCTTCGAAAAATCATAATTTGGCAACGCTGCATTCAACCCAAATACGATTTTAAAGTTGAATACAGAGCAGATAAAGGCTTCATTTGCCACATAAAAAATATATGGTATTCCATTCAAAAAAAACATAAAATTTGTGATTACTCTTTTTTTTGAACACCCTGTATACTTAAAAATAATTTTGGGTTATAGCAGAGATGAAATCCTAAAACTTTTATACAGAACATTTTTTCCATAAGTTCAACGGTTTGGCTACTATTGACCGAGGCGCGCTTGTTGAACTACCCTGTATAATATGCTACCTTGCAATATAAAAGCAATAGCAAGGAAAAATGTGTTTGCAAGGAAATGTAAGACATATATATTCAAAAATTATTATTTTTTTGGTGAAGTATTCAAATAGTGAACCTTTTGTTTTGATGTTATGCCGAGATAATTGTTGTAACATTGTAATTGGGGCTTTGGGAGATGTGTGTGAATTGTAAATTTATTTTTAGTATATGTAAAGATTAGTTGTAAAGAGGCACATGCAGACGTATCTAACATCTAAGTTCCTCCTTTAAAATATGTAGAACTTGGTTGAGGGATTTAATGGCTACACATAACTATGTAAATAATTTGTATTTGTGGTAAAATAAATAAATAAATAAATACATTCAGATATTCGTCCTTTTGAATGTGACACTTGCAAAATAAAATTTAAACGAAAAGACGATTTGAAGTATCATATATATCATCACACTCGGATGAGAAGAATTCTAAATGCAACATATGCAACGCGAAATTTAGAACCAGGGGTAATTTGAAACAAAATTCAGTGAGGCATTCAGATAAGTGTAAATTATAATGTAGGTAATTTTTGCTTCGCTTAATTCAAACGGGAAAAAAATTGTGTGTTTATTTACCATCCAAACATGTGGGAGAACGAGTGTTTTATTGTACTTGAATTTTGTGAATGAAAAACTAATACAACGAAAGATGAAGTAAAAAAGTTAGAGACAATCGGACCAGGCTTCGAACTCGCTGAATAATCGGAAGTAATTACACAAGTGCATAAACTAACCGATTCAAAAATTACCTGACCCCTAACCCAAAATGCCGGTCAGGTCATGATTTCTTAATCTTAACCTAACAATAACAACGAATAAATAGACGAAAACCATCAGGGACAACTGTGTTTGGTTCCATTGTCTCATTTATTGATGTTTATTCCTTACTATCAGATCCACATCAATAGGCATTGGCTCAACACAAATTTATCGAGTTTGCTAGATACAAACTGTCTCTGACTGGTGTGATTCTCAGTGTTGACCAGACTATGACTAACTTAGACTTAATTACTCTTGCTCGCAGACGGGAATACTTTGATGTCTGCTTTTTTTTAAATATCTGTGATATCTGCTGCTCACTTGTTACGTATATTAAGGCCACCAGGCACTAGTTTTGTTATGACCACTGTCAGGTGATTTAATCAGAGTCATCATAATTATATGTATCAGACTTAATAAAGCAATTAAACGCTTCTTAGTGGTTTCAATATACTACAATATCTTTAAATACTACAAAAAATCCACGAATGTCTTGGATGTTTTTATCTACACACTCAAAATTATCGGACAAGGAGTAAATCCTTATACCGGTTTTCCACCAAACGGACTGTTGAGTTTATGTTTTAAAACATATTTTAAAACTCGAAATTAACCCGAAAAACAAAACTCCAAATGTCTCAAAACACGCTAATCTTGAAAATGTTTGGGAAAAGTTGGGAGTTTTGTCTGAGTTTAAGTTTTGTTTTTGTTTTGTCGGTTTGGTGGAAAACCGGCATTACTGCACATTCTTTACTGTCGTATTTGGTACCAGCTATTCAGTCCTTTTAATAGAATATCTGCCAATGTGAATAAGTTCTATGAGGATCTTGACTCCTTTAGTTCATCTAAAGATAAATTCAAGACGCATGTCAAGAGATTTTTTTTAGGTTATATTTTCGATTATTTTAGATTAGGACTTGCTGTAAAACTAAATAAACAAGAAATATAAGATATTGTATCAAAAAATTTATCCATATTTTCTCAAAGAGACCTGATGTTTACCTGCATATTAAAAAAAAAAATCACCAAGTTTAGGGGTCAGATTGTTTATTATTTTATTCACCCACACGTGTCTCGCTCATATGAGCATTATCAGACAACGAAAGTTGAAAACCACAGAACACTACTTTTTATTACACATTTAAATGTTTCTGTGGTTCTTAATTTCCACCCTTTGATGATACTTGTATGAGCGAATCACTATTAAGTGAATAAAAAAAAACAATAGACTTAGACTTGGTGAATTTTTCCTTTCATTGTTTGAAGATATTGTATGAATAAATTAACACAGGTGTTTATTTTCAGAATTTTAATCCTCTCTTTAAATTCCAACTACGATTCTAACAAACATTTTTTTTTAGGTTTATCGTAAAAAATGAATATCTAGACGATGAAGCTATAGAACTGTCAGAAATCGAGCTAATTGATCCGACTGGAAGAATATTTATAAAAGAAGAGGAATATTTAAATCGCGCCAATTTATCAGG
Organism: Ceutorhynchus assimilis; assembly: GCA_917834065.1. Lineage (NCBI taxonomy): Eukaryota > Metazoa > Arthropoda > Insecta > Coleoptera > Curculionidae > Ceutorhynchus > Ceutorhynchus assimilis. The sequence continues at coordinate 7,155,850 of OU892286.1, forward strand.
AGCAGATGTTGTTGGGGAATTTCAATATTACAATGCTATGTTTGAAGAAAAATCAAGTTTAGAATACCATTTGATATCACATTCGAATATCTGTCCTTTTGAATGTAACACTTGCGAAGGGAAATTTGAAAGAAAAGGCGATCTGAAGATTCACATATCAACACACTCGGATATTCATATTTTGGAATGTGACACTGGTGAGAAGAAATTTAAGCAAAAAAGCGGTTTGAAGGCTCACATATTAACGCACTCGGATATCCATATGTTTCAATGTAACACTTGCAAAGCAAACTTTAAACGACAATGCAGTTTGAAGAAGCACATGTTAACACACTTGGATATTCATCCCTTTGAATGTGACACTTCCAAAGTAAAATTTAAACAAAAAGACCATTTGAAGAGTCACTTAATGACACATTCAGATATTCATCCTTTTGAATGCGACACTTGCAGAGCAAAATTTAAAAGAAAAGGCGATTTGAAGATTCACATGTTAACGCACTCGGATATTCATCCTTTTGAATGTGATACTTGCAAAGTGAAATTTAAACGAAAAGGCAATTTGAAGAGGCACATGTTAACACACTCGAATATTCATCCTTTTGAATGTGACACTTGCAAAGCAAAATTTAAACGAAAATTCATTTTAAAGATGCACATGTTAACACACTCGAATATTCATCTTTTTGAATGTGACACTTGTAAAGTAAAATTTAAACAAAAATGCCTTTTGAACATGCACAGGTTAACACACTCGGATATTCATCCCTTTGAATGTGACATTTGCAAGGTAAAATTTAAACAAAAAGGCTATTTGAAGAGGCACATGTTAACACACTCGGATATTCATCCTTTTGAATGTGACACTTGCAAAGCAAAATTTAAAAGAAAAGGCGATTTGAAGATGCACATGTTGACACACTCGGCTATTCATCCTTTCGAATGTGACACTTGCAAAGCTAAATTTAAAAGAAAATGCAATTTGAAGATGCACATGTTGACACACTCGGATATTCATCCTTTTGAATGTGACACTTGCAAAGTAAAATTTAAACGAAAAGACGATTTGAAGATGCACATGTTAAAACACTCGGATATTTATCCTTTTGAATGTAGCACTTGCAAAGCAAAATTTAAACGAAAAGACCATCTGAAAAGTCACATGTTAACACACTCGGATATTTATCCTTTTGAATGTGACACTTGCAAAGCAAAATTTAAACGAAAAGGCCAGTTGAAGACTCATATAGCAACACACTTGGATGTGAAGAATTTCAAATGCAACATATGCAACGCTAAATTTAAAACCAGGGGTAATTTGAAAACACATTCAGTGAGGTTTTGCTTCTAACATATAAGAAAAGTCTTTTTGCCGCCTTCAAAGCTTATCCGTTCAACTACTTTTGCGAGAGGAAGGGATCACTACGCACACTTGGTGGAGAAATAACTATTTCGCTTTGTGGATATTTTCAAGTCCTACCTGTTTTGTATGGCAGAAGTTTTCCTCGGACAGTTAGATCATGCCTATTATCTGAAATACAAACCATTAGCATAAATAATGAAAATTATTTTACTACATATTAACTGACCATAATATATGTATTAATTTTCAGAATTCAAATCGCACTTACCTAATGTACCTTATTTCGAAATATAAGTATGAATATAAAAGCGTTTTTTTTTTTCGGGTTTATAATAGAAAACGGAATAGAAGTTCCAGATGTTGAACCAATAAATAAAAAGTTATCTGTTAGTGGCCAATCTGATATATTCTGAGTTAGTGTATACTGCCATAAGGCATAAGAAATATTGAGAGAAAACCCCAAAAAAAAAAAAAAAACACAACACCAACAGACTTACCGAAATTGTGGTTTAATATTGTTAAGGCATATTACAAAATTATGTAGATAGACACGGTGTCAACAGAAAAGCAAAATACGTTAAAAATGATCTAAAAATTATTTAATTTTCAAAATTCCTCATGAGTCCAGTTCACTATACAGGTCGAGGACAACAATTCTATCCCCTTTTTGGACACTGTTATCGTCAGAGATCGGAACGTTTTGTTCGTGGACTGGTATCACAAGCCAACCTTTTCCGAGAGATTCATAAACTTCCATTCACAACATGATTTCAAACATAAACTCAATATCATCAAGAATCTCAAACATAGAGAAATATCCGGAAATATCGTTGTCTAATGCACAATTTCATGAAAAAAACTTAACGTTCATAGGGCCTTTTTTGACCAAGAATCACTTTCCAGAATCACTCGTCAATAAAATTTTGTATACTGCCTGCAATATCAATCCCGAGAATAATTTCAACATTTCGAAAATACCCCTACACATGCAATCATCTGTCGTATAGAAGATACCATGTGAGGAATGCAACACGTGTTATGTTGGTCAAACTGGCAGATATTTAGGCCAACGTTTGACAGAACATAAAAGAGATTCGGGGAAACGAAATACAGCCCACCCTACGGCTTTAGTTGAGCATGTCAGAGAATGCAACCATAAGTTTCACTTTGGCAACACAACGGTACTGGACCGGCACTTGTTTAAGAGAAATATAAGTGAAATGATAAACATTGAAAAAGATAGTGCCGGTAATTTCAGACGTGGCACAGAAAATGTGTCATCCTCATATTCCAATCTGACAAAATTAATAAAATAAGTCTGGTACCCTTAAACCTTTAATATATTTTTTTTTTCACGAACTGATGCATACCATCTCCATTGTGCTGCTTTTATTGTTATTTTTCAAGCCTTGATGCATCGTTCTTTTCAAATTTTAAACATCAAATAATTTTTAGATCATTTTTAATTGCAATTTGTAGGCATTGTGCTTTTGTGTTGTCAAATAATGTCCACAGTGTCTATCTACATAATCTTGTTCTATGCCTTATACAGTGTGTCCCGCTTAAGCACTGACCACCCTTCTAAAATTTTTATTTTTTAACCGATTCAATTAATTTTTTTTTTGTCTTATGGCTACTCGAATTTGGCACTTCTTAGGCTCATAATTTTATTTCTTCGACTCTACTGGTGTACAGGGTGTCTACATTTATAGGCTCAAACTTCAATAAGTACTATTAGGGATTTTTTTAGAAAAAATCTCATAGCAGATTCTTGTTTAGAATTGTCCTAAACTCAAATGTACTAATTTTTTTTTCAATATGATACAGGGTGAGAACAGGAAATTTTCAAAATTTAATGGACCAAACTGGAAAAATGTCATATTTTGAGGCCTTGATTCAACATAGTTTTAAAACATCCCCAACCAAAGCTTGTAGTAAGCTTGTCTCAAAATATAACATTTTTGTGGTTTGATTCATTAAATTGTGAAAATTTTTTGTTATCACCCTGTATCGTATTGAAACAAAAATTGATAAATTTGGGTTCCAGACCATTCTAAACAAGAATCTGCTATCAGGTTTTTAAAAAAAAATCCCTATTAGTACTTATTGAAATTTGAGCCTATAAATGTGGACACCCTGTACACCAATACAGCCGAAGAAATAAAATTATGAGCCTAATAAGTGCCAAATTTGAGTAGCTATAAGACAAAAAAAGAATAAATTGAATCGGTTAAAAAATAAAAATTTTAGCAAATATAATACAAGATCTTTTGTTAATCGAAACAACTTAATAAATTGTTGATGGTTAAACTGTATGATTGGATCTCGAGGATTATGGTAGATACGAATATTCAAAAATGGGATTTCGTAGTCTTCGCACATTCACGTAGATTTTCTATAGTTACAAATGGTCAAAAATTCGCCTCCAGGGTGACAATTATTTGAAAAAAAAAACCCGTCGTATAACGCTCGCTGTGAAGCGAAGGCAGCTAACGTGCGCTCACTAAGAAACGTGTGATCAAATATTGGGTTTTTCCGTTTTCCGCAAAAATGCGAATGATGTTAGCGTTTTCGTTATTTAGCGAGTGGTAAAAAAATTGAGCCTCTCTGATGTTTAAATAGTAAAAGAAAAAAATCACCAAGTCTAGGTCTCAGATTGTTTATTATTTTATTCCCTCAATAGTAACACGTGTTTCGCTCATCTTCAGCATCTTCAGACATGAAAAATTAAAAACCACAGAACATTACTTTTTATCACACGTTTGTTTTCAAAAATGTAGTGTTCTGTGGTTTTTAATCTTGACTGTCTGGTGATGCTCGTTTGAGCGAAACACGTGTAACTATTAGGTGAATGAAAAAATAAACAATCTGATACCAAAACTTTGTGAATTTTTTCCTCTATTGTTTCATGATATTGTATGATTGAATTAACAGGTATTTATTTTCAGACTTGTCATTCTATCTTTCTCGTGAAATTTCAAAATTCAACTAAAAATCTAACAATATTTTTTTTTCTAGGTTTATCGTAAAGAATGAATATCTAGACGATCCAGATATTGAAGTGTCAGAAACTGAGCTAATAGATCCAATTGGAGGAATATCTATGAAAGAAGAGAAATATTTGAATGACGCCAATTCATCAGGAGCAGATGTTGTTGGGACATTTCAATGTTACAATGCTATGTTCAGAAAAAAATCAAGTTTAAAATATCATTTGAATATTTGTACTTTTGAATGTAACACTTGGGAAGCGAAATTTAAACGAAAAAGCGATTTGAAGAATCACAAATCAACACACTCGGATATGCATCTTTTTGTATGTAACACTTGTGAAAAAAAAATTTAAGCGAAAAGGCGGTTTGAAGAATCACATATTAACGCGCTCGGATATTCATCCTTTTGAATGTAACATTTGCAACGCAAAATTTAAACGAAAAGACTATTTGAAGACTCACCTAATGACACATTAAGATATTCATCCTTTTAAATGTAACATTTGCAATGCAAATTTTAAACAAAAAGCCGTTTTGAAGAGGCACATGTCAACATACTCGAATATTCATTTTTTTGAATGTGACACTTGCAAAGTGAAATTTAAACAAAAATGCGTTTTGAAGATTGTGACACTTTTAGTTTTCCTTAAAGAATTGATTCCAGCAAAAATAACAAACAAATAAAATCATAGAAGTGTAAAAATCTTTAATAAGTTACCACCAGAATTTAAATCTGTTGATAATTTCAAAAAATTTAGAAGAAAAGTAAGGGATTGGTTGACTGATAGGGCATACTACTCTATAAATGAATATCTCTGTGATCATTATTAATTTAAAATTTTACTATCTGCCAAAAAGACGCACATTATTATTCCTTGAGTCTGATTTGCACTTTAAATTTTATTTATTTCTATTTATTTTAAGTTTTATTTATTTTTTGTTTTTTATTTTAAATTCTTTGTGTGTGTAACAACTGTAAACGTTTTTAGGTACGTATTTTAATCAACAACTAAGTGTAATCAGTGTGTATAATTTTAATTGTAATGAATTTTTATTTTTTTAACCTTACCATGCCAAACGATGTTCCTATTTTGTTTTGTTGTTTTCGGTAACATCTGTATAACTCTATATATCCCTACCTCGTTTAATGTTATGCTATTTTTATTTTGAAAGTTTAGGTTTAGGAATTACTGGCTTTGTCAATGGATTTATTTTTTTACAACAATAAAGCATATTTTGATTTGATTTGATTTGATTTGATTTGCTCTAATCGTAGCTCGACGCATAGACCTAAAAAAAAGGTGTCACCAGGCCCGGCCTGCGTGGATTCTGAGCGCCACCAGTTTTCTGGGGCTAAACTGGAAAAGCCCTACGATGGACTGTAGGTCGAGCTTGGACTCAAGCAAAACTAAAAGCTTCATAGCATGAGATGGTTCACCCCTATTATATTTTGTAAAGCAGGGTGGAACGAAAGATCCGTCAATCACACGATAGATGGTGGTTGACGGAAGTGACAGTCAGTGACGGAAAAGGTCAGAGAGAAAAAGAGTCACGGTCTTTCTTAAAGCTCTAGCTCTGATTGTTCATCTGTATTTGGTATTAATATAACGTTTTATTGTTCCCTTCTCGTGTTGAATTTATCCATGACCCATATTCGGTGTTGAGCTGTTTCATTGGCGCCCAACTAGAGGCACGAGGCGAAGAAAATTGAAAAAAAATATTTTGAACCAGATAAAGCGGGTAAGCTCGTTCTGATTACTTATTGGCAAGCTGAATATTCAACGGAGGCTGCGCGCAGACATCGTTTCCGTTCTGAGCTGCGGTGAACCAGGATATTCAATTCAATTTTAATTTTTTTTATTTTGACATTGATAACGAAGTTGGTAGTCAGGTCGATAGGAATCGATATTAATTATTAGAGACTAGTTTCTCGATTCACGAGTCATTTGGAGAAGTTATTTATTTGTACAGCCTCTAAACTGCGTATACTGGTGTACTTAACTAAATTACATTTAGTTATTGCTAAGATTGTACGCTTTGGTCTTGCAATGTTGTGCGGTGTCGTTTAATTTGTAAATGATATTTAATTATACATAAAATGACACCCAGAAAAGTGAAAAGTAAAAATAGAAAGTCTGATTCTCGGTACGATTTAGACCAAGATAGTGCGGACGATTCCCAACCAACTGTGTCGATCCGCGCGAACAGTGCACATACCGATAGACTTAGTATGGTTCTCGATAAAATAGTGACCGATATCGATAAGTTGCAGCGAGCGGTAGACGATTTGACGGTGAAACAAAACAGTCAAAACGTGAGCGTGTGTGAAAATCTACCCCAAGTTGCTACGGTACGCGAAGAAATTAAAAAAGATAAACCAAACATTATAGATAGATCATACATTTTAAATTTTAAGGAATTGGGGGGTAATAATCTATATTTCTCTCCTACGGGAAAAATGAACCCTAATGCTTTTTTGAGAAAAATAACGAAAATTTTTGACGAGGCCGGCGTACGGGATAGACACAAATTGGGTTTAGTTTTACCATGTTTGAAAGGTACAGCAGCGGACTGGGCAGCGATTGAAGAAAATACATTCATGGACTTCCACGATTTCGAAGTGGCCTTCATCAATAGATTTTGGGGGGTTGACAAGCAACGAGATCTGTTTTTAGAAATCAGTTACGGGAAATTTGAGTCAGGCAATCGTTCTGAATATTTCTTAAATCTTTTCAACCAGGCTGGTTTTTTATCAACTCCAATCCCAGAACACAAATTAATATCGCTCATAAGTAGACACTTTTCGGCTGATATTCAACGAGGCATCGTGACCAGAGGTCTTAAAACGTTTGATGAAATCGATGAGTATCTTCGCGATATCGATGCGACATACGAGGACGACGGCGACCGCGGGAATCATTTTCGAAGTAATCGTACAGCGTTGCAGAGGCAGCCTTCAAATATTCACGCCTCAGGGAACCGTGGTAATTTGGGGCAAAATAATAATAATTGGCGACGACAGAGTCAAATTTCGAATGAGAGGAATTCCGAGGTGGTCGATGCTAGGGTTGATAGGCATAATATGCGCTCGATGGGAACGACGCGTTTTAATGAGGAATTTCATTTTTCTAGCGAATCAGAGAGTGAGAATGAGGGCGAATTTTCGGTATGCAAACCAATAATAAAATCGCCGGTTATAAAAGCCGTGGTTTGCGAAGTTGGCGTGGAAATTTTAATAGATAGCGGAAGTGAAATAACCGCGGTTTCGGAAACTTTTTTCAAATCTATTTCGAGGGTATCAAAGGTACCTGTTTTACCGGTCTCAAATGTAGCGATTACAGTTGCAATTGGGGGTAAACAACAGAGGGTAAAAACGCAAGTGCTTATTAGCGTGTATGTCCCAGTGGCGAACGTTAACCTTGACGTAAAATGTTTAGTGATACCGGAATTAAATCGAGATATTTTGTTTGGGTTTGATTGGTTATTACAGTTTAAAGCTAATATCGATTTTAATAAATCCTTAATCGCGTTTTACGTAAATAAAACCGAGTACGTGGTTGAATACAGTAAAAATGAGACGAACTTTTTGGATGAACGCAGCCTTAATTTATGTAGCAATGCTACGACTATTTCAGTCGAGCACCAAGGCAATGATATCGTATCTAAACATAAGTATAGTGAAAATGACATGCGTGCAGTTGCCGATGCAGCTAGCGCTTGTGAATCCGATAAAAATCACTTATTCAATCTTTTAAAGGAATTTCAACCGATATTCTCTGAATGTCCGGGTTTTATAAAGTCATATCGACACGAAATAGTTATGACTGACGCTAGCCCGTTTTATTGCCCAGCATACCCCATTCCTTTTGCGTATAGAAGCGAAGTAAAGTCTCAAATTATTGAAATGCTTAATTGGGGTATAATTTCGAAGGAAAAAACATGTTATATTTCACCCTTGGTGACAGTTAAAAAAAAAAGACGGAACAGTCCGAATTTGTTTAGATGCTCGTACTTTAAACAAGCGTATGGAAAAGGATTTTGTAAATCCACCCAATCCAAATGAGTTACTTTGCAATTTTAAGAGTGGAATGGTAGTAAGCACCATCGATCTAACGTCAGCCTATTGGCAAATAGGAATTAAGCCGGAACATACTAAATATATAGGATTTATTTATGAAAATGAGTCATACACCTTTAAAAGACTTCCTTTTGGGTTGTCTACCTCAATGGCTAGTTTAATTCGTTGCTTAAATTCGGTTCTTCAGGAAGATTCGCGCGACTTTACAGCAGTGTATGTGGATGATTTATTAATTTTTTCAGATACTATCAATGAGCATTTCAATCATTTGGAGAGACTTTTTAAGCGATTTCAATCTGAAGGGGTGACGGTAAAATTGAGAAAGTGTCAATTTCTTAGTAATCGAGTAAAATTTTTGGGACATATAATTTCAAGTAGGGGAATAGAGATGGATCCCACACGTGTTGAGGCCATTAAAGACTTCCCCGCACCACGTAATATTCGGGAACTACGCGGACTTCTGGGATTAGTGAACTATGAGCAGCGATTTTGTAGTAAATATTCTGATTTGACTTTGCCTTTGTTAAGGTTGTTAAGAAAAGGAGAGAAGTGGTCATGGGGAGTAGTGGAAAAAGAGACATTTAACGCTATAAAGGACAGCTATATTGAAGCTACTATGGTGGTACATCCAGATTTTAAAAAGGGGTTTTATGTTCAATGTGATAGTTCCAATTACGCGGTGGGAGGATGTCTTTTCCAAAAATCAGAAAACAGTGAGAAGGAGGTCATAAGTTATACTTCTACTACTCTAAAGGGTAGTCAGCTGCGATATACTACTACAGAAAAGGAGTTATTGGCCATAGTGCATTGCTTGAGGCAGTGGCGCACATTGTTATTGGGTCAGGAATTAATTGTTATAACTGATCATAAATCTCTCTGTTTCTTGATGACGTGTAAGTTAAAATCAGCCAGGCTATCTCGCTGGATACTTCTTATACAAGAATTTGATTTCAAGGTTGAACATTGTCCTGGGGTACAAAACAAGGTAGCTGATGCTTTATCGAGAAATCCTCCAAATAAAAATTTATTTTTAACACCTGATAGGGCGTCTAATATTCATATTATGGTGATGGGGCTGTCAGAATGTTATAAAAATTTACGACAAAATTTAAAATCCATGCGTGAAGATCAACTAGCGGATGAATGGATTGGAAAAAAAATCAAGTTGTTAGAACAATTTAATAGAGAGCCTCGGGTGTTTTCGGACAAGGAGCACCAACTATTTTTATGGTTCCGGGTGCATGAAGATTTGCTTTTTAAAAGAGGGGACCCTGTAAATCCAGGGTATAAGTTGTGCGTTCCTAAGAATCAGATTCGGGATCTTATAGTCGCTCATCATATCGGAAATGGTCATTTTGGCCGAACGAAAACTTATAGTCAGATGAAAGAAAGCTTTTATTGGCCGAAAATGCAGCGACATGTTGGTCAAATAGTGGCTGCTTGCGATCTTTGTCAAAAGTCTAAATGTTCAAAAATAAATAAAGGAACTTTACATTCTGTATTGTTGGATAAACCTGGAGATCTAGTATGCACAGATTTAATAGGTCCTTTACCAGCTTCGCGCGGGGGTGTCACTCAGTTACTTGTGCTGGTGGACGCCTTCTCTAAGTACGTAAAGTTGTATGCGCTAAAACGGGCTACCGCCAGAGTCATTGTTAATAAGATATTCATCGATTACATACCAAAAATACAGAAGCCAAAATGTATACTTAGTGATAATGGAACACAATTTACCGGAAAATTGTGGAATGATAGCCTATCACGAGAGGGTATCCGTGTTAAACATACCTCTGTATATTTCCCTGAAGGAAATATGACTGAACGATACAATAAGGAAATCGGGCGTCTATTACGTCTATATTGTTTTGAAAAACATACTAAATGGGCATGTTTGCTTGATTTTATCGAAGATTGCCTCAATAGCGCTATTAGTGAGGTAACGGGGTTTACACCGAAGTTTCTTCAGTTCGGAGAGAGTTTACGACGTCCGATTGAGACATTTATATTATTTCCCTATGAGGGTGTAAAGCCACCAGACTTGAAAACTGTTCTTTTGCTGGCCCGCGAGCGGTTGCTTTCTCGTGCTGAACGTCGCGCGGAAAAGTACAATGATCAAATTAAACCGACAGTTTTTAAGAAGGGCGACCTGGTTCTTGTAAAATCACATGCTCAGTCCTCTGCTGATGACCATACCATTAAAAAGTTCTTTCTATTATTCAATGGCCCTTTCAGTGTTTTGCGGCAAGCGGGTCCTAACTCATATGTAATTGGAAATTTGTCAGGCAAAGAACACTCTTGTCAGAATATAATCAATCTCAAACCTTATAAGGACCCGAATGTTTTGCTAATTTGAATAATTGTAGATTAATATTATCTTTATCAATTTGTATCATTAGATTTATCTCCTTGTGGTGGAGTTAATAATATTATTAGATATATATATATATATATATATATATATATATATATATATATATATATATTTTTAATTAGATTAAAGTTATTCATGGTGTAGTGATTGAAAATTGAATCCAAAAGCTGTTATTAGATTCAATTGGGGGGTCACCCTATTATATTTTGTAAAGCAGGGTGGAACGAAAGATCCGTCAATCACACGATAGATGGTGGTTGACGGAAGTGACAGTCAGTGACGGAAAAGGTCAGAGAGAAAAAGAGTCACGGTCTTTCTTAAAGCTCTAGCTCTGATTGTTCATCTGTATTTGGTATTAATATAACGTTTTATTGTTCCGTTCTCGTGTTGAATTTATCCACGACCCATATTCGGTGTTGAGCTGTTTCAAGCATTTCACTGAAAATTTCTGAAGGCAAAGGTAATAAAAAAAAATAAACTAGATACGATGATGTTAATTGCCAGATATAGGAAGCTTTATTAATTAATTAATTAACAAATGACAGTATGACGACTGTCTGTAGGCTTTCATTAAATTAACAATTGACAGTATGGCGACTGTCTGTATCCAAATTAACAAATGACAGTATGGCGACTGTCTGTATCTATAATAATGGAAAGTTATTTCCCTTAAACTTACGTTTGTCTGGCTAAACAAGAATGCGTGTGATCACTACGCGCAAGATTACTTAATCTAAAACATTTATAGCCTAACAAGGCACCAACCTAATCTTGACTTTCCGGTCAAAAATTAATGTATTAATACTTCGATAAATACATGAATAACTCAGCACAATGATACTGAATTAGGGTAAAATAATAGAAAGAAGTTATGCTAGTATTCATGTATTAATTCTACCCGAAATTAACCTAGTACTTAGCTGAATACTGTATTTAATCCAAACACGGTTCGTCCCACTGCTAAACCAAAAGAGCAGCCGATTTAATTCTTGGAGGTACGCCGGAAATGATATACCAATGGCATATCCTGAGAAAGCTGACAAGAAGGATGCTTGAAGTAACTCTAGTAGAAACTAGTAACCCAACCTCATGTGGGGGAGTAAGCCGGTAAGATCGTCGTTTTTGCCCTCGAGAGACTCGTCAAAGGCAGATGAGATGAACAAATACCAGGTTTATCAAAGGCCAATGACACCTGTATTTGTCTTGATCTGGGATTTACACCATGGAGCAAGGAAAAATGACTTAGTAAAATTTTTCCACATGGCGAGTGGTAGAAAACAAAATGGCGTATGGCGTAATTAAGGCAGAAATTACTTACCCCGAAAAGCAATAAAAATCCCTTAAAAGGAATTGGTTAGGCCCACCAAAATCAGCAAAAGCAATCGAACCAAACTAAGGGCTAACCAAAAATTGTACCAACTGATTCAAATCCCATAAAACTGGAGCACTAAATTGGGAATCAAGTGGTCAAACTGCTTCGGGTGCAATCTCGTTCTCAAAAAGGCCAACTTTTCCTCGCCCTCATCAAAAGATCGCCCGACGCCCAGTAGAACAAATCACGCCTGATAGGAGAACTTACTATCGACAAAGCCACTATCGATAATAAAAAGAAGTGCGATAAGTCACAATACTTGAGTAATAAAGACAATTTAAACTTACAGAAGCCATAGAAGTCATCAACTAACTAATTTCCGGTCCAAGCTACCATGTACAAAATCAAATAAATCAATGGAATTAATTCCCTAGAACAACAAATCCTTCGGAACGATTTCTCGGCCCATATCTAATCTTGTCGAATTGATTGGCTGCCGAAATCCGTCAAAACAAATGTTGAAATGTAACTCTTCCATCTATGACCGAGAAGCGGAAGCAACGAAAACAGTAGAGAAAACTGTAAACATGACAGGGATGAACTTCAATCCCAGGACCAAAAATAGATTTCTGCACAAACCTTCAAAGTCAATTCTAACGACTGAAAGCCTAACCTTACTCATTTGAAAGGATAAACAAACCACTCCAAAACAACAATAAAAATGAAAGGGGTAACTAATTGGTACAGCATTATAATTAAAAGCAAACGGTGAAAACAATCAACCACCAAATCCATACCAAACGGGTTGATAAGGACTTTCAAAGTCTTTCAACAAACAAAATTGTGAAAAGCAATTAGAGCCAGTGGAATGAAAGTAGTTAAATGAATGGTTAACTTTTTCTCACATGAGCGTTTCTAGGAAATGTGGCTGTCCTAGATTGGAGCAATTGGAACCCCAAAAATACCAATTAGATAAGTTGTCCAACAATGTTACACAGAAACAAAAACCTGACTCCAAGCCTTCTCAATAAGGTTTTCAGAATACTTATTCAGTTATTCATAAAGAATAAACCACAGGCACTCTTGCTGAGGTAAAAAACTTACCCTTTATCAGCCTATGTGGATTTTAAGCCAAAAACCACCAATGATAAAAATAAAACGTTACAAGATGCACATGTTGACACACTCGGATATTCATCCTTTTGAATGTGACATTTGCAAAGCAAAATTTAAAAGAAAAGGGGATTTGAAGATGCACATGTTAACACACTTGGATATTCATCCTTTTGAATGTGACACTTGCAAAGAAAAATTCAAACAAAAAGGCGTTTTGAAGAGGCACATGTTAATACACTCGGATATTCATCCTTTTGAATGTGACACTTGCAAAGTAAAATTTAAAAGAAAAGGCGTTTTGAAGATGCACATGTTAACACACTCGGATATTTATCCTTTCAAATGTGACACTTGCAAAGCTGAATTTAAAAGAAAAGGCAATTTGAAGACGCACATATCAACACACTCGGATATTTATCTTTTTGTATGTAACACTTGTGAAAAGAAATTTAAGCGAAAAGACGATTTGAAGAGGCACATTTCAACACACTTGGATATTCAACTTTCACTTGTAAAGCAAAATTTAAACGAAGAAGCCCATTTGAAAAATCACATAATAACATCTTCGGATATTCTTCCTCTTAAATGTGACACTTGCAAAGTAAAATTCAAACGAAAAGGCGATTTGAGGAGTCATATATCATTACACTCGGATGAGAAGAATTTTAAATGCAACTTACGCAACGCTTAATTCAGAACCAGGGATAATTTGAAACAACATTCAGTGAGTTATTCAAATAAGTGTAAACTTCAATGTAGGTAATTTTTGCTTTGCCTAATTTAAGCGGGAAAAAAATTGTGTCTTTATTCAGCATCCAAACATGTGGATAAACGAGTGTTTTAATGTAAATTTGTGAATGCAAAACTAATATCTCGAAAGGGGGACTTGTAAAAAAGTTAGAGACAATCGCACCGGACTTCAGACTCGCTGAATAATCGGAAATAATTACATACGGTGCATCAACCAAAAAATTATCAGTTATGATAATTTTTCATGAGAGCTTCTTGTTTTGAAACTGGATTAGTTCATTTTCATATTCTGGCAGAAAAGCTTGACACCGGATTCACATTCAAAGTTGCGAACGTTCGTAGAAAAAATATTGCTCCTAGCATCTGAATATAAAATCGAGATGTTACTTCAAGGTTGTCACCCCTTTTGCATACATTAAGTTGTGACTCATAGATAAGCAATTACTTATACATAATTGAAGTCGGGTAAGTGTCTGGAAGAAGTCCGGAGAGGTCAGAAAAGGGCTGGATAAGGTCTGGAGAAATCTAGACAAGTCTGGATAAAGTCTGGATAAGTCTGGAAAAGTCTGGATAAGTCTGTATAGAGTCTGGAATAGCCTGGAAATTTCGGGAAACGTCTGGAAAAGGCTCTATAAGGTCTGGAGAAATCTAGACAAGTCTGGGTGAAGACTGGATAAGTCTGGATAAAGTCTGGATAAGTCTGGATAAAGGCTGGAAACGTCTAGCTAAGCCTGGAAAAGTCTGGATAAAATCTGGAAAAGTCTGGATAAAATCTGGAAAAGCCTGGAAATTTCTGGAAACTTCTGGAAAAGGGTGTATAAGGTCTGGAGAAATCTAGACAAGTCTGGATAAAGTCTGGATAAGTCTGGATGAAGTCTGGGAAAGTCTAGCTGAATCTGGAAAAGTCTGGACAAGTCTGTATAAAGTCTGGAATAGCCTGGAAATTTCGGAAAACGTCTGGAAAAGGCTCTGTAAGGTCTGGAGAAACCTAGACAAGTCTGGATAAAGTCTGGATAAGTCTGGATAAAGTCTGGATAAGTCTGAATAAAGTGTGGAAACGTCTAGCTAAGTCTGGATTAAATCTGGAAAAGCCTGGAAATGTCTGGAAACGTCTGGAAAAGGCTATATAAGGTCTGGAGAAATCTAGACAAGTCTGGATAAAGTCTGGATAAGTCTGGATGAAGTCTGGGAAAGTCTAGCTAAGTCTGGAAAAGTCTGGATAAGTCTATTTAGATAAAATCTGGAAATTTCTGGAAATGTCTGGAAAAGGCATGGAAATTTCTGGATTGGGTCGGAAAAATTCTGGAAAAGGTTGAGTTTTCACTGATCTCAAAGCTCACAATAATCACAAGCATTAGCGTTGAAGTTTGCTTCGGCACTTTCAATATTGTCCTCGGTTGCATCTTTGTGAAGGACTGTGAATTTTTTATTTTCGTGACAAATCTCTAACAATAGAGAGATATTGCAAGTGCTTGTCTTATTAAGGCAAGCCCTATTTCGACAGCTGCGCATGCGCAGTTTCCGTTTGAAATAAGGACAGCAGAAGAAAATAAGAACTGCCTTAACTTTGCCTCATTTAAAAGTTCTTAGTCGATCGGCGATGATCGATAGGAATCGCGAACTGAGTTTTGTTTTGTTTTGTGTTGATAACCATATAGATTTTAGATTCATGACAACAAATTTTGACTTTTCTTGAATTTTTTTTTTCCAAACTTTGAGAAATGGGGCAATATCAAAACAACATCGAGGCACAGAAAACAGGCAGACTAAAGGTTTGTTTGTTTGTGTCGCACTAACTTGAACTAAGCTGTAATATCATATCTCATATTATGGCAGGTAAATCATTTAAAACCAATAACGCTCACAAACGGTGACAAACGAACGCCCTAAAGCAGGAAGTGCTGCCCCGAACAACACAAACAAACAACCTTCTCAAGGCTTACGTATAACGATGAACTGGTATTGCTTAGAGAATTTGTGTCATTTTCCTGCCACTGTTCTTCGATTTTATACGTACTATATAAATATTTTGAATTTTTTTTTATTTTTTTTTTCAAAATATCTTTCACATCAGAAAGAAAACACTTCAAGTTCAAAACTTAAAAAATAAATGGATCACATACAATTCCTAAAAAATAAACATTACCAAAAATTCAAGATTTTCAGGTTAGAAATAAGGCATCAACTCCCAGTCGTTTCTGGAAATTTGCAATCTAAACTTGTCATTCAAAGCAAGGAAATGACCTATCGCGTCTAAATAAGGTTGATTTGCAATATCTCTCTAATATGCCTATTAATATGCCTATTAGGGGAGCGTTCTTTTTTCCATCAGACATTTACCAGGTGAAAACATGATGCCACCAAAGTGTTCTTTTATTGATGGTGGAAATATGATGGTCCACCACACCGCGTTCTCATTTTGCTGGTGAATTTATGGTGGATTTTATCCGGTGGAAATCTGATGCAATCAAGCTCCACCAGAAATTTTCTCTGATTACTCTGGTGGTTTTGCGTTGGTAGACCACACAACCTTAAAAAAATACCACTGCTTGTTGTGTGACCCGCGAAGTCTTTGATTTGTTTTTTAGCTCATTTGTTAGAACCTTAGGATAAGAAATGGAAAACCAGGAAGCTGATGACGTAACTTTTATCTACAATGATTTGTCATATTCAGTAAAAAAACTGACTGCAAAAGAAATTGAGATCCTCTGAGGAGTCTTTTATTTCGCTTTGCAATTAATGTTCTTGGCCCAATGGCAGCTTTGCTCGCATTATCCATTTCAATTTTTCTGAATTAGAAGCACAGATTATGTAACATCTAGGTGTTTAGATATTATCGATTTTGGTCCACCAAAGCGTTCTTTTATGTAAATTATGGTGGATTTGTGGTGCTTCCACCAAATGACATCAAATAGTCACGTGACAGACAGAGTTGGACGAGCCCACCGGGATACCGGAAAATTCCCGGTGGGCCGATCAGCATGTGGGCCAATCTTTAGAACAAGAAAACCTTTATCAAGATACCTTTAAACGGACGATCTCCATAAGATCTGTTCTTACAGTGTAAATCACAAACCAGTCATAGCGTTTTTGATTGGTGCAAATCGCCAAAAAACAATTTTCTGACTATTTTCAACCAATGAAATTTGACTGGTTTGTGATGTCTGTGAGAACAGACCTTATTAAAGCATAAAAAATTAATGGTCAATTCAATTCATGACGCACTGAAAAAGGAACAACGCAATATGGAAGATATATCAGAAAGTGCTGAAAATGTCAAATGGCTAAATACAGTACTGGATGCAAATGAAAGAAAGAAGTAACAGGGGAGGAAATAGAGATGATACTCCTCCAGCTGCTGTTATTTTTAAACTTCAGGTGTACGTACGCGATTTGGCCAATGTTCGTATCATATTAAAAATAGAGGCATCTTTTTCAAGGCATGGAGATATTTTGTTTTATGCCAATTTTTCATAATCAATTTTTCCGAACTAATACCAGACGATGCTTTAAATAAAATCAAGTAGGTGACTTTGGAAAGGTCGCAACTGTATGTCCTGAGAGAGATAGGATGATGTAGGAAATGGATTAAAGTTGTTAAATGATTTAAGTTGTATGATCTCCCTGAATCAAGCAATGAAGATGAAGATGATATAAATGACACAGAATTAGATACAGGGCATGAATTAGAACTTTCTAAAAAAATGTTCTTCACTTTACGATGCAAACAATGTTTGGTTTCATATAAGTAAAAATACAGATTGTATATCCGTGCTTACAGACAGGGCCTACCAGTATGTCCTCACTTCAGCGTACACACAAGTAGGATGCGAAAAATGTTTTGTAGTTTTCAACAATTTAAGATATAAAAAATCGATCAAGGAATCGACTTACAATGGAAAATTTGGATGCGTTGATGATAACGAACTTAAATATTATTTGACCACATCTAGGGGTGATGATATATGAGCCGCTAGACTGAAATTTCCCGGCACACTTCCAAAAGTTCGACCCTGATGACAGAAATCAGCTGCTGCAGCAGTAAATTTTTGGTGGAATCAACATAAACTTTTGGTGGAAAAAAGAACACGCCCTAGCTGTGCTATTAAATATTTCTCTGTAGATGGTTGTTTCTCAAAGCAAGTGGTTTATTATTTTTTCGAGGTCCAATAGAAGAATCTAGGTATGTATAGGATTTTCCAATAGAAACGTTCGATGTTTCACAATAGCCCATGAAAAGTTCGATAGTCACACAGGTGCTATCTAGGCAGTCGTATTCAATTAGTCTCTGCATTTTATTATGGAGCGCTACACGATTCAACAACGCGTCGAAATTGTTAAAAATTATTATCATTATCAAAACCAATGTTCTATTCGGAAAACGTTTCGTGCACTCCGTGCAATTTATGGCGTCAACGATCGAATACGAATCCAAAATTGGCCGAACTAACGTTACTGGATTTGAGCTTTCTAAAATCCAATGTCTTTGTTGACAAACCTCGAACGGTTGCCGCCTTAAAGGCCAACATTAGGCATGTTATTGCTGAAATTGGGCCACTTTTAGGGATAACGAGCACTAAATGATTCCAACGACAATCTAAAATTGCCGGAGAAATGTATTGATAATTCGGATATTGTTGAAAACATATATGAAGAAGTACTAAAAGAAGGAAGATTCAGGGACTTGACCAAATCTGCAATACTTTCTGCAAGAAATGTTGATGTTGAAGAAATAAATGAATAAGTTGTCGAACTGTTGGATGTCAAGACCGAAAAACTCTACACCAGTCAGTATAGATAGTGTCGAGAACTGTGATGATGGTGAGCTAAATGATGCTATTCTTCCAAAATTCTCGCCCCATGAATTACGATTGAGAACGAATTCTATTGTTATGCTTATTAGAAATCTGAGCATCAGTGCAGGTCTTTGCAATGGTTCAAGGCTATTAGTTCTGGAACTTGGGGATAATCTGTTACGCTGTGAAATATTGACTGTAGATAAACAGGGAGAAATAGTGAACTTCGTTGACCAGTCAGAAACAACTACTCCGAGGGCAAATACCCCTACCGGCGTTGAACTACACTGATTGGTCTGAGCTTTCGTTGGCAATAGAAATTGTTAGAAAGATTTTTACAGGTAATGACCAACGTGAATACAGGGACACTTCGGTCCCTGTTTGGGAATCGGCCCACTGAGCAGTGGACTCAGGCTTCCCGTGCCAATCCTTGACGCGTTTCGTCCTTGTTAGGACTCATCAGAAGGACATAGGCTGAAGCTCCCTGTCCAAGCAAAATTGAACTTCGTTGGCCAGTCAGAAACAACTACTCCGAGGGCAAATACCCCTACCGGCGTTGAACTACACTGATTGGTCTGAGCTTTCGTTGGCAATAGAAATTGTTAGAAAGATTTTTACAGGTAATGACCAACGTGAATACAGGGACACTTCGGTCCCTGTTTGGGAATCGGCCCACTGAGCAGTGGACTCAGGCTTCCCGTGCCAATCCTTGACGCGTTTCGTCCTTGTTAGGACTCATCAGAAGGACATAGGCTAAAGCTCCCTGTCCTAGCAAAATTGAACTTCGTTGACAAGGACGAAACGCGTCAAGGATTGGCACGGGAAGCCTGAGTCCACTGCTCAGTGGGCCGATTCCCAAACAGGGACCGAAGTGTCCCTGTATTCACGTTGGTCATTACCTGTAAAAATCTTTCTAACAGGAAGAAATAGTGTTCACAAATCGAATAACACTCTACTGCAAAAACGTCTACCCCTTTACATTCAAACTATTAACAAATCTCAAGGATAAACATTTGATAGGATAGTAATTGATCTCCAGAAAGGATGTATTTAGTCACGGACAACTTTATGTGGCGCTTTTCAGAGTTCGTTCGGAGAACAACATGAAGACTTAGTACTCTTTAAACCTTGGATACTTTACGAGTTCCATAATAGTTATTAATGATACAAGTTCGATATGAACGCCATAATGAAACGCGTGTAACGTTAAACCACGAGGCGTCAGCCGAGTGGTTTAGTTACACAAGTTTCATTAATAAAGTTCATATCGAACGTGTATCATTCAAAATTTAATCTACAATGGTCCAAATAGATTTGATTTGCCTTGAAATAGCAAAAACTTTTCAAATTAAAATTTGAAATTTAGCAGGTGCCCGTACTAGTCGAGAACCTGCTTGTTGGTTTTTAGAATTTTGACTTTGGCAGCTTCAATATTGGAGTCCATTTTTGTGCCATAAATTCAATTTTATAGTGGAAAATAATATTATTATTGGTGATTCTGAGTTCGAAAGTGTCTCTTCGAATATAGAGACAGCATTATTGAAAAGGTTCTTCTGGCAACTAACTTTCTTTTTGTATATTTTTCATTTCAAAATTTGGGTGTTATTATGAATTCTTAAACGCACTAGTGCTATTATGAAGGACCTAATGACATTCAAATGCCAATGCTTAATGTGTCATAATGACACCGACGTAGATTAAACAGAATAAGATGCACTGGACATACGCACACCGTACATTCAAGAAATGTGATCGATTTAAAATTATTATGATATACCAAACAAAAATAATTGGTCACCAACTCCATCCATCGCATTTGAAATTTCTTCACTAAAATGACATCTATACAACTTATCTCACTGTTACATTTAATGTATAATGTACATTACACCTCCCAAATTTTATTTTCCTCTTGTCCTCGCGTATTTTTTTGTATCATTCCGATTTGGAATTTCGAAAGAGCTTGTGCTATTTTTGAAGATTTTTAATTAGTGATAAATTTGATAAGTGATTTTTTTCCATTTCAATA
The DNA here is from genome assembly GCA_917834065.1 of Ceutorhynchus assimilis. Taxonomy (NCBI): domain Eukaryota; kingdom Metazoa; phylum Arthropoda; class Insecta; order Coleoptera; family Curculionidae; genus Ceutorhynchus; species Ceutorhynchus assimilis. Next base: position 7,176,658 of record OU892286.1, read on the forward strand.
TGGAAAGAAAACCGGAAAGCTTCCAACGTGAATCGTATAAGAAAAGTGTTCGCAGAAAAATGTTAATTGCTAGAAGAGCAAGAGCGCAAGAGAATATTGCAAAACCATCTTCCATTCCAAGGTAAGTTTTTTTATTCAAATGCTTCCAAGATTCTGCTTCTTTTCCCCTTATATATTTATATCTCTTTAATATTTTGCAGCCCACCACTTATCAGGGTTTCTAGTAAAAACAAGGATACATCTCCCTCTAATACATCTCCTCAACCAGGATGTAGTCATTGGGATCCTGAATTAAATATAGAAATGGAAGAACCGGAAAGGTTGGTGAATGAAAATGCATGTTATTTTTCAAACAATTTCTTATATTTCAACCGAGATTTTAACTATCAATAACTCTTTTTCAGTCAATCAAACCCCGATCCCATTTTTACCCCGGAAGGGAGAAGAATTGTAGACTTACCATATTTATTTCAAACCATAAAGGAACTAAATTACCATGGACCATTATTCGGTTGCTCATTCGCGAACATGATCATCGTTGGAGAGCACAGAAAAGGCTTGGAGAGTACCTAAAAACTAAAAAGTTACATGTGCAATATAACGAAGCTCCTTCCTTTGGTTGAAACAAAAACAGGACAAATGAGTATAAACGAAGCATTGACGGTAGCTTCAATATCAACTGGGATTGGATATTCCACACCTGATGAAATCATGGCATTGCTAAATATTCCATTCATGTCGCCCAATACATATCAATCTTTTCATGAAAAAGTTGGTAGTATTATAAGAAAAACAGCGTGGGATGTTATGAAGGAAGCTGCCGAGGAAGAAGCTCAATTAGCGAGAGATTTGGGCGAAGTTGATAAAAAGACGAAGTTTCCCTTGATTACCGTGGTAGCTGATGGAGCATGGGGAAAACGTTCATATAATGTAAATTATGATGCCGCATCAGGAGCAGTAAGTATACAGTTTAAAACAACGTTATAAATATTTATATTTTTTAAAACGAAGTAGGTAATTACTAAAATAATTTTGTATTTACTTTTTAGGCATGCATTGTTGAAGCAAGAACAAAAAAGTTGCTATTTTTGGGAATCCATAACAAGTATTGCAGCTATTGTGCTCATGCGGAGGCAAAAAATGTATCCCCCATTCCCGACCATGCTTGCTACAAAAACTGGAAAGGAACTTCAACAGGAATGGAGAGTGATATAATTTGTGAGGGGTTCAAAAGAAGCATGGAAATGTATGGTTTAATATACCTGAAACTAGTTGGAGATGGAGATAGCAGTGTCCATAAAAAATTAATTGAAAGTAGACCATATGGGACCACACTGGTACAAAAACTTGAATGTAGGAATCATCTACTCAGAAAATTCTGTGCAAAAATTCGAGACATTTGTGGTAAGTGTGCTTGCCTTTTAATTCTTAGTAAATGTAGAAAATTTTGGTATTTCTCTCTCGTGCTTTTCAATAAACCTATAGATATTTTGAAAACAAAGTAAGTTATAAGATAAATATACCTATTCATAATAGTTATGTGTATACCAAGGCCGCGAAATGCCTTTTTAGCGTACATAAAGAAGGCAAAATAATTTCGAGGACGCTAAAAAGTTTCGCGGTCATCGTATATACACTATTTTTTGCGCATCTATAAAAATTTGGTAAAGTTACAAAAAAACTGTATGGATTTCATACATTTTGCACGTAAGGTGTATGCACAAAAAATATTTTAGTCTGACATAAACAACCCCCTATAATAATAGTTACCTATAATTTATTTTCTAGCCAAGAAAAGAAGTTCCTCTACCAATTTCCCAGTTTTACCTTCCCTAAGAAAAATAGTGTCTGGATCGATCATCAGATTGAGGACCTGCATTAAAATGGCAGTAAATTACAGGATGAAGCAAGACACAAATTTTTTTAAGCAAAGTGGACTATCTTGTTGCAGACATGAAGAATATACCATTCCATGTTTTTGGGGATCATAAGAATTGTGCAGAAAGGGGTTACTTTAAATGCAGCAGAAAAGACTCAGAAGAAAATTATATTCCCCTTATGCAGACATGTGGTCTCCTTCAAGATATCGACGTATGCTTTAATAGACTCGTTTTTAATGCAGCAAGCCTTATCTATAATATGGATAATAATCTTGCAGAGAGCTACGATTCGGAGATATGCAAGTTTGTTGGAGGAAAAAGAATTAACTTTAGCAAAAAAGGCTCTTATCAGACCAGATGCGAAGCTGCCGCAATTTCTTTTAATGTAGGTAGTGGAGACTTTCATCTTGCCATAGGCAAGGCGATTGGTAACGCTACTCCTGAAGCCTATACAAAAAATATGCTGACAAATTAAAAATAAAAAGATCAATAATAAAAAGAAAAAGGCTATTTAGTGTAAAACAAACAAATGCGCATCTTCCAGATAAAGATTATGGACCAGATGCTACTGCCGAACCGGATCTAACTGAAGAACAGTACCAATTTAAAAAGAATATATTTTTAAAGGAGCTCGAAAAGTCAGGAGAAGAAATTGAAAAGCTGGAAAAGGAAACGAGAGGTCAATCTGGCAACCCACTGTGGAAGCAGGAAAGGAGCCTCCGGCTAACCGCCTCTAATTTTGGAACTGTCTGCAAAATGAGGAAAACAACAAGTTGCGAAAATAGTGTGAAGAATCTTCTATATTCTAAATTTATGGGAAGTTCTGCAACAAGATATGGAACAGAAAAAGAACCGTTAGCCATAAAAGCATACGAAACCTACACAAAAGAAATAGTGGAGCCTTGTGGTTTGTTGATAAAAAACATTGTTTTTTGGCAGCTAGTCCAGATGGACTTATTCAGGATGAGGGGATAATTGAAGTGAAGTGTCCTTCCTCAGCGGAAAAAATGACGCCAGAAGAGGCGATTCAAAAAAATTTTTTGCTACCCTGAATAATGGAAAATTTGAGGTAAAGCAAAACCACAATTATTTTTATCAAATTCAGGGACAACTACACATAACCAAAAGGAAATATTGTAATTTTCTAGTCTGGACGCCATTGGGATTCCTTGTACAAAAGGTATGATTTTTGCCATATGTTTATAAAATGTTTAATATATCTATTGCTTATTTTTTTCAGATAGAGAGAGATGATTTATTCTGGGAAGAGAAAATGGAACCATTATTGAAACAATTTTATTTGTTACAACAATGTTATTTTTTGAATAAATCTGTTTTTAATTTCAACACAGTTTCTTTGTGAATTTATTTTTCCACCGTTTTTCAAAAAGTGTTCGCTATAGCTGTCCAACAAAACTGTTTATTCGGACCTATAATAAAGATATTATTATGATGCCCATGTCATAAATTACTCCCCAAATTATAAGTCATTCTTGGTAATTATTTCACATTGAAAGGGAAAAGCAATATTAGCACGCGACAAGTTAGGTACCTACCTACGAAGAAGGCACTGTTGCCAATGCAAAAATATGGTCTAGTGGCGAGCGCTGCGGTCGACTATGCTCGAAAGGCGCGCCATCGAAATAATTTTTCACTGATGATACCCCTTAAGAAAAGAAGCGTGCGAAGCGCGCTCTTGACCTAGTGTAAGAAAAGTCTCTTTGTCGCCCTCAAAGGTTATTCGTTTAACTGCTTTTGCGTGCGAGCGGCATAACTTCGCGGTAGAGAAGTAATTATTTCGCTTTGTCAAAATTGTCAAATCCTACCTGTTTTGTACGGCAGAAGTTTTCTTCGGACGGTTAGATCATGCATATTTCCCAAAATACAAACCAATAGCATAAGTATTGTACTAATAAATTACCATAATATATGTATTAATTTTTGGAATCCAAATCACACTTGCCTAGTGTACCTAATTTCGAAATACATATAAGTTTGAATATAAAAACGTTGTCTTTTTTTCGGATTTATAATAGAAAACGAAATAAAAGTTTCAGCTGTTGAACCACTAAATATAAATATTAGTAGTATGTCGAAAAATATCACACATTGAAGGAGGTGTGACCCAGAAATAAAAGTTCTAATGCGAAAAAATCTGAGAATAATTATTTAAACCGCATCTTGCTACGATGGACCGTTTTCGAGTTGGGGCGGATCAAATTTAGGAAGGCCTAAGCTGTGTAAGAATTTTCCAAAACAAATATCTACGATCTCACTAGAGCGAATTTCAACCACTTAGGCCCCCGGTTGTACGAATAATCGTTCAACCCAAATTTTGTTGCACTGCAGTTCACTGTTGAACGTGGTTCAGAGTTTCAAGTGTTGTACCTACCACTGCAGGTCTACCTGAACTATCAGTTGCAATGTCCACAATAAAAAGAAGAAAGAAAATAGGCACAACCGTGACAACCTAACCAATAACCTATCAAAGTTATTATTTTGTGTGTGTTTTTCTGTTTTCTATTTATTTAATTTTATTTTCATCTATGATAAATCTCACAGCTTGTCTCTCCAACCTGAATCTGTCCTTGAATTATTTTTTTTCATCATTCCAAATGTTTAAATGATCTGTTCGATTTCTGAATGACTGTCGGGTCGAGGGTGAGCAACATTATTGGTAATTTCTGAAAAATTGTCATCGTCTGTAATATCTTCCCACAGTTCCCACTCAAGATCCAATTTCAATTAAACATAGATAGAGAATATCAACTCGAAAAAATATATATATTGTCACAACTGCCCGCTTTACGGGGGTGACATGGGGGGTTTGTAGCTTTGGGAATTGATGGAGAGAAACTCGCTCAGGTTATATAAAAATATAGATATATATTTTCCCAAATATAACCTTACATGTACGCTAATCTTATAAGATACATGACCCTTCGAACACTGGGGTCCTTATAGGGAGCCACACGTCAATGCTGCTTGGGGGACTGTAGATTAGTTTATCGTCACCCTTATGCCTTGTCCAGAGGGGCGTTCCCAACGAGAGGTAATTGCACTGGACAACGATAAGGCTGAAGATACCCAGAGGGGCTTTCCCAACGAGAGGTACTTGCACTGGGGAGACTTAATTCCAGAGGGGCTTTTCCAACGAGAGGTACTTGCACTGGTTTAAGTCTGCCTTGCAGCGCAATTTATACCAATTTATTGCTGAATTACAATAAACATTCGATCGAATCGGCAATTAAATTAATAAGGTTAAATACCAGGTCCTCCTTTCCTAAGCCGCTAGTTGACAATATATTTAAAAGCCAAGGTGATCCCTCATCAAAAAATAAACAAAACAAGGAGAGTGAGGATGCAACTAACCCAAACTGACCCAAAAAAGAGTTGAACTGCCCTTGAACGCCCAAATTCGGACGTTCAAGATCAACTTAAATTCACAGTTTGAACCGACCATGTACAACGAGTTTTTTCCTTTGAACCACTAATCAGTGTGAACTTCGGTTGAACGCCCGTTGTACAACCGGACCTTAAAGTATAGGACACGGTTCACTAAGGGCTGAATGAACAGAAGGCTGCCATTTCAGCATTTGCCATTTCGGCGTTTAGCCGGTGTTACATCATAATTTTTCGCATAATTAACCTCATTGTAAACACACACCTTCTCAGTTTCGTACGTTTATTATAATTCTCCGTACGTTAAGTTGAGTTAAGTGGATGTAAATTTCCCTTAGGCGAACGATAAACAAATTAATTATCACTAATTTTGAGGTGAAGGCAGTTAATGAGGATTTAGTGCAAACAGATTTACTAAAATTTTCACAAATAAACACAGAACTCCATAGCCCTATGTTCTATAATAAAAAAGGTTACGCCAATATTATTAGAGGCTTAGCATAAAATTCAGGGGGGTCTGTTTAGGGAGGTTCCAGACAAGAAGTAGCTGTTTCTAGGACGAGTTGACAGTTCTGCTTCTTGTCAAGTAATATTTGACTATATTAAAGGCAGGGCAAAAAATAACGAATGATCAATTGCTGGTAGTGGAAGAATTGCTAACTAAAGCTAATGGGAATATGGCAAGCCTATTTGATGTGATAGATGGGAGGAAACCAGTATTTGCATGTTTCAGGGTGGAGTACCCACTTATCGCTGTAGAAAAATCAATTTCCTGTAACTGCTTAGTACACCTGTTGAACAGCTTTTTATTCTAATCTCTGTTGGAAGTAATAAGATTCTGCTGGGCAATGTATAATACCAGGTGTCTCATTTGTAGATTTGTACGAAAGCTTTGGTGGATGAAACAGATTTTACTGATGTTTTTCTTTGGGGTGATTTATTCTACCGTAAATTTCATGGGTCAATGGGGCAAATGGAACATCTCTATCCAGAACCATTACAAACGAGGCTGTGGTACTTTATTCTGACTGTGCAGCCTATTTGGGGTTGTTGCAGAACATTTAAACTCCAAAATGTGTATGGTAAATTTCTTGATTTATTGTTTTCGAATAATGTTGACATAAATGTTTTGATATGTGATAAGCCGCTGCTTAGGCTGGATACACCACACCCAGCTATTGTGTGTTTTTTTGAGCTGAGCAATTCCAAACCAAAGAACTTAATATCTCGGTATAAAACACCCAAATTTCTAAAATGGATGGATCATGACTTGAAATATTCAATTATTGAAAAGAAAAAGTTATACAAATATTCAAAAGTACAAAAGCTATGGACGACTACATTGTCTTTCCACAATTAAGAGAGCAGTGTAGAAATAACCGGCACGTTGGTTCTTGATCAAGGACGTGAGAGACGGCCTACTCAAGCCAAGCAACGTGGTGTCGGGTTGGAGATTGGATGGGTGACCGCAGTAGTACGGGACGGTAGGTCGCCCGCGCTGCCGCCAATCATCTGATCTCCAAGTATGAATGAGAAGGAGTAGAGCCCATACAAATGAAATACAAAAAGCCTATAAAGGCTGCAGTGTAGAGTATGGACTCGAAAGGGTGAAACCAAAGTCTAATATAGTCTAGAAATAAATCATAATTTTCACACAGGGAATACCACAAATGTTTAGCACTCACTCCTCGAAGGTATACTCAGAATATGAGCAATCAAATGAGTATTTTTCATGTGATTGATGTTTTTAACTGTTGTTGTTTGAAACCCCAATTTAGGGCCTGGGCCTGATGGCACACCTGTTGTCTTAGTGCAAAACTGTAAATTTGTCCTTTTTGGTATTGTATGTAAGATTTATAATCTATCAAAGTAGCGGTTTATTCCCTACTCCTTGGAAAACGTCCTATATTTCACCAGTTTTTGAGGATGGGAACAAAGCAGACATAGAAAACTACCGTGCTATTTCTAAACAATGTTTATTTTCTAAAATCTTTGAAGCCATTATCTCCATCATTTCAAAAAAATCATGATTAATGAACAGCATGGCTTTAAAAAAGGAAGATCAACAGTTTCTAACCTCTCAAGCTATGGAGCAATGTCTATTCGGAACTTTCGGAAATAGGTATTACGTTGATTCGATCCCTACTGATCGAAAGCTTTTGACACAGTTGATGATGGTGAATAAACTTGCCTGAATTGGGATTTTCAAAGATTTTCTTAATTCGTTTGAGAGAAACTTGAGGACACGTAAACAGTCTGTAAAAATTAGGAATTTCATATTATCTGAGTTTACAGTAACTCCAGGTGTACAACAAGGTGGGCATCTCGCAACATTCCTTTTTAATGTTTTTTTATGATGTAAGAGATGTTTTTCGTGTCTGTCAGTTTCTTGGCTCTGCTAATTGAAGTCTGACAAATGATTGTTGACTATTGCAAAAAGATCTTAATAAAAAAAAATTATGGTGCAAAACTGATAATTTAACATTAATAGTAGGTAAATGCAAGATCGTAAATTTTTGCACAAACAAAAAACCCTGTTCTTTTTGAGTATTGTCTGAACTCTAAACCACTAGAAAGGCCAAGTCCAATCAAAGATCTTGGAGTATGGTTAGATTTGAACTCACTTTTGATAACCATATAGAATTTATTAGCCATAGGGTCATGCGTCTTCTTGGTTTTGTTTTTCGAAATCTGAGAGGGTTTGAAAACATTTTTACTTTTAAAGAAATGTACTGTGCCTTGATTCGTTCAATTCTTGAATATTCAAGTTGCGTATGGAATCCTCATTATTCCATACACAAAGATAAAATAGAAAGTCCAGCGTAGGTTTCTAAATAATTTCGTTATAAATGAAGTAAATGGAAAAATCTTGTAAATAACTCATTCATGAATGGCGATTAGTAATCTCGCTCATTAAATCTCTCGAATATTAATCGCTCTCATCAATACACTTGTTTGTTAAATACCTATTAACAGGAACGTTGAGGAAATTTTATATAAATAATCCGCTATCTTATGAAATTCTTGTAGTTCTTGCTCATGTTAGATTCTTGCAAAACTTTAGTTTATTTTAATTTTTGTTATCTATATTTTGACATGATTTATAATTAGTATTATACTTCAAATAAGTTATGACTATAACTGTAGAATGCTTGATGTGTTAATGGAATTTTGTATTTGAATTTGAAAACTACTTTTTTCTACTCGCGTGCGCAAAGTTATTACTTTGCACACTTTTGTTACGCTTTTATACTCGATTTTTCAATGTTTTGTGGGTTTTTGGATACATTCAGAAATAAGGGCCTGATGTTATTTCTGTTCCAAGAAAGGCATTCAGGAAACTGTTAAGCTTTTTTAATTTGACAGTTTCCGTATGAGAAGCGACGGCAAGAAAAATCCAGCAAAAACAGATGTGAGCTCGTGACCATTGGCATGGAGAGCCACCAACTCACATTCCTTTGGAGTATCAGATTATAAAAGTTGGACTGTAAGTTATACTCCTCCATACGAAAATTTGGCAAGAAATGATATAGGGGTTCTCAAGGGTAGTGTCCTGGGACCGCTGTTATTTATAATTTATTTAAATGACATAAATCTTGTTGAAGGACCGCATCAAATAAACCTTTTTGCAGATGATACTCTTTTGTATATTGTTAACAAAGATTTAAAGAAGGCTCAGGTAGACATAAATAACTCTCTGAAAAGTATAGAGTCCTATTTTGCTATCAGTAAATTAAAACTAAATGTATCAAAAACCAAAGCAATGGTATTGACAACGCAGAATAGACACAAGAATATGGATATCAAATCTTTCAGGATTGAGGTTGATTCTGAAAAGATTGATATTGAAATTGAAATTAAATATTTAGGATATATAATTGATAATAAACTGAATTTAAACAAACATGCTGAGTACACAATTATTAAGTGAATAAAATAATATACACTCTGATACCTAGAGTTGGTGATTTTTTTCTTTTATTGTTTTAAGATTAGCCGATATTGGTCGATACCGATATATCGGCCATATAATTTTGTCGTAAATTTTTTGCTGTATAAATTAGGTAAAAGTGATTTATAATGACATACACGGATTAACCATCATAAAATCACTAAAAAAATGCATAGCAAGTTTGATACATATTTTGTAAAATCACCTGGCGAGTAAAAATCTATACGGTGAATTCCCGAATTTAACAAAGCCCAGCCATGTTTCATTCGATTTGAAATTTCCCGCGTCAATACAATTAGCTCTAAAAACAGTACAATTGCGTGACCATCTTCAGTACATCACTTACTCCAGGAACAACACTGAGTACTTATAGTATTGCTTTGATTTTTCACAAACAAGGATCGTTTTGTCGTGCGTTCTCCATCCGCGTCGTCGTCTTTTTTACAAGAGTCTGGTTCTGGTTCATTATTCTCAATAAGTTCTACATTTTTAATTACTGTTTTGTCAAATTTTGAATAAGAATAAACTTATTTTTTTTTTAATTTAGTATGTCTATTTTAATTTCCCTAAAAAAATCCTTAGCAACTGAAATATTAAGCAATTTATATTTTTTTAGGCAGGTACCGATATAGGCCGATATCCTGGTTAATGTATCGGCCGATACCGATATCGATCACGAAGGTCGATATGGCCGATATGCCGATACCGATATCGGTATCGGTCGATCCCTTTTTAAGATATTGTATGACTACATTAACACGTGTTTCAAAATCCAACCATGAATCTAACAAACATTTTTTTTTAGGTTCATCGTAAAGAATGAATATTTAGACGATCCAGACATAGAAGTGTCAAAAATTGAACTGGTAGATCCAATTGGAGAAATACTTATAAAAGAAGAGGAATATTCAAATGACGCCAATTCATCAAGAGCAGATGTTATTAGAAAATTTCAATGTTACAATTGCAACGCTATGTTTGATAAAAAATCAAATTTGAAATATCATGTAATATCACATTCGAATATTCATCCTTTTGAATATAATACTCGCAAAGCAAAATTTGAACAGAAAGGTGATTTGAAGACGCTCACATCAACACACTCGGATTTTCATTTTTTTGTACGTAACACTTGTGAAAAGAAATTTAAGCGAAAACTCGATTTGAAGATGCACATATTAACACACTCGCATGTTCATCCTTTTGAATGTGACACTTGCAAAGCAAAATTTAAAAGAAAAGGCATTTTGATTACGCACATGCTAACACACTCGGATATTCATCCTTTCGAATGTGACACTTGCAAAGCAAAATTTAAACGAAAAGACTATTTGAAGAGTCATTTAATGACACATTCAGATATTCATCCTTTTGAATGTGATATTTGCAAAGCAAAATTTAAACAACAAGACGTTTTGAGGAGAGACATGTTAATACACTCGGATATCCACTATTTTCAATGTGACATTTGCAAAGTAAAATTTAAACAAAAAAACGTTTTGATGATGCACATGTTAACACACTCGAATATTCGTTCTTTTGAATGTGACACTTGCACAGCAAAATTTAAAAGAAAAGGCAATTGGAAAATACACATGTTAACACATTCGGATATTCATCCTTTTGAATGTGACACTTGCACAGCAACATTAAACGAAAAGAGTTTAAAGAGGTTTAAAGAGGTTAAAGAGTCCCAAAATGAGACATTCAGATAGATATTCATCCTTTTGAATGTGACACTTGCAAAGCAAAATTTAAAAGAAAAAGCGTTTTGAAGATGCACATGTTAACACACTCAGATATTTAAACTTTTGAATGTAACATTTGCAAAGCGAAATTTAAATGAAAAGACCATCTGAAAAGTCACACTATAACACATTCAGATATTTTTCCTTTTGAATGTGACACTTGCAAAGTAAAATTTAAATGAAAAGACGATTTGAAGTATCACATATCATCACACTCAGATGAGAAGAATTTTAAATGTAACATCTGCAACTCTAAATTTAGAACCAAGGGTAATTTGAACCTACATTCAATTATGCATTTAGATAAGTGTAAATTTTAATTTAGGTAATTTTTGCTTTTGTGTGTTTATTTAGCATCCAAACATGTGGATAAACGAGTGTTTAAATGTACTTGAATTTTGTGAATGCAAAGCTAATACAGCGAAAGAGGAACGTGTAAAAAAGTAAGAGACAATCGGACCAGACTCCGGACTCGCTGGATAATCTAAAATAATTCCACAAGTGCATCAACATAACCGATAATTTATCATGAAAGCGTGTTGTCTTAAAACCAAATTAGTTTATTTTCATATTATGGCAAAAAAGCCCGACACCGAATATATGTATATTCGAAGATGCAAACGTTCGTAAAAAAATATATTGCTTCTAACGCGTGAGAAAAGTCTCTTTGCCACCCTCAAAGCTTATCCGTTTAACTGTAACTGCTTTTGCGTGAAGGAAACATCACTTCGCGCACTTGGTAGAGAAATAACTATTTCGCTTTGTGAATATTTTCAAGTACTATCTGTTTTGTATGGCAAAAGTTTTCTTCGAACGGTTCGATCATGCCTATTGCCCGAAATACAAACCAATATCATAAGTAATGAAAAATATTGTACTGAATAACCATAATATATGTATTAAATTTTGGAATTTAAATTGCACCTACCTAGTGTATCTATTTTCGAAATATAAGTATGAATATAAAAACTTTTTTTTCTCGGCTTTATAATAGAAAACGAAATAGAAGTTTCAGAAGTTCGACCAATGAATATAAATATTTGTAGTGTGTCACAAAATATTCAGTCACTTGAAGGGGGTGTGGCCCAGCAATGAGAGTTTTACTGCAAAAAAAATCTAGGAATAAATATTTAAACCGCATCTTGCTATGATGAACCGTTTTCGAGTTAGGGCAGTTTAAAGTTACGAACGCCCAGGCTGTGACGTCACATCGGATTTAGAGATACAGTTTTAACACGTGTAAGAATTTTCCAAAACATGTCTTCGATCTCACTGAAGCGAATTGCAACCAGTTAAAGAATAGGGCACGGTTCACTGAGGGTTAAACGAACAGAAGGCTGCCATTTCGGCGTTTAGCCGGTGTGACGTCACACGTTTTCGCATAATTTATCTTCATAAGGGATTTTCACGGTAACTATTTTGTATATAGGACTGCGATTTTCACGAGAGATCTTACATTTTTTTCTTGATTCAAGTAGCTTTAACAAAACTGTCTTTCATATGCAATGCAAAGCCTTCTTGTTCATTTTTTAACCCTTAAGTGCACACGTGGGGGTACAGAAGACCCCAAGAGTTTTCTTTTGCCCACAGCTTTTCAATAGGTTTGGTACCATCGCTTAAATTGCAGGTACCTTCCGAGGACAAGTCGGACTGTTAGTACAGGCAAAGTCGCCGTGATGCACAATACCATAAAAAAAAAAAAAATTGATAGTTTGTTATTAGACTCCCACGTGTTTATCAATATTTGCTCGGTGTGCCAAAGAAGCAAGAATATAAAGACAAAACATTTTTGTGAGAAATGCCATGAAAAAAGTACCTAAAACATATGAAAAATGTTTGCGAACAATGTCTTGCTGAAATATTTGATGAAGATTCAGAATGATCGGAGGAATAATACCTACCTTATTTATATGTTCTAGCATGTATTATTAACATTTTCGTTTGCTTCAAATATTTTTTTGGGTTTTTGAACTTAAAAGTTTATTTTTTCTGTTTATGATACTAGTATCTATGAGAAAAAATAATAAAAATGTAACTAAAACTAATAGTGTTGTTCATCCCGTACGGCCTGCGAGTCCAAACCAATGGTAGGTGGCTATTACCCACCCACAAAGCAACTTGAAACCACCTTAACTTTTATATAAAATCTCATGGTCAAGGAACTACGGATAATTTTTTGTTTCATCTGCTAGTAGGAGTTAACTAGATTATATGTCAACCTCTGCAACCTACGATTTTTTAAGGCCAACAGTAGTTTGCTTCATCAAATACTTCCATAACAATCCAGAAAAGTCCTCAAATCATCCTAATAAAATTAAAAATTTCTAAATGAGTGATCAATTAGAATATTAGGTAGACTGAGACTAGGTTGAGCAGTGCATCTACGATCGGCTACCTTCGGCTTTGTCATCTGCTATCTTTCGTCTGCTGTCTTTACACACGAACACTTATTATTGGAATTTTTTCTAGATCAGTTTATCTATTTCTTTTATCGATTCCATTTACGAGTTGTGGAATTGTCGGAAAAAACGTTGCGGTTCCGTTTTTTATATGAAGTACAGTGTTTGGGGTTATGTTGATTTTATAGTATAAGAAGTTGTATTGTTGCCACCTATGTTCTAGATTATTATAATTTAAATATTCAATTTGGAATATGAAAGGTGCTTTTCTTTTGTTTCTTGTAAAAACCCACTTATTACACGTTTGTTTGTTTTCAAAAATGTAATGTTCTGTCTGATGATACTCGTATGAGCGAAACACGTGTAACTATTAAATGAATAAAATATTCAACAATCTGAGATATTGTAAGACTTAATTACCACATGTGTTTATTTTCAGAATCCTAATCCTGTCTAATTCGTAAAATTTCAAAATTCAACTATGAATCTAACATACATTGTTGTTTTAGGTTTATCGTAAAGAATGAATATCTAGATAATCTAGATATAGAAGAGACAAAAATTGAGCTAATAGATCCAATTGGAGGAATATTTATAAAGAAAGAGGAATATTCAAATGACGCCAATTCATCAAGAACAGATATTGTTGGGAAATTTCAATGTTACAATTGCAATGCTATGTTTGAAAAAAAATCAAATTTAAAATATCATTTAAAATCACATTCGAATATTCATCCTTCTGAATATAAAAATCGCAGAGCAAAATTTGAACAGAAAGGCGATTTGAAAACGCACATATCAAAATACTGGGATGTTCATCTTTTTGTATGTAACACTTGTGAAAAGAAATTTAAGCAAAAATATAATTTGAAGATGCACATGCTAACACACTCGGATATTTATCTTTTTGAATGTAACACTTGCAAAGCAAAATTTAAAAGAAAGGGCAATTGGAAAATACACATGTTAACACATTCGGATATTCATCCTTTTGAATGTGAGATTTGCAAAGCAAAATATAAACGAAAAGATGTTTTGAACAGGCACATGTTAAAACACTCGAATATCCATCCTTTTGAATGTGGCACTTGCAAAGTAAAATTTAAAGAAAGAGACGTTTTAAAGATGCACATGTTAAGACACTCGGATATTTATCCTTTTAAATGTGACACTTGCACAGCAAAATTTAAAAGAAAAGGCAATTGGAAAATGCACATGTTAACACATTCGGATATTCATCCTGTTGAATGTGACACTTGCAAAGTAAAATTTAAACGAAAAGGCGATTTGAAGAGGCACGTGTTAACACATTCGGATATATGCAAAGTAAAATTTGAACAAAAAGGCGATTTGCATATGCACATGTTAAGACACTCGGATATTTTTCCTTTTGAATGTGACACTTGCAAAGCAAAATTTAAAACAAAAGGCGTTTTGAAGAAGCATATGTTAACACACTCGGATATTCGGCCTTTTGAATGTGCCAGTTGCAAAGCAAAATTTAAAACAAAAGGCGCTTTGAAGAAGCACATGTTAACACATTCGGATATTCATCCTCTTGAATGTGACACTTGCAAAGCAAAATTTAAACGAAAAGACGTTTTGAAGAGGCACATGTTAATACACTCGGATATTTAACCTTTTGAACGTAACACTTGCAAAGCAAAATTTAAATGAAGAAGGCCATCTGAAAAATCACATACATATTAACACATTCGGATATTCATCCTTTGTGGCACTTGCAAAGCAAAATTTAAACGAAAAGCGACTTGAAGAGGCATATATCATATCATCACACTCGATTGAGAAAAATTTAAAATGCAAGATTTGCAACGCTAAGTTTAGAACCAGGGATAATTTGTGTGATATCTAGTGTAAATTTCAATGTATGTAGTTTTTGCTTGGTTTAATTTAAACGTAAAAAAAATGTGGATAAACACTGCTTCAATGTAAATTTTGTAAATGCAAAACTATATTGAATATTCTCCAAGCTTTTATCATAAAGCCATGAAAGCTGGGAACATTTTTGTGGACTGGCAACGCGGTCCCATCTATGAGGTCCTAAGTCTTCCCACGTGTTACAGATGCCAGGGGTATCACCTTGAAAGTGCTAATTGTGAAAAAAAAATGCTTGTGCAAATTGCTTTGAAAAACTTGAAATGACCAATTGTGTCAATGCTTCCAAAAAGTGTCAACTGTGTTTCTGCAAACCAACCATACACTACTGGATATGATATGAACCACTCAGCATTTGACCGTAACTGTCCATCAACGCTGTACTACACAAAAAAGAATTTAAAAGTAGGATTGATTATCTAATGGTTCAACTACAACTTGATGATATTATGATCGACATTGAAGAGGGAGTGATACATACTTTGACAGCATCAACAGACCCAGATTATTCTTATATTAGCCTTCAAAATGAAAAAAAACACGAGGTAACGAAAATAATGTATTTGGGTATCATTGTAGACCGGCACATAGAGTGGCATGAACATATAGACTTTATTTCATTTATTTCAAATAAAATTCGCAAACTAATTTATAGGTTTTAATATTTGAAATACACTTTGAACAAGAAAAATTTACTTATCATACATAAATCATTTATTGAATCACTGTTATGGTATGGAATTTTGGTCTAGGGTGGTTTATATAATAATGCATTGTACAAATTAAATATAGTTCAAAAGAAAATACTAAAAATTATCTATAATAAGCATAGAATGTATCCAACAAGACTACTATTTACGTATGATGGTTGCAATGTTAGAACTATTTACATGTCAACGATATGCAATTACATGCATTCACGTGATTCCTTGCAATACATTGTTAATCACCAGTATCACACAATGAATAAAGAAAAGAAAAATATTAGTATTCCGGTGAGTCATAAGAGCATTAACTTGAGGTTGTTTGACTATTTCGCACCCAAAATATATAATATGCTACCTTGCAATATAAAAGCAATAGCAAGGAAAAATGTGTTTGTAAGGGAATGTAAGACATATATTTAATTATTATGATTTGTTTGGTGAAGTATTCGAATAGTGAAACTTTTGTTTTGATGTTATGCTGAGATAATTGTTGTAACATTGTAATTGGGGATTTGGGAGTTGTGTGTGAATTTTAAATTTATTTTTAGTATATACATACAGATTAGTTTTAAAGAGGCACATGCAGATGTATCTTACGTCTAGGTGCCTCCATGAAAATATGTAGGACTTGGTTAAGAGATTTAATGGCTACACATAACTATGTAAATAATTTGTATTTGTGTTGAAAAAAATAAATAAATGAATAAATAAAATAAATACATTCAGATATTCTGCCACCGTCGAATTGGGGTTAAATAATTTGATTCAAAATTACTAGGGTCTGTGGCAATAGTCCGGGTGGAAATCTAACACTTGGTATAACACAAGAAACATTTACCTTTTTGGGCTAAAAATGCCAGCTTACTATATTTAGTCGGGAGTGGTCGTGGGGAAAACAAAATATAATTTTACAAAGCGCCACCTGCTTTAGTGCCCTTTAGTAAGGTAGATACAGATCAGTTAAAAGATCTTTGAAGCGGGAAACCTATAGCGAATTTATCCAAATGCCAAGCTAAATTAAAACACGGAAGCCTTTAAATTATGAGCATTACAAATATAGTATATTCAATTCTTTCGGGTACACTTTTCATGTACTGGGTATATAATCATTCTAGCTTAAACATTTTCACGTATATTTTGTAGCTTAAAATTGTACAGACATAAAAATAATTATAATTAAAATTATGTAGATTCGAAAGGGAATCTAATAATTATGATCATTAATACAACAATGATTAAAAGATACCTTAGCATCGATGCGCCAGCTTACACGTATCGAGTAGATATGTACTAATAGTTATTTACATTACAAGTGCGTATATGAACTTGATTACAACTAATCACACGAGTTTTGTAGTCATGTTTAAACGCACGTGTGATGTACAACGTTTTATCTACAAAGCGAAAAATAATAAGGTTTTTTCAATCATTTTTGTTTATTAGTCGGTGTCTACCTTCATTCTACCCTTACAGGTTTAACTTTGACATTTGTCAAATCAACAAAAATAGTTGTGTTATGAATTCATAACCTTGTCCATAACACCACTAGTTGTGTTATGAATTCATAACCTAGTCTATGACACCACTAGTTGTGTTATGAGTCTCATGACATAACTCAAATACTAGAAAAATGGTTATGTAAAAACGTCATAACTAAACGCTTGTAGAAAAATTAGTTTTATAACTGAAAGGTAAATAATAAGTACCAACTAGCGTTATTACACTAGTGGCTATAGCTACACTGATAAAAGTAAAAATTGAATTAAAATAAATAATTGTCTGTAAATTTTTGTTTTCAGAGAGGCATTTTTTTTCTAAGTAGTTATATAGTGACTCGGGAATGCTGGAATAAATGGAGCAACAAATTGGTATACAAAAAATATATGGTCAGGCCGTCAGACCTGAATTACAACTCATACGTCCTACAAAAATATAAAAAAAGCGTAGTAACAGCACTGACTGATCGATTCTAACAGATCCTGAATATAAACCTCTAAATTTAATAAACATCAAAGAAATTTTAAATAAAAATAAATATCCAAAAATTTTTTATGAACCTTAAGAACAGAATTAATAAAATATATAACCCAACATCCTATCAAAAAGTTGAAAATAATATTAAATAGTCTTCTTCTTTCCTGGGATTCGGTCGTGCATTAAAACAAATTATTTCTGTGACGTTTCGGTATTTTTGAGGGTATTTTTATTACCATCTTCAGACACACAATTCTAAAATAAATCTTATCTATCAATTATCTCTAAAACTTTTTTTTTCGTAACAAAAATCAAAACGAGTAAGATGACAAAGTACAAAATACAAAGACAATATAACAGGAACATTACACAATTTAATTTAATGGAAACTACTAAAACAATACGAAGGAAATTTATTTGTGTTTAAAATTTAATTTAAAATGCTAGCAAAATTAGTTTGGGATGTTACCTGCTTTTTAATTTTCCATTTAGTTAATTTTTATTTTTTTTTCCCTTCTTTCTTTTTTTTTTCCTCCATTCTTATTCAAAATTCAAAGCAGCACTGATATGTATCGTGTAGGTTGGTTGAAATTTTCGTTTATTGTCAGTAAGGATAGATTTTTTTGCCGCATTCCTTTCTTTACATTACTATTTATTCATGAATACAAGGGGAGCACAATTTATTATGTTTTTAGTTTTGTTTTAATTAGATTTTGATAAATATCACTTAAATTTTCTGTATCATATCTAAAATTTATGGCGTTTGGATGTTTTTGAATTTGGATCATTTCCTGAATTCTACACGATACATATCAGTAGTGCTTTGAATTTTGAATAAGAATGGAGGAAAAAAAAAAAAAGAAAGAAGGGAAAAAAAAATAAAAATTAACTAAATGGAAAATTAAAAAGCAGGTAACATCCCAAACTAATTTTGCTAGCATTTTAAATTAAATTTTAAACACAAATAAATTTCTTCCGTATTATCTTGGTAGTTTCCGTTAAATTAAATTGTGTAATGTTCCTGTAATATTGTCTCTGTCATTTTATTCGCTTTGATTTTTGTTACGAAAAAAAAAAGTTTTAGAGATAATTGATAGATAAGATTTATTTTAGAATTGTATGTCTGAAGATGGTAATAAAAATACCGAAACGCCACAGAAATAATTTGTTTTAATGCACGACCGAATCCCAGGAAAGAAGAAAACTATTTTCTAAACTTGACGGTCAGGAAAACTACCAATTAATTATAAATAATAATAAATACATATCTTTTCCTTACATTCCGGAAATAAATTAAAAAATAACAAAAAATTTAAAACCCCACAACATTCAAATTGCCAAAAAATCAACAAATAACCTATCGAGTGAAATAGTTATTTACCTAACAAATGCGGAAAGTGATACTTCACCGCACGCAACGGCAGTTGACCGAACGACGTGAAGCGGAGTTCGGTCAAGCCGTTAAGGG
This sequence comes from Ceutorhynchus assimilis, assembly GCA_917834065.1. Lineage (NCBI taxonomy): Eukaryota > Metazoa > Arthropoda > Insecta > Coleoptera > Curculionidae > Ceutorhynchus > Ceutorhynchus assimilis. The sequence goes on from OU892286.1 coordinate 7,196,084, forward strand.
CGGTAAAAGCACTTTCCGCATGTGTTAGGTACAAAATTTTACCTATGAGCATCTACACCTCCAAAAAAAGGCATTAATAAAATTATTTAATGAATCAGATTAATTAATGAAATTAGATTAGATTTAGAAATGATCAAAAATCCATTTTCTGAAAAAGAAAGGATTTTTAATCATAAATACCAAAGTCTACTTTACCGTATAATAAAGTGCTACTTTATTTTACTAGTAAAATAAACTGCTAGTTTATTGCCTACCTGGACTAACTGACAACTTGCCAAGGTGAAACAGGTCCTGACAACCTGCCAAGGTGAACAGGTATACCTACGCGAATTTTAATTTTTTCATTAAATTTTTAAATTTTTAACAAAAACCAGTTGCAATCGTACATAAAATCATGTATATAACGCTTACATAAACAGGCTCGCTCACAAGCTCGCTCGGCCATAAAATTATTCGTACAATAAAGCCTTACTTTATGTACTTGTTATATAAATAGCTATTATTAATGCCATTTTTAGGCTATTAGCATCTAAATAGGTAAAATTTTGTACCTAACACATGCGGAAAGTGCCTTTACCGCCCTTAACGGCTTGACCGAACTCCGCTTCGCGTCGTTTGGTCAACTGCCGTTGCGTGCGGTAAAGTATCACTTTCCGCATTTGTTAGGTAAATAACTATTACAAAACGGAAACCTGGAACAAACAAAATGGACACACCAAATATAGTTTACAAAATTGATTGTGCAGTTTGTGATAAAACATACGTAGGACAAACAATACAATATTTTGAAAAAAGATTATACGGACATAAATATAGTCTAAGACAAGACAAGAAGAACAAAACACTAACACACCACGCAAACCACAACCTACATAATTTCGATTTCGAAAATGCAAAAATACTGACAAAGGAATAGTATATTGTGTATTTAGGTGGAAAAGTGACACATTCTCGGCCGACGGTGTAAGTTGACGGGCGAGGCGTAGCCGCAGCCGGCAAACACCGAAGGCCGAGAATGTGCTTTTCCACCGAAATACACATACTATTTTTTCTGCGATCGGTTAAATATCTGTTAAATGTTTGTCTTTTTGTAACAATTATTAAGCAGTACGAGAATCACTTTCCCGGCCTAGGCTGGAAAAGTGTTTCCCGTATTGTTATTCATTGATTCCTTAGTAACTATTGGAAAATAATTGAAATACCAGAATATTGAGTTTTGCGACCTGTCAACCCAGGGCCGGCTCCAGATATTTCGGCGCCCCGTGCAAAAGGTATTTTTGCCGCCCTCTTACCGATCACTTTTCTACTTTGTAGTTCCAGTACTACCCTCGGTACTACCTATTTGCTAAACTTACTTTTGACTTTGATATTGTCCAGTGTCGGTGTCCTTATATGATACTATATATTTTTATAATTTTTAAGTTTTTCACTATACTATTTTAATGCAACCTACAATTGGCGGCAACTCTCAAATAACACCAAAACATTTCCTACAAATCGCTTCCGGACGCGTGAAACTAGCTAGCGGTAGGTGTTTTCTGGTTCTCGTTTTGGTTCTCGTTTTTCGAACTATTCGCGAACCATCCTGGATAATTCAAAGGGAAGAAGTTCTCTTTGCCTACCAACTAAAAAACTCCCCTCTTCCATCGCAGGTTTCTCCCTCACCCCTGAATCGTCTTTTAGCATTACCTCAGGGGAAGCTGCGTAAATTACGTATTGGTCATGTATCGCCATTGTTGGTGTCGTTGGCATTTCTTGATTGTATAATTTGTATATGTTTTTTTCCATTATCTTCACTTTCAAGATTGCGTTGGCCATTTCTTTGACTGCGTTCCAGTTTTCGATTTTGCTGATCATTTTGTGGGTGATGTTTTGGGGTGTGATCACTGATCTCAAAAATAGATGGATAAACAAAGAACGGTTCTAATGCTGCTAATTTACGAGGTCATAATGTAAATAAAAACAACTGACTGGGACAGCTGTGAGCACGCGCAGTAGATACATGTACTGTGCGTGCACAAAGTCTGGCCAATGAAAATGAAGGAATTTCAAAATTTAGAACAGTTGTTCGAAAGATAAGACACTGCGCAGGCGTTAGGCTGTTCCGTTGCACAACTGTTCATAGAATATTGATCCCCAAATTTTCGCACAAATTTAGCCAATCGAGCCATACGATTGTTTATCCATTTATTTTTTAGATCAGTGGGTGTGATTGGTCCTGTTCTTTCGATGCATGTCTCCCGTTGGTCTTTCCAGTGCCCGCATGAGAAAATAGTTATTTACCTAACAAGTGCGGAAAGTGGTACTTTTCCGCACGAGACGGCAGTTGCACTAACGACGCGGAGCGGAGTTCGGGCTAGCCGTCGAGGGTGGAAAAGACATTTTCCGCAAGAGTTAGGTACAATATTTTTCCTACGAGTGCTTTTGTCCATCTTATTTATCAAAAAAAAAAATCCATTACGTAAAGATTTTATAATGATGGTACAAAATAGCACATAATATAAAATAATATATAACATAAATAATTTATTTGATCCTAAATATCTTCATTTTTAGCAATAAAAAAATCGTGCGGAAAAGTAACTTTTCAGCACGATTTCACTTTTCCGCACGATTTTACTTTTCCGCACGATTTTTTTAGACACAAAAAAATAATGAAATCGGATTTTTTTATCATGATCCTTGGCCTATAACTAAATTGGCCAAAAAAATTGTTAGGATTCCCTACCTTTGCGGGGCTATGCCACCCAAAATAGGGGGCCCTGCGGGGCTGTGCCCCCAAATAAGGGGACCCGCGGGACTGTGCCCCCAAATAGGGGGCCACCGCGGGGCTCCGCCCCCCAAATAGGGGACCCCCGAACTTTAATATGGGTACACTTTTCAGTATAAGTAAAAATCGTGCGGAAAAGTAAAAAACTAGTGCGGAAAAGTAAAATCGTGCGGAAAGGTAAAATCGTGCGGAAAAGTACAACTTTCAAAGTAACTTTTCCGCACGCTCGTAGGAAAAGGTGTTTTCAACATTATTTCTTTCTCCGCAGTAGACGCATTCATTATCTGTGGTCTTATTGATCATGTATGTGCAGTCCCTGAAACAGCCGTGACCCGTCAACATCTGCATCAAGAAGGAGTCCGTTTCGCCATGCGGCCTATTTACCCATGTGGTCAAACTTAGAATTAGTGTATAGGTCCACCTGCCCTTCTTTTGGTTTTCCCATCTATTTTGCCGTTCTTGTACTAGGTTGATCCTAAGATCTGCTCGTAATGCCTCTTTCTCTTCCCCTGCGCCCGATATTTCGGCGACCTGTTTCACTAGGAAGTCTATCGGTGGTGTTTTTGAATTGACCAGTACTGCTTCTGATGAAGTTGTGCGGTAGGCGCAGCAATTGTCAGTGCAGCATTTCTCTGGATGTTTTCCAGCCAGCTCTGGTACTTCCTATATTTCATGGCTCCACCCCAAACTGGGGCCGCATAATCGACCTGGCTACAGAGCAAAGTAGCTTTCTTTTGGTTAGGTACGGGCCTCCCACATTGGGCAATAATTTAGCCAGGGCTTTCATGGCGTTTGCTGGTTTGACCGCAGTTTTCTTAAGGTGGCTTGCAAACTTTAGCTTGTTATCTAGCCATGCTCCCAGGTATTTAATGTCTGTGGTTGGAGATATCGTCTTTCCCCATACGATAAACGCTCTATTGGGCACCACCTTTTTACAAGCTTTTATTTAGCTTCACATGTTCTAACTATCTAACTATCAAATCTTGTGAAGCGTTTTTGACACACTTCCCATTATCCGATTTGGATGAAATTTGGTACCCACATAGGGGTCCCATGACAATATAACATTAAGAAAAAAATATCCTCCCACCCCTACCCCCACCCCCTCCTATAGAAAAATGTGTTTTTGACACACTTCCCGTTATCCGATTTGGATAAAATTTGGTATACACATAGTGGTCCAATGATAATACAACAATAAGAAAAAAATATTCTCCCACCCCTACTCCCACCCCCTTCCATAGAAAAATTTGTTTTTGACACACTAATGTGAAAAAAGAATCAAGTTTCGTATGCGGATGGGAATTCTTAGACAAGACAAGACAATAAGTTTATTTTTATTATTTATTTATTTAGGTTACTCTCACAAACACCATTAGGAAAGCATTTATAAGTAAGAGAAAGATTACTCTAAAATTTCTAAAATAGAGTTAGATAAAAACAATTATTAAGAAATAAAATAGTTATTTAAACAACAAAATTTGAAAACGACTCTTTTCGCATGTCCGAGACAGTTTGTTGTCTACGGCTAGGTCCACAAGTATAGTGTGGAAAAAAGTTTTTCTAATAAGTTTTTTACAATGCTTTCTCTAGAACTGCAAAATAAAACAAACAAATACCTTTGTAATTTTTATTTTTTAGGAAACAAGTCATCAACATTGCCTAGCGTGTGAGAAACTAAAAGCTCCATTTTGAGCGAGGCAGTTTTACAAAAAAAAATAGGTATTAATTAAGTAATAGGGCCGCTGCAATATTTTCAGTTTCTTCGCGAGTTGGCTTTTTGTAGGGATTCCGTTTTGAATAGTTTTTCTTTTTTGTGGAAACAAATTTCCTCTGCTTGTCAATCTTTTTGTTATGGGGAATTTTGGAAACATGTTGAATGCTATTAGCTGCATTCAAAGAAGCCAGAGTAGGAGCAATAGGAGCAATGCACTTTTTGACTACATCAAGTTCGGATTGTGAGGTCATTAAATCGACTTTGTTGATCAGTTCTTGCAATGCTTCCTTCATTTTTGTTTTTTCCATTATCAAAGTGGTCGATGTGGATGATTTTGAACTTAGATCTGTTAAAATGTGTTGGAATTCGTCCTGACTGTTTTCAACAATGACCAAATTGCCGTTCTCATCATTTGCTTCCTTCAGCCTACAAATAGATCTGTCAGAAAAAAATCTAATTATGTATACAGGGTGTTAATAAAGAGTGGGATCAGACTTCTAGGATAAATAGTACTCACTGAAATAAGAAAAAAGTGAATAGAAACATAGGTCCGCGAATGCTTAGTTTTCGAGATACAAAGTGTCAAAGTTGGGTTTTTAGCTCAAAAATCCCTTTTACATTTTATTTTTCAAATTTGGCACGTGTGTACATGATAAAAAAAGGTAGGTATCATTTGACTGTAATATGACTTGCTTAATCTGAAAATAAAAATATCAAAGTTATAAAAAAATAGTGACGTGCTATTTTTTTCCTAATTTTACCAACATAGTTGCCCTCTGGGGAGCCACTGGAATAATTACGGTAAATCTAATTGAATCAAAAGATACCTTTTGTTATAACAAACAAATCTGCAAAGTTTAAAGAAATTCGGAAAACGGATTTTGTAAAACCGATTTTTTTCAAGCTTTGACACCCTGTATCTCGAAAACTAACCATTTGCGGACCTATGTTTCTATTAACTTTTTTATTAGTTTAATGAGTACTATTTATCCTAGAAGTTTGATCCCACTATTTATTAACACCCTGTATTTCAAATTTCAAAGGTAAAATATTGGTTCGAACGTATAAGTAACCCATAAATAACACAAATAGGTGAAAATAATGTGTTGATAAAATATTAGGCATTATCCACACCTAAGAATACAAAAAAATAAGGTTTACTTGTAGAATAATGTAGATGTACGGTGAACGAGTCTTTTCAATTGAAATATGAACAAGGTATAAAAATATATGTAAAACATTAAATACCTGGTATTGGGGACGTACATACTCTACTTGCCAATGATTTACACAAGAGATGAATGTGTTTGCACATATTATATTTAATTGACGAATCATGGCAAGAGCAGATGAATCTATGCAAACAAGTGTTACATTCAATACATATCAAATGGCACTCGCAATGATCTTTCACTTGGCGAATTAAATATAAATCAGTCTTCTTTCCAGATGCCACATTCCAACCATCATCACATGGCATAACTGAATTTAAGTCTAACGTCAAGCTAGTTTTATGTCTAGATCGAAGTGCTGACAATTTAGAAGAAAGTTTCCCCTGTTTTATTGTTATCAATCTTTCTATGCATTTATCTCGCACCAAACGCATTATGGCATTAATACCTTTATCTAGTCTTTTAACACGTTTGCCTTTCAAATAAGTATATTTAAGGGTACGGTGCATTCTCTCTAAATGCATGTTAGTGTTTACCCCTGCTCCTATCCTGAAACAATATGCCCAACATGACATGTTAGGCATGTACCCACATAACAGTGAAAAACCATTCATATTCTCAGAATATTCCCTCAAAGTGCTTTTTGGAATGTTCTTTTAGGAATGTTCAATGAATATTCTAAGATTGTTTCGATTGATATATTCATTTTTGAACATTCTATTTAAGTACTAAGAATGTTGCGTCTATGCACCGACCTGAAAGATTGTGCTAAGAACCTACTTTATATAACATTATTTGAATATTCTCATACGAACATTATTATAATGTACCCTAAAAAATGTTGTTTCGGCTAATGTCTCTATCAAGTATTAAGAATATACCTACCAAGTTGTGCCGAGAAGTTTATGTAGGTAGGTACCCATAATAAGAATATTTCCATATTGTTCACCTTATTATCTAAAGTACCTAATCAAAAACTTAATTGAACAATTAAACAATAATGCTCTATCTAGAACCTACTAATAATATTATAGGTATATTCTTTTCCTTTTGCTTTGTAGGACTTCCAAGAGAGGGAGCCACGCGCTATTAAAGATCTACATCTTGCCTCACGTTTGAATCACCTTGGAACCTGTTTCTCTCAGTTGGCGTGCTTACCGCGACGAGAGCATAACAAGCTCGAAACCGCAGCTTTGGTTAAACACTTGTGTTTTCCAGAGAAATTTTCCAACAACTCTTTCACTGCCTTCAATATAGGACTGAAAGTAGCATGATTTGGTTGGATGCGAAAATTAACATTCCAAGTATGTCCCTAGAATCAAACAAGAATGTTATGTCTAGGGTGCATATTGAGAATGATATACAGGGTGTCCCACGGTGGATGGCGTATTAGACGTTTATGGAGAACTAAAAAGCGGATCATTTTGAAAATTTGGCAACCGGGATAGACGACCATGATCTACACTTTAAAAATCTTTTTGACCATGCGGTGTTGCCGCTTCTACTCTAAACCAGTGGCAACATCGCTATTTTTAATGGAACACCCTGTATGTGATTGCATATTTGGATTCTACGTAAAATTCTGAGCAGATTTCATGCGTTATACCTAAGTTCAACTATTTTGGAAGTATTGACAGTTGAAAATTGACTTTTTGTAACTTTGACAGGCTGTAAAACCTGAACGGTTAATTTTAGAGGAAAACCGATTTCACATTCCCAACCGGAGATTAAATTTAATTGGAATTTTTAATCATGGATTAAATTCAAAGTTGGTGTCAAATGATAGTTTATAAAAATCTAAGATAGGAATGTAAAATCGGTTTTCCTCTAAAACTACCCGTTCAGGTTTTACAGCCTGTCAAAGTTGCAAAAAGTCAATTTTCAACTGTCAATATTTCCAAAACAGTCGAACTTAGGTATAGGATATATCACATGATATCTGTTCAGAATTTTACGCAGAATCCAAATATGCAATCACATACAGGGTGTTCTATTTAAAATAGCGATGTTGCCACTGGTTTAGAGTAGGAGCGGCAACACCGCATAAACAAAATATTTTTAAAGTGTAGATTATGGTCGTTTATCCCGGTTGCCAAATTTTCAAAATGATCCGCTTTTTAGTTCTCCATTAACGTCTAATACGCCATCCACCGTGGGACACCCTGTATGTAGATATATTCTAAGAATATTTCATTGGTATAATATTCTTTTGAGAACATAACTATAATGTCATAGAAACATTCTTTGAATATAAGAATATACATTTCGAGCATATTTTTAGAATCAAACAGGAATATTCTTTTCAGGATGTACTGAGAATCTCATAGGTATATTCTCTATTCTAGGAATATCCTAATGGATTTCCCAGGAAGTTCTTGGGTATTGCAAACAGTATTTCTACAATCTTTTCTCAGAACAGTCTCAGGACATCCCACATAACAGTGAAAGAACATTCATATTCTCAGAATATTCCCTCAAAGTACTTTTTGGAATGTTCTTTTAGGAATGTTCAATGAATATTCTAAGATTGTTTCGATTGAAATATTCATTTTAGAACGTTCTATTTATGTACTAGGAATGTTGCTTCTATGCACCTACCTGAAAGATTGTGCTAAGAACCTACTTTATATAACATTATTTGAATATTCTCATACGAACATTATTATAATGTACCCTAAAAAATGTTCTTTTAGCTAATATCTTTAGCAAGTATTAAGAATATACCTACCAAGTTGTGCTGAGAAGTTTATGTAGGTAGGTAACCATGATAAGAATATTTTCATATTGTTCACCTAATTATCTAAAGTACCTACTCAAAAACCTTAATTGTACAGTTAAACAATAATGCTCTATTTAGAACCTACTAAGAATATTATAGGTATATTATTTTTCGTTTGCTTTGTATGACTTCCAAGAGAGGGAGCGACGCGCTATTAATGATCTACATCTTGCCTCGCATTTGAATCACCTTGGAACCTGTTCCTCTCAGTTGGCGTGCTTCGACGAGAGCATAACAAGCTCGAAACCAGAGCTTTGGTTAAATACTCGTGTTTTCTAGAGAAGTTTTCCAACAACTCTTTCACTGCCTTTAATATAAAAGGGCTGAAACGAGCATTATTTGGAAGCGAAAATAAACATTCCAAGTATATCCTTAGAATCAAACAAGAATGTTATGTCTAGGATGCATATTGAGAATGATATATGTAGATATATTCTAAGAATATTTCAAGCATATTGGTATAATATTCTTTTAAGAACATAACTATAATGTCATAGAAATATTCTTTGAATGTGAGAATATAGGTACGTTTCGAGCATATTTTTAGAATCAAACAGGAATATTCTTTTAAGGACGTACTGAGAATCTCATAGGTATATTCTAGGAATATCCTAATGGATTTCCCAGGAAGTTCTTGGGTATTGCAAACAGTATTTCTACAATCTTTTCTCAGAACATTCTCAGGACATTCGCAATGGTTTTGGCGAACATTCTAGGCACATTCCTCCTAAAAAAAGAACATACTTAATACATTCTAAGGATGCAATTTTGTTATGTGGGTATTGCTTATTAAAATATATGCCAATTTCTTGTGTATCATTATCTGCATTTACGAGTCCATTGAATTCAATCAACATTTTGTCAAATGCGTGTATGTCTGTTTCTTGCAGAATAGCCCTCAAAGTTTTATATACAATAACCTACAACAATGAGTACTTAGTAATTAAATCATAAAATGTATGAAATATGAACACTTGTTAATACCCGTTTTTCAGTAGTCTTGATTTTTGATAAGTTATTTCGCCATGCGCGATCAACATGCCAGCTACAAAACAGTTTGAAACAATTTAATTATAAAGTGAAAAAATTACATAATAAAAAAAATACTTAGGTTTTTTACCTTTGCTTTGGAGGAGGCATTACTTCTATCCAGGCATTGAAGAATGCTTCAGCCATATCTGACATAAAAACATTACAGACAATACCGCCACCAATGCGTGTTTTGATACAATTGAAAATATTATAAAAACATCTTTGTCTGAACGATTTGATATGAGAAATCCACAAGGAAATCCTTCTCGCATATCGTCAACTACTAACAGTGTGGTGAGCTCAAAATTATAGCTATTTGTTCCGTGTGTTCCATCGATACAAACACAATCTGAACTGTATTTTTTTAAAATTTCACTTTGGGCATCTGTCATAATAATCCGTCATAAGACAAAATCACTTTCTTTCAAAATGGGATATTCATTATTTAGACTGCCTTGAGGTTTGTAGATTAGAATTGCCTGGCCTTTTTCTTGCATTTCATGGATCCAGGAATTAACTGATACATCATTCGAGTGTCTCATTGATGTAGAACTCAAGTTGTAACAGAATTCTATATTGAAGAGATCCTTCTTTGTTAGGAGATGAAGTCGTTTTAGAGTGTTGTCGCATATAGAATTTCGTATGTCATCCAAAATTTCATCAAACGGAATTTTCAAAGCAATTTTTCCAGCCAGACTTTCGCGTTCAATTTTAGTTAAATTCAGATGACCAATTTCATTTTGATGACCTACATGTGTTTCTTGTACTTGTATTTCACATATGCCATCACTGAATCTGTGTTTCAAGGTAATAGTTGCTGGACAGACAGCATTAATCTTATTACTGCCCTGGGTTTTCAAATGTCGAACACCTAAAATCAAAATATTCCCAAGTATAAAAATTATAAAACAATAAAATACAAACATTACTACCTTTGCCTTCTGGAACATATTGACCTGAACGATGGCACGTAAATCGAAGGTTTTACATGAGTTAGAAGATACTTTAAAAAATCTGCTATTAGTGTCACTTTCAAATTTCCTTTTCCATGCATAAAATTCATCAAGTTTTGGAAGGATAAATGATTTTTTTTTCAGCACAATATCATGAGCTTCTGCGTAGTGCAGTAAAACAGCCTTATTATTTATACACTCAGTTTGGCACATTGCACATTTTGCAGTGGTAATAGCTCCAGTAATGGATTCATTGAACTCTGTTGTGATTCCAGTTGAGATTTCAGGCACTTGATCTTGTTGTCGTTCATGAGTTTTAGTATGAAACTTCAGGTTTTTTTTGTGATTGAAATTTTTATGACACATCTTGCATGAAAATTTAAATTCACTATTTGAATGTTTTGAAATAGTTTTTAAATAGTCCTCATCTTCAGAATGAAATTTTTTCACGTGTTTCCTCAAATTATATAAATAACCAAATTCATTTTTACAATATTTACAACACAATTTATCAATTTTGTTGTTATCCATTGCAAAAAACCGAGCAAAAAACAGTAAACAATAAACAGTTCGATTCACCACAAAATTCACAACATAAACAAAAGCAGCGCGCTGGAACCGGTCAGCTGGAAGAAGGAAGACGTCAAAGTGCGCATACACTCGCATGGCGACACCTGACAGGCCTCTAGGAATAAAAGTTGCCAGCTGGGGGCTAGACGCTTGTTACATATAGTGATCTGATGACAATACAATATTGAGAAAAAAATATCCTCCCACCCCTACCCCCCACCCCCCTTCCATAGAAAAATGTGTTTTTGACACACTTCCCATTATCCGATTTGGATGAAATTTGGTATACACATAGTGGTCCGATGACAATACAACATTAGGAAAAAAATATCCTCCCACCCCTACCCCCACCCCCTTCCATAGAAAATGCGTTTGTGACACCCTTCCTATTATCCGATTTGAATGAAATTTGGTATACATATAGCGGTCCGATGACAATACATCATTGAAAAAAAAAAACTCCCACTCCTACCCCCACCCTCTTCCATAGAAAAATGCATTTTTCACACACTTCCCATTATCCGATTTGGATGAAATTTGGTATACATATAGTGGTCCGATGACAATACAACAATAAGAAAAAAATGTCCTCCCACCCCTACCTCCACCATTTTCCATAGAAAAATGCGTTTTTGACACACTTTACTGCAAATGACTTTTATAAAATTTGGTATATGCATAAAGGTCCGATGGCAATACAGCCCAAACAAAAAATATATTTCTACCTCTACCCCCACCCTCCCCCCCGCCCCAATAGAAAAGTGAGTTTCCAAACAAACTAAGAGTTCAAAAATGTAATATCATAAACTTTTTGAACAAATATTTTCAGATAGCTGAGACTAAAAAGTAGAAAATAAATTGGTAAAAAAAAATTTTTAAGTCACAAGCTTTTATAAAATGCACTAAAAATTAAAAAATAATTTTCCAACATTCTGATATTATCATAATAATAAAAGCGATGGCCGCAAATCAAAGCATAAGTTAATCTAAATTTGTGATCTAAACACTTAAAAAATATTCAAGATAACAGGTCATCAAAGATATGTTTGATGTGCCGCAATGTTATGCCATTGCCATACCTATGTCAGAGAAATGCTGGGGTATCTTGGGTCGGGTTGGGTGGGTTTGATACCTTTGTATTTTTCTGCTAGACAGATTCTTGCAAATAGTTATATTTAATTGATGAGTCGGCCATCGCTTTTATTATTATGATAATATCAGAATGCTGGAAAATTATTTTTTAATTTTTAGTGCATTTTATAAAAGCTTGTGACTTAAATTTTTTTTTTTACCAATTTATTATTGGTTATTATTGTCCTCTGCCTTTTCTTCTGCTAGTTCCAGTTGATTCTCCTGTAGCCACGACATAATACCTGATTGCTATTAGTAGCATTCTTTCAATCTGATCCAGGTTTTTTCCCAGAACCGTCAGTGCAATATCGTCCGCGTATCCTATCAGTGTAACGCCTTTTGGTACCTAGTCTTAGTTTCAAGAGTCCGCGGTACATGATGTTCCACAGGGTAGGTCCGCATCCTGGAACTGCGCAGGACTAGTTGCGTACTTATTCAGTCTTTAAAACTGTGCGCAGATCGTTTGGAATTGCTTAGAGTTCGAAAAAACCCGGACATATTATGTATTATTTTTTTACAGAGCAGGCGACAGCGATAATTAATGAAATATATCATAACGCTTTTTTTGTAGTGTGGTTTCTTTTGCCCAACTATTCTCCCCGAGATTTTTGCCGCCCTTCGATTTTGCCGCCCCGTGCAGGGGCACAGGCTGCACGGGTCCTGGAGCCGGCCCTGTGTCAACCGGTCAAAAATGCTGACATTTCTTGTCAATCGCAGAAAAAGTAATTATCACAAAAGAAAAATTCAGGAAATGATCCAAATTCAAAAACATACAAACGCCATAAATTTTAGATCTGATACAGAAAATTTAAGTGATATTTACCAAAATCTAATTAAAACTAAACTAAAAACATGATAAATTGTACTCCCCTTGTATAAATGGATAAATAGACACCATGTGAAGAAAGGAATGCGGCAATAATATGTAAAAAAATCTATCCTCACTGACAATAAGCGAAAATTTCAATCAACCTAACACGATCCATATCAGTGCTGCTTTGAATTTGAATAAGACTGAATGAGAAAAAAAGGCAAAAAAAAAAAAATTAATTAACTAAATGAAAAATGAAAAAGCAGGTAAGCATCCCAAACTAATCTTGTTTGCATTTTCAATTAAATTTTAAACACAAATAAATTTCCTTCGTATTATTTTAGTAGTTTCCGTTAAATTAAATTATGTATTGTTCTTGTAATATTGTCTTTGTACTTTGTCATTTTACTCGCGTTGATTTTTGTGAAAAAAGTTTTAGATAATAATAGGCTTTATTTTAGAATCGTATGTCTGAAGATGGTGATAAAAATACCGAAACGTCACAGAAATAATTTGCTTTAATGCACGACCGCATCGCAGTAAAGAAGAAAACTTTTTTCGAATCTCGACGATCAGGAAAACTACCAATTAATTCTGAATAATAGTGATGTGATGGGCACATAAATGCGCAACTTTTCTCTAATTTAACCAGCCTCGTATCTCTAACGGCTAATGCTCTATCACAGAGCTTATCAGATAATCTTCCAGATGGGGTATCTTTCAATGGGTTTAAAAAAATTATCATGGCATAATTTATGGTAACTTCCTTCAACAACGACTAAGCCAATAGATGAATTTATTCTAGTATACACTTGACGTGCCAATTCGTTGTTCTGGACACCACGTTGGTATTCAATCGGGGGGGGGGGGGGGGGCAACTTAACGCTAGCCCCCCCCCCCCCCCCCCCCCAGTTAATATTTTTCACCCAAAATGCTAACACACCAAGGTTATAGCTAGCACAACCTAGCACAACCACTGGTTGAGCTAGCTCACCCACAGGAATCTCATAATCGTCTCCCGAAATCGGGGGAGGGGGGCAACTCAACGCTAGCCCCCCTCCCAGTTAATATTTTTTACCCAAAATGCTAGCGCACCAAGCTTATAGCTTTATAGCTAGCATAACCACTGGTTTAGCTAGCACACCCACAGGAGTTACATAATGGTCTCCCGAAATCGGGGGAGGGGGGGGCTAACTTGACGCTAGCCCCCCCAGTTAATATTTTTACCCAAAATGCTAGCACACCAAGGTTATAGCTAGCACAGCCTAGCACAACCACTGGTTGAGCTAACACACCCACAGGAATCACATAATCGTCTCCCGAAAGAGGGAAGAGTCTGGGGAACAGACAGGCGGAGCTCGGTAATTCGTGATAAGTGCTAGCTAGCCTTTGTTTGTATTTTAAACGAAACAGAACAAATCGAAACTAACCCAAACTAAACCATCCTCTTGACAATCTTCAAAAGAAAAATGAAAACCCGAAAGAAAAAAAAACCTCAAAAAAAAAATATTGCCTTCAAAGAGAAGCGAACCTGAGACCATTATCTCCAAAATCCGTGCGCCTGGTGCGTTAAGTTGCCCCCCCCCTGTGCTAGCTATAACCTTGCTGTGCTAGTATTTTGGGTGAAAAATATTAACTGGGGGGGGGGGGGGGGGGGGCTAGCGTTAAGTTGCCCCCCCCCCCGATTTCGGGAGACGATTACGTAATCCCTGTGGGTGTGCTAGCTCAACCAGGTTATGCTAGGTTGTGCTAGCTATAACCCTGCTGTGCTAGCATTTTGATTAAAAAATATGTACTGGGGGGGGAGGGGGGCAACTTAACGCACCCGTTCTCATGAAGCGTTAAGAACGCGGAATTTTTAAAATTTGAACCACAACGGGGAAATGTCAACAACAAGTTAAACTATTTTTAACTTTCGCGCGAGTTTTTATCCTCTGTCACTTTTTACTGTCACCTTTGAGATGTATGGTATGCCATTAATAAAAATCTATATCCACCAGAACCAAAACGGATTGTAAACAGTTTACAAATACTAACAGAAGAACGTTGGGTAAAGTCTTGGTTCTAACGATTCAACTTTTCAATGACAGAACGTCACCCTCTGAATGTCATGTCACCATACAAAACACAAAGTGTTGGAAATTATAAACACTCTCAAATTATGCTTGCAAAAATGGCGACCGTTTGCAAAACATGTTTGGTTTCAACAAAAATTCAACGTAGCGTTCAGCAGAACAATCGCAAAGCGTTTACCAACGATTCTATCTGGTGAACGCGGCTATAAAACATAATATGAAGTACCCTAAAAATTCGCTTCCAGAATCTCGCAACATGTGAACTGGCAAAAATTACTTCTCAAACGGAATGATTCATCCTTTATAGGTGTCTAAATGCCCATTTTAAGGTTAAAAACAAATAGGTGGGGTTTTTAGGAAAACCCCTTCAATTGAATATCTAATATCTACGCCACTGAACATCTGAAGAAAACTGCTATACACCTATTTGGTAGAAACCATAGACAATAAAAAATAAAAAGACCTTCAAAAGTATAGCCGAAATAGGTTATACTATTACTGCGCATCCGGTTGCGCATAGCGCATTGCGGAATTTTTGGAAAGCTAGAGACTTACGGAAGATCAGTCCGATCATTCGATTCTGTTTCATCTTTCTCTGTCATACCAATTCACAAGACAAGGACACCGTATGAGTTAAAGAGCTTTCCTAGCTGTTTTGTAGAAACCTATCAAACATCCATAACTATAGAAACTGTGACCGAGAAAACAAATAAGTAACCTTAAAATAACGACATTTCCGTGTTGAAATTTGTCATTTTTAATCGATTGGGCGGTCGTCTAAGAAGACTTGAACTCACAAAATCTAAAGAACAAGAAGAAGAAATTGTTATTTTTATTAAGGCACTCGGTATCGCGTACCTATAATATTATGTACAACTAGGATAAACTGAACCAGTGAGTATACATGTTAGTTTTGTGATATACGGCATATTTTTTTACTGTTTTAGGAGAACTCAGTCAGAAGGGATAAAATGTAGATGTTAGGCCTTGGCCAGCTTAGCTTGTACATACATTAAAGCATGTATAAAGGGATGTAATAACTGTGTTTGTAAACTCTTTAGGTATTTGACCTATCTAGCTATAATATATATTCTTTCTAGTACAATTTTAGTGTTTATTTTGCCTTTTTTTTCAATCTACATCAAAAAATGGCACAAAACTTTATGGAGTACCACATCATTTTTCTCATTCGGATTTGAGAAAAAAAGATGTGGAACAACATAAGTAAGTTTTTTGTGCAATCAACTCAAGTCAAATTTCAAAATTCCCGCCATTTCAGTATTTGTTCCGGCTGCCACTATTGACGCCACCGTCGCTGTGACGTCAGCGCTATACAAACTTTCATGTTATCAATCAGGTACTCTTACCTTGGTTTATTATATTTCTCTATGGTAGAAACATTTTTTCTCTACAATTTTTCTTTCTTAACATTTTTTTCCTAATTTTGGAGGTATTAAGAAAAATGTGAAAAAAGGTAGATTTCACCCGATTTAATGGGTGGTTTTGGGGTGACGAGCTCAACGCCTCAGAGCTGCGGTTTCGAAATTAAACTATGAATCTAAAACACTATTTTTTTAGGTTTATGATAGAAAATGATTATTTAGAGGATGACATCAAAACCGAAATAGAAGTATCAGCTATTGAACTGATAAATTCAAATAAAGAGATAAAGGAAGAGGAATATTCAAGTGTCGAAAATTCATCAGGACCAGATGTTATTAGGAAGTTTCAATGCTATACTTGCAATACTGTATTTAAAAATGAAAATAGTTTGAAATATCATTCCATTACACATTCGAATACTCGCCTTTTTAAATGTGATACATGCGAAGCTAAATTTAAATCCAAGGGAGTCTTGAAATATCATTCATTGATACATTTGGATAATTATTCATTTCAATGTGACACTTGCAAAGCAAAATTTAAACGAAAAATCGAATTGAAGAATCATAAACTAGCACATTTGGATATTTATCCTTTTGAATGTGACACTTGCAAAGCGAAATTCAAACGAAAAGGCAATCTAAAGGATCACATTTTAACACACTCGGATATTTATCCTTTTGCATGTGATACATGCGAAGCTAAATTTAAAACCAAGGGAAACTTAAAACACCATTCAGTGATACATTTGGATATTTATCCGTTTCAATGTGACATTTGTAAAGCAAAATTTAAAACAAAAATCGAATTGAAGCATCACAATGTAACACATTTGGATATTTATCCTTTTGAATGTGACATTTGCAAAGCAAAATTCAAACGAAAATGCAATTTAAAGGATCACATGTTAACACACTCAGATATTCATCATCTCGCATGTTATACTTGCAAAGCAAAATTCAAACGAAAATCCGATTTAAAGTCTCACATGATAAAACACTCGGATAATCATTTTTTCGCATGTGATATTTGCGGAATGAAATTTAAACAAAAATCTTGCTTGACGCAACACCTATTAACACACTCAGATAATTATCCTTTTGTATGTGGGACTTGCAAGGCAAAATTTAAACGAAAAGGCGATTTGATGAGTCACAAATTAACACACTCGGATATTCATCCTTTTGAATGTGAAATTTGCAAAGCAAAATTTAAACAAAAACGCCATTTGAAACAACATACACACACACACTCGGATATGCGTCCTTTTGAATGTGGAATTTGCAAAGCAAAATTTAAACAAAAACGCCATTTGACACAACATACACACATACACTCGGATGGAAAGAATAATTTTAAATGCAACATATGTAATAAAAAATTCAGTACCAGGGGTAATCTAAAACAGCATTTTGTGATGCATTCAATTTGAGTGAAAACTCAGATGTAACTTTTGCTTCGCTAAATTTGAGAGTGACTATAGAATGTTTAATACCTATTTGGAAGTACTAGTCGTTTACCAGTTGTTTTAGTGATTTGTGATTGGTATGTAATTTTCTGATTCATCTGATTCATGATTGATAAACAAGGATGGGGTTATTCCAAATGGGTATTAAAAATACTATATTTCACTAGTGTTGTTCGGTGCTAGTGTTTTACACTAACAAAATGTCATAGGAACGGCCGGCTTCCCACTGACAAAACTCCTACCTGGACAAAACAACATGATGGTTTTTTAGCGACGTGTCAAAAAATAACTATTTTCCTAAAGAGTGCGGGCAGAGAAAGAAAAAAAAAGTCTTCCCGCCCTAGTGCGGGAAGAAAGTCTTTCCGCACAGCAAATAGTGCGGAAAGAGCCATTTCCCGCACGCTCGTAGAAAAAGAAAATAAATATTCCAAATGAAAATTTGGCTCGTTTTTCTCGTGAAATAGTCTAGCCGAATACCACTCCACGAAAAATTCTATAGGGAAAATTATTCTCCTGGTTTTATTCAAGTTTGTTGCTTTCTGGTAATTTCGCTGTTGTTATATTGTTATATGATAAATTTAAAGCGTTTCCCAAGTATTTCAAAAACTATAAATTATCAACGGTCGTTAATCGTTATCCATAAAAATAAATGTATATACTTTCTTTTAGATATTAGGTAAAATTATTTACTAGCACATGCGGAAAATGCCTTTACCGCCCTTAATGGCTTGACTTTACTCCGGTTCTCGTTAGTCAGTCAACTGCCGTTGCGTACGGTAAAGTATCACTTTCCACATTTTTTAGGTATCTATATAACTATTTAAAAATGTAAGGATTAGGGATCTTCCACTTGATCTATTGAGTAGAAATGAACCGAAGATTTCGGTAGCTCAGTTGGTAAAGCTTTAGACTGGTAATATAGTAAGTTCTAATTCTAGAGTAGTCCACATTTTTCGTTTACTTTTAATTAGATATTATTTCTGCACTGTCACGAACGAATTCCCTTATATAGTTATTTTCCTAACAAGTGCGCAAAGTGTTACTTTTCCGCACGCAAACACAGTTATACGAACGACGCGAAGCGGAGTTCGGATAAGTGTTTGCGTGCGGAAAAGACACTTTGCGCACGTGTTAGGAACAAAATTTTTCCTACGAGCTTCATATCAAGTAGGTAACAACAAAAATTTAAAAAAAAAAAACGATAATTTGTTCAATTATTTTTAATTAACTTGGAGCGAACCTACGCATTTATCAAACAATTACGTAACAAAAAAAATAATAATAAAAAATCCTCGTCAGAGCTGTTCATCTTAAAGCGTTTAAATTTGATGAGAAAGTTTGTAGATTCTTGCATATAAATAGAGAACAAATCTGACAATGTGTCAAAGTTAATTATATTCGGTGTTCGTATAGATGTAGGCTGCTAAAGAAACAGAGAAAAACTTGTCATCATGTGTCAAAGTCGACAGGTACACTTATTGTTGCTTGACAATTATTTTTACTTTTCGGCACTCAGTGCGGATAAGGCCTGTATCCGCACTGAGTGCGGAAAAGTGTAACTTTGAGTACCGAAATGCGTGCGGAAAAGTACTACTTTGCGCACGCTCGTAGGAAATAGCTATTTACCTAACAAGTGCGGAAAATGAATTTTTCCGCACGCGGCTGCCGTTTACCGAACGACGCGTAGCGGAGTTCGGTGAAGCAGCCGAGTGCGGAAACATATTTTCCGCAAGTGTTAGGTACAATATTTTTCCTACAGGCGTAAAAATATAGAATTTTTCTTTTTTTTTTTTTGACAGCCGTGTGGTAAAATTTTTGCCGCACTGACAGCCGTGCGGAAAAACTTTTTCCGCACTGATATGCGTGCGGTAAAAGTTTTACAGCACCGTGCGGGAAAACTCATTTTCCGCACGCATATCAGTGCGGAAAATTAATTTTTCCGCACGGCTGTAGGAAAAATATATTAGAGTTTTGTAGTATAAAGGTACGGTTTGTTAGGATAGGACGCGACGCATAATTGACAACGTAAAGGTACGGTTTATTAGGAGAGTACGCGTCGCACAACTGCCAACGTTAACGTCGTCATCGGTTCAGGTATGACTATAGGTATGACGTACACCCGTCTTCTGACGTGAGAAAACGGGTGTACGTCATACCTATGGTCATACCTGAACCAATGACGATGTTTACGTTGTCAGTTGTGCGACGCGTACTCTCCTAACAAACCGTACCTTAAACGTCGTCACTAGTTCAGGTATGACGTACACCTCTTTTCTGACGCTGACGCTGACGTGACAAAACGGGTGTACGTCATACCTGAACCAATGACGACGTTTACGTTGTCAGTTGTGCGTCGCGTCCTATCCTAACAGACCGTACCTTCAGGTAGCATAGGGAAGTTTTGGGTAAAAAATATTAAAGTAGTTTTTGATAGAAATAGGTTGACCTACAGTTAATTTTTTCTCAAGATAGATTTTGACATTGTCAAATTTGAAACATAAACAATGCCGCTTATTAGTCGCAAGATACCATTTGCACGACATGCATTGTAAAACTAATTTCAACCTGCAGGAACACCAATTTTGCGATCAATATGCAGGGTTGCCAACACTTCCGAAAGTAGATCTACTAAATGAGACTATGGAATCTACTAGAAATCTACTAGACGAGAATTAGGTACTACCAAAAAATCTGTATTGCTAATTTGGTAACTCCCCTTAATAAAAAGGAATATGGAAGCTGATCTGTTATTACTTCAAAATAGAACACGTTGTTTTGTTCTCTTTTATATACTAATTTTCCACTTTATTGAGTGGTGCGGACTGTCTGAAATTTGTTTCAGCCATATGCTCGCATAACCTGGCACCTTAGACAGTTGTGGAGACTCAGCCTACTGTTTACCCCTTCGGGCACCCTTCCTAGGTCGTTCCTGCGGCGACTGTTTTGCAGTGCGCTTCACTCTACGAGTGCGACCTACTGGTGTTGAGAGTGTAGGTGAATCATCCATAGTCATGCCCTCTCGGACTAAAGCTATTTCCGCTTGTTCCCGGTCCGCGTTGTCGACCTGGGGTGCGATTTTCGAAACCACTCGAGTACATTTCGTACACGAAATTTGACTGAGAGCAATGTAAATTAAATGGGCAGCATTCGAAAATCGTATGAAATTTCGAATGCAAAAATATTCCAAAATAAGACCCCTGTACATGCCAATCAAGTGGGTCGTTGTTAACAACAACAGGGGGTGGCGTAAGTGAACGATCACCCTCCCCAGACTGATGGGTCTGTGGTTGCGGTACTAGATGGCTGGAGTGCGTGGAACCTACATTAGATGTAGGTCCAGATCGTACCGAAGTAGAATCTATTTCCTCATCTCCGTCTAGCATATCCGATGTGATAGCTGTTTTTGAGAGATGCTCTGTTTTGAAGCGTCTCTGGACGCGAGCATTGAAGTGTGGATAGTGGCCGATGGCCGTACACCATTCTCCAGCATGGGAACAGGGGGTTATATCCAATAATCTGAACGCACTGGAACAAGTGCGACAGAATTCACGTGGTCGAGGGCATTTGCGATAATGCACCTCACGTGGGTTAATTGCCTGCATTCTGCATTACATCGAAAATTTCTGTCTTGGAAACTGGCTTCTTTGGAGGGTGAGGCGGACGTAAGCGTGTTTGCTGTGTCTGAGTACTGCTCTTGCTGGAGGTGCACTGGCATAGATGATGGAGTGGCCAGGTTTTATATGTAAGTGCTCGAAAGACACTTGAACCAACTCGGACTCCTAACAGTCTGAACTATGAGTTCTAGTTATTGAAGTTTGTATAATGACTCTATTAACCAACAAAAAACTACAAACTAGAATCACTTGACTCTCATTACAGAGACTAATATGACAGAATGTCAGTCGGGCATGAGAGTCATTCCAACCAAATGAAGACCTAAATCTACCAGATTTAGTAGAAAATCTACTAAGTGTCGGGAGGGAATCTTTGTGGAGTTGCGTGAAAGATCAGTTAACGCAAGAAGAGAATTTAGAGAACGTTTAATAAACTTGAAAGATGATAGACAGAATGACAATACAATATAAAAGGTAAAAACTAGAACTGGTAATAATTAAACTGGTCATAGGAAGTTAAGGTTCATACACAGTATTTTAAATAATAGTTCAACAGCCCCTCTATTCAAAATAAACTAAACCTTGATTCTTAGCACACAAATCAGTTTTCTTCTTATTGACAGCTTTAGTTAAAGAATCTGCAATTTGCTTCTCTGTAGAGATATATTTCACCTGTAATAATTTCTCAGCTATCTTTTCTTTGAGGAAGTTATGTCTTACATCTATGTGTTTCGTTCTTGCATGATATGCCCCATTTTGTGCTAGATTTATGTCTCCTTGATTGTCAATATTTAAAACTGTAGCAGTTGTGCATTGTCCAAATTCTTTACTCAATCTTCTTAGCTATAAAGCCTCTTGTGCCGCCATGCTCATAGCCATATACTCACTTTCTGTTGTGGAGAGAGCAACGGTGACTTGTCTCTTGGTTGCCCATGATATAGCTGTATCATTTTTAAGGAAAACATATCCAGTCACTGATCTAGGATCGTCTATATTGTTGTAAAGTCAATATCAATTATCGTTGATTGTCCTTTACTTAGTTTAAGCCTTAATTTTAAGTCATAATTATATTTAAACATAAAACATTGTAATTCATTTTATGCAACTTATTATATTCTATTTTCTAGTAAATGCTAAATGCTGAAGCAGCAAACCGTGGTTGCCACCTAAAACTAGGTTACTTTATAATTTCAAACCATCATTTTGTCACGTGATTAGGTTAGCAACAAAACTGTTTGTCGCTAAGCAAGCAGCAGTAGTAGTAATGTTAATTTCCACATAACCATGTATTAATCTCTGCTACTCACGTCACACAATATACGCACAGTGGCTTCAGTATATTAATTTTCTCAACCAATTAAGTAATAAATTCTAGTAGTGATCTAAGGAATTAACTTGTTTTTTTTTCTTGTTTACGCCGGATACGACCCAGAACCTTCTTCGCAAACCTCAAGTTTCAAAGTTATGGAAACTCCACAACGTAATTTGGTGTCAGGTATGAAGGTTAATCGATGGTTACTCGAGAAGAAGTGCAGTTCAGTTTGGTTCAAGCTATTCGGCAATAGTAACAAGAAAAGAATTGTTGAGTAAAATTTTTTTTTTTTAGTCATCAGCCAAGAAAACGATCCAGTCATCAGTCAAGAAAACGGTCCATTCTTTAGCCAAGAAAACAGAAGGTAACTTTGTACTGCGCGGATAGTTGAAGCTACTCCAGAGTCCGGTACTCTTGAATTTTGGTTCCCGAATTCCGCTCACCGTGGGATTCTTTTGGACTTTTTACCGCTTTTTCGAGACTAGAATTTTACTGTAAGTTGACTGTGTCTGTATATTCATTTTTTTTTTATTCTGTATATCTACCCTGTTATTTTATTTTATTTTATTTTTTGACTTACAAAATGCTTTATAACTCTTAATGTCTGACGAAAGAAATTACGAAAATCACTCTGACGATTCTAGTGAGCCTGATAACCTGCTATACGAAAACGATTTATCTGTTTTATTAGTTGATGAAACGGGAATTGTTGAAAACATGCCTAGATTAAACGTTGATTTTGCTTTAAAATTAATTCCCGATTTTAACGGAGATAGAAAAGATTTTCACAAATTTGCCTCATGTTGTGATATTGTAAATGCTGATGTGACTCAAGTCGCAGATAAACAATTATTGGTTAGCATCATTACATCTAAATTCTCTGGTCCTGCCCATAATGTTGTCAAGCATAAAATCCTTGCAGACTGGGATGAACTTAAAATTACTCTTCAAGAACAGTTTTTAGAGACTAGAAGTATTGCTCAACTACAGTCTGAATTGATTAGAGCTAAACAACAACCTGGTGAATCAGTTAGGGCGTTTGCTAATAAAATAGAGCAGCTTTTAAATGATCTTAATGCTGCTTGTATAGCTTCTGAAGGCGTTGCAGCATCAGCAACAATCAATAACTTAAATTCCAAAACCGCATTTAAATCTTTTGTCGAAGGCCTAAATCAATCTTTAAAATTAATAATCAAAGCTTCCAGATTCACTAAATTGAGTGACGCTATTGAAGCGGCAGTCGAAGAAGAGCGAAATCTTAACGAAAAATTTAATCAGCACAAAAACAAAAATAAACCATTCAAAAAATGTAATTACTGTAAAAAAAATGGACATGTCGAAAACGAGTGCTTTATTAAGAATCGTTCCTCTTCTTCTCAACAGCTTCCTACATTTCCGAAGCGAGAAATTAAAACCGAGGTTCATGTTACCAATATAACTTGTGCATATTGCAAAAAACATGGTCATCATATCAAAGATTGTTTCAAGAAAAAAAGAGCCGATGAATTTAAAAACAATCCTAATCGAAACGCTAGAAATTCTGCAAATCCTAATAATTACACCCAGGGAAACTTCCAAGCACCAGTTGCGAGCAGCGGCGGCGCAATGACGATGACCCAATTATAAATTGCCGTCCTATAAAATCACTCAATCTTTCAGAAAGTTCTGTCAAAATACATAATGTGTTGCAAAATCCTCAATCTTGTAGTCCTAAAAAAATTACTTGTCCTCTTGTTCCAGAATCCTATACAAGTAAAAATCCTATTCCTAATAATTCTTATACTACAAGCAATCCTTATTTAAATGAAGCAACCATTCCTGAAACCAATATCCTTTGTGTAAATCCTTGCGTCATTGAAGAAGCAGATAGCATTCATATGCCCTTTTCTTTAGCTAACAATGACGAAGTTAATCTTTTAAATTGATACTGGTTCTCAAATTACAATTTTAAAAAAATCTTGCATTAAAGGAAACGCCATATGCTATACCGACTATAAGGCATATCTTAAAGGCATTTCTGATTCTTTAATTGCTACTTACGGAATCTGTTATGGGGAGTTTAAAATTGGAGGAGTCAATATTACTCACCCTATACATTTAGTAAAAGATAATTTTCCTATACCGCAAGATGGCATACTTGGAAAGGATTTTCTTATAAAATACAAGGCTAATATCGATTACAACAATAATACCTTATCTCTTTCTTATGAAAATAAAATAATTCCTTTACCATTTGACACATCAAAAATCGAAAATTCTCAATTGAGTTTTGCAAATCTTGAACTTTACGATGTTCTTTCAATAAATAAAACTCCTTGCAATCTCGATCGTCTTAATCTGCTTACCAATTCGATTCGGACGTCTCATATGTCTAGCGACGAGCGTGAAAGTATTCTTGAAATTTTTAAATCGTTCCATGAAATTTTCTTTCTTGATTCCGACGTTTTATCGTGTACTGAAACAATTACGCATTCTATTCCTACCACAGATGATATTCCTATCAATGTTAGACCCTATCGTCTGCCGTATCACCAACAGGAAGAAGTCAAACGTCAAATTGACAAAATGCTCAAAGATGATATAATTTCTGAATCCTCGTCTGCTTATAATTCTCCTTTATTGGTTGTACCCAAGAAACCTGATATTCATGGTAATGGTAAATGGCGCGTAGTCGTAGATTTTCGTAAACTTAACGACAAAACCCTTTCTGAAGTTTTTCCGTTGCCCAATATAACAGAAATTTTGGATCAGCTTGGAAACTCTAAATTTTTCTCTGCACTCGATCTTGCTTCTGGTTATCATCAGATCCGTACCGACCCAAAAGACAAACACAAAACTGCTTTTAGTACGTCTAATAATCATTACGAGTTCAATCGTATGCCCTTTGGTCTAAAAAGAGCCCCCTTTACATTTACAAAATTAATGAACAGTGTCTTGCTAGGATTTCAAGGAATTAAGTGTTTTGTGTACCTTGATGATGTAATTATATATGGTAAAACTCTCGAGGATCACAACTCCAAACTCAAGGATGTTTTCAATAGGTTTCGTCTTCATAACCTTCAATTGCAGCCAGAAAAATGCGAATTTCTTAGCCCTGAGCTTACCTATTTGGGTCATACAATAACTGCCGATGGTATCAAACCGGATGAAAATAAAATTAAAGCCATTAAAAAATTTCCTACTCCTAAATCTCCAACTGAAATCAAACAGTTCATGGGGTTAGCTGGTTACTATAGAAGACACATACAAAACTTTGCAAAAATTGCCCAACCCATGAATAATTTGCTCAAGAAAAACATTTCTTTCCATTGGTCTCCTCTTTGTGTAGAATCTTTCGAAACTCTCAAGGAAAAACTGTGTAATCCTCCGGTCCTGCAGTACCCCGATTTTTCGAAGGAATTTATTCTCACTTGTGATGCAAGCAATTTTTCTGTAGGAGCAGTAGTTTCACAAGGGACAGTTGGCTCAGACCGTCCCATTGCTTTCGCATCCCGGACATTGAATAAAGCAGAGCGAAACTATAGTGTCATTGAAAAAGAACTATTAGCCATAACCTGGGGAGTCAAGCATTACAGAGCCTATCTATATGGCCGTAAATTTTTGATTGTCACCGATCACAAACCTTCAATATGGTTATTTTCCGTGAAAGACCCAGGAAGTAGGTTGATGAAATTTCGTCTTAAACTCGAAGAATACGAGTACGAAATAATCCATAAGCCCGGCAAATATAATACAAATGCCGATGCATTAAGTCGAATCGTATACGACGTGAATCCAGTAAGCACACGAAATAAAAATTACGATCTTAATCAATTAACCTTTGAAAACTTTCTCATAGAAAAGGAGTCCTCCATAATCATTAATAATGTCGAGGCTTTGGGTTGCCTGCTGACAAAAATCTTGGGTTCGTTGTTCGTTTCGCTTATTCCAAAAATCAAAGTCCAATTAACACAGCAATAATTTATTCCACTTAACAAAACACTCTGACACTAATTACTTTTTAACAAACTCAACAATTAAACTCTTTACAATCACTATTTAAATCGTATCACACTCGAACTGAAAAACTAACTTACAAATCAATGCCGGCATTCTTATATATCCCTAATTCTATTCCTGTGAAATCTAGAATACACACGATAATCTAATTTTCCAGATTAAAGTAGAATAATTCGCTAGATTCTAGTATTTCTGCGATCGATTCTTGACAGCCTGGCGGACGTTTAGCTTATTGTGACACTGCCCTCCTCTTAAGGTTGATCGTCCCGATCAACTTCACGCCCATGATATTTCGCCAACCTGTCCAGATGTACAACTTTCATCTTACTCCTGGTGTTGCGATGGACTCGATAAACCAAATCATTGATCCTCTTGATTACTCTATAGGGTCCTTCCCATGCTGAAAACAATTTCGGTGATACTCCTTTCTTCCTTACTGGGTTATACAACCACACTAAATCACCTTCTTGAAATCCGACCGAATTGGCCTTCAAGTCGTATCTGGTCTTCATTCGGTCACTGGCTAGTTGAATATGCTCCCGAGCAAAATCATGGATACCCAGAAGTCGTGCCCTTACTTCGTCGGCATAATCTCGGATTTCTCTTCGTTCTTCTTCGGGTACTCCAAACATCAGATCGCAAGGTAACCTGAGTTCCCTTCCAAAAACAATTCTAGCCGGACTTTCACCTGTTGAATCGTGAACAGCCGCTCTGTAAGCCATTAAAAAGAGAGGCAAATGCTTGTCCCAATCTCGTTGGTTCTTTGCGACCACTTTTATCAGGTGTTCCTCTATGGTCTTATTGAATCGTTCCACCATGCCATCAGACTGAGGGTGTAAAGGTGTGGTCCTTGTCTTACGAATGCCCATGATCTCACAAACTTACTTAAAGATGGCAGATTCGAAGTTTCGTCCCTGGTCTGAATGTAACTCTAGTGGCACACCATGACGACTAAAAACTTCGTCCACTAGCACCTGGGCAACAGTGATGGCTTCTTGATTGGGAATAGCGAAAACTTCTGGCCATTTACTGAAGTAATCCATGATAACTAAGATGTATTTGTTACCACGCTCTGACTCTGGGAACGGTCCTGCTACATCTATCGCTATTCTTTCAAATGGGAGACCGACGTTGTACTGTTTCATGGGCCCCCGAGATCTTAGTTTAGGGCCTTTACTGGTAGCACAGATGTCGCATTTTCGGCACCAGCTTTTAACGTCTTCATGGTAGTGAACCCAGTAAAAACGTTCCCGAATTTTGTCCAAAGTCTTGTTAACTCCGAAATGTGCCCCTGAGGTTCCGTCGTGTATTTCTTTTAATACATCTTCCACTCGGTCTTTTGGGATAACCAGTTGGCTCTTAGTGGATTTCCCATAGGCACTTTCTCAAACTCTTTTGAGCAAACCATTTTCTACGGCCAGAGAGTTCCACTGGGCCCACAACGCCTTGTAAATCAAGATTTTGTTTGACACTTCCCCCCATTCTGGCCTACATTCACCATTTTCTTTAAGATGTAGAATTTTCCCGATGTCCTGGTCTGCCTCCTGATCTTCTCTCATTTGCTTGGTAGTCCATTTGTCATCGACGATCAGGCCCGTTCTTCTTACAGCTGGACTAGTGTTTTTCTCATGTATATCGATTCTTTGACAATGTTTGCAATCTTCCTTACATGGCCGTCTAGACAGAGCGTCAGCATTTTTATGCAGGTTTCCAGGTCGATGTTTAATTTGGAAATCGTATTCTGATCAGGATAGGACAACACTGGGCTCGTACATAATGCTCCTTTCAATTTTCTAAATGCGGAATCGCATTCTTAGGTCCAATTGAATGTTGATTTTTCTTCTGTTAATCGATGAAGTGGAGCAGCTATATTGGCGAATCCTTCCACAAATCTTCGATAATAAGAACATAATCCTAGAAAACTCCTTAGTTCATGTTTGTCGCGTGGTCTTGGCCAGTCCCTGTCAGCATCTATTTTTCCTTCCATAACTTGTATGCCCTCTTCAGATACCACGTGACCTAAGAATTCCACTTTCTTTTGAAATAGGAAACACTTATTTGGATTGAGTTTCAAGTTGGCATTCCGGAAGCGGTCAAAAACTTCTTTTAGGTTATTGAGATGTTCTTGGAACGAATTTCCCATAATCATGACATCATCCAAATATACCAGGCAAGTTCTCCATGTAAGGCCTCGCAAAACAAGATGCATCAGTCGCTCAAACGTAGCTGGAGCATTACACAATCCGAAAGGCATTACATTAAACTGGTATAGCCCGCTTCCGGTACTGAAGGCAGTTTTCTCTTTGTCATCGTCATGTATTGCCACTTGCCAGTGTCCACTTTTGAGGTCCAAGGTGGAAAACCATTTGGAGCCCGATAGAGTTGTTAGTGTATCGTCTATCCTTGGGAGAGGGAAGCTGTCCTTCTTGGTGACGTCATTAAGCTTTCGGTAGTCCACACAAAATCTAAGACTCCCATCTTTCTTCGTAACCAATACTACTGGCGCGGACCATGGACTATTTGACTCTTCAATGATTCCCTCTTGAAGCATTTTATCAATTTGGTTTTCCACTTCCTGTTACTTAGCTACTGGCATACGTCGTGGTGGTTGTCTAATTGGGTGTGCCAATCCAGTATCAACTTTGTGTTGAATTAAGCTGGTTCGTCCGGTTTGATTGTCCATCACAAATACGTCTGCTTCTTTCAAAATGAAGTCTGTGGCGTCTTGAAGTCTATCTGGATCGAGATGTTTCCATGATTTCGCCAAAGTCTGCATCAAGGTGTCTGTATCCAATTTGGATTTCACAAAACGTCGCTTATCTGGTAGGTCACAGTTCGATATTTGCTTCACTGGTTCGAGAGCTCCAATAATGTCTCTTTCTTTTATTCTTACTATTACGGAAGAAACATTGGCAATTCTTATCATAATGTCTCCATTTGTCCTTACTAGAGTCTTTCCAACAAGAAATCTTCCTGGTTTATCTCCAATGAAATTTCGTGTCAGCCCAACGCGGCACCCAGGGTTTGTTTCTAATCTTCCGCAAATGATCTTCTCAGTACTTCCAAGAATCCTCACTGGGGTTGTGGCCAAGATCTTAACGGCATCGGATTCTTCTTGTGTTGTTAGGACAACTTCTTCATTACCAAATTTAAGGATGTTCAAGGAAGGATCAAAAGAGAAACCATGTTGGCCGATCAAATCCATTCCCAAAATAAAATCATCTTCTATATCGGCGACTAATGTTCTATGTCTGAAGGTGGTAGATCCAAAAGTGAGCTCAACCATAGCTTCTCCTTCAATTGGTGCAGATTCGCCGGTGACTGTTCGTAGTGACAGGTTTCTAGTGAGCGGTTCGATTGCCCGAGACTTGACTAATGTTCTTCTAATTATGGAAACTTCAGCACCCGTATCAAATGTAATGGTTTTCAATTCTCCATTAATTTGTCCTTCGAATTTTAATCCTCTATAATGACTGCCCAATGATTTTATGTACACAACTCTGGGGGCTTTGTCATTACTAGCCAGCATCCTCCCTTCCGTACTAGTTGGTTCCTGTTTGTTATTAGGGCTGGCGTCTCTAGACCTTGAAAAGCGTTGAGAATGATCCCCAGATGGAACGGACATCCTTAGTCTACAATCCCATTGCATGTGTCCAAGCTTTTGGCACCTGTAGCATTTTATTCGGTTTCTCGGTGTTGGTGTTTGTCTGGAATCGTTCCCCATTTTTCTATCTTCTAGTAACAGTTTCTTTATTCTCTCCATGAAATTACTCATTTTGGGTTCGAAGCTACCATCCTCTCTTGACAACTGTTTATCTTTTGGGTCTTCAATGGACACTACTCGTATTCTGGGTCGTGAGGCACCAAAGATTGCTTCCAGTTCTAATGCTCATCGGACAAGGGCTTCGCTACTTTGTCTGAACTTAGACATTCTTAGGTTTTCCTGGATCTTCGAATCTCTGAGACCATCAATAAACGCAGATACTGCCATCCATTCTTGTATGTCTTCCCTAGCTGCAGGAAACGCCAAACTCACTAGCCTTTTAACTTCCGATTCGAATTCTTGTAGACTCTCGCCGGGTTTTTGAACTCTTGATTTGACTTGAGTTCTGAATACTTCTTGTCTGTAATGGTCTCTGAAGCGAAGTTCTAAAGTTTGACTTAGATGCTGGTAATTCTGTTGATAGACTGAAGGAATGGACTGAAGAAGGTCTAAGGCAGGTCCTCGTAGCGCCACTATTAGTGCTGTAGCTTTTTCTTGGTCGTTCCATCCATTGGTGTTTGCAGCAGCTTCAAATTGTCGAATATACATGGTCCAGGATGTAGAACCGTCAAAAGTTGGTGGTTTCATCTTCATACTGGAGAATGCTCCAACACTAACTGGATTGATGGACTGTATCTCTAATTTACGCACCTTATCTTCGAGTGCTTGAACTTGGTCTTCCACTTCTTGTCTTAATTGCTGAAC
Source organism: Ceutorhynchus assimilis (assembly GCA_917834065.1). Taxonomy (NCBI): domain Eukaryota; kingdom Metazoa; phylum Arthropoda; class Insecta; order Coleoptera; family Curculionidae; genus Ceutorhynchus; species Ceutorhynchus assimilis. Next base: position 7,227,338 of record OU892286.1, read on the forward strand.
ACCGTCTTTAACTTCTTGAACATCGGTTTTGACTTCAGCTTTCACTTCCTGAACGTCGTGTTTAACTTCTTGCACATCGTCTTTAACTTGTTCAATCTTCTGGTCTAGGTTAGCGACAGTTCCTTGTATGGTTTGGAATATTTTCTGCAGTCTTCCAAGGTCTTCCTGCCGTTCTTGTTGTCGCTTAGCTTCTTCTTGTTGTCGCCTAGCTTCTTCTTGTTGTCGCCTAGCTTCTTCTTCTTGTTTTTCTTTTTGTCGTCTGGCCTCTTCGTCTTGTTTCTCTTGTTGTCGTTTAGCTTCTTCGTCTTGTTTTTCTTGTTGTCGTCTGGCTTCTTCGTCCTGTTTTTCTTGTTGTCGTCTGGCTTCTTCGTCTTGTTTTTCTTGTTGTCGTCTGGTCTCTTGAAGCTCCAACATTTTGCGCAGAAGTTCTTCAACTTTTTGTTCGTCCATTTTGGCTTGTTGTCTTGTGATAGGCATATACAGAATGTTCTAGAATTTCCCTCGAACTTTCTTCAAATATCTTTTCTGGTCTTCGCTCGAAGTTCCAAACACGCCGGTGAAGTCACAAATTGGATAACTTGCTTTATTCTAGAATAGATTGTTCTGGAATTTTCTTGAAACTTCTTTTCTAGATGTCGATTGATACAGCAAACACGTCGGTGAAGTCACAATTTCGATATCTCCCTTGGTTTCCAAATAGAATGTTCTAGAATTTTCCCGAAACTCCTCGAAAAACCTCTTCTGAATGACGATTGATGTTCCGAATATGTCGGCGAAGTGACAAATTCTATATCTCCCTTAGTTTCCAAATAGAATTTTCTAGAACTCACTCGAAGATTCACTAACACAGTCTAAATCGGGTATAGAGTCACTTCTGGGATAATTCACACGATCGGTTAAGTCTCTTTTTGTGATTGTCACTGTTTGCACTGCACTAACTGTCCCAGTGTTCACTTAGTGTTCAGTTTTTATACTACACTAGTGTCCCCGCACTTCCGTAATTGGATTTCACTCTGCAGTCTTTTAAATCCCACTTCTGGCACCAGTGTCGCGGCTTTGGATCGCCGGACAGAAATCTTGTTTCGTCGTTCGTTTCGTTTATTCCAAAAATCAAAGTCCAATTAACACAGCAATAATTTATTCCACTTAACAAAACACTCTGACACTAATTACTTTATTAACAAACTCAACAATTAAACTCTTTACAATCACTATTTAAATCGTATCACAGTCGAACTGAAACTTAACTTACAAACCAATGCTGGCCTTCTTATGTATCCCTAAATCTCTTCCTGTAAAATCTAGAGTACACACGATAATCTAATTTTCCAGATAAAAGTAGAATAATTCCAGCACGAAAGACCAAAGATAAAAGTGAAAAAAAAAAAAAAAAATCGGAAACTGGAACGTTGTAAAGTCACGGTTGACTGTTGTTTTGAAACAAAACAAATCAGCTGTTTGACATTTTTGCTCCAACCGTTCTGGTCGTTCGTGTATTAATTTTTCACTCTAATCACTCATAGATCACGTGACAAAAATCTGTTCTTACTCCACTCTAACTCTGTGCTGAATAGCCGAACCCAGCTACTGATGCTGATGTCGCTAATGATGACTTATGTTAAGCTGGCCACAGACTAGCATACATGTGCATCATACATGTTTGTCGTAAACGCTTGCACTTTCATTTTTGCCTGTGTGTGTGTATGTCTGTGTGGACCAAAATCTGCAAGCATGTATGTCATACAAGTTTTCCGATCTGACCGGAATTCATGCGAGCGCTAGCATATATAGTCTTTTTAGAGTCAGGTGAAACAACCTGGGGGGGTTTATTTGAAACGTGCAATTCAAATACGTCTGACTAAGTCGCAATTTTTACCGGTGAAATACAAAAAAATGCACATGTGGCTTATTTGAAACTTTCGTCGACGCATTTCGCTAAATTCGTCGACGCAAGGTGGACGCAAGATTGCATTTGACATGCGTCACCTCTAGAGCTCGTGCATTTCCAAATTGCACGCGAAAGTTTATTAAAAATTTAAGTTTAGTCGACCAAGAATATTCTTGGCCTCATGGAATTCGAAAATATTGTTAATTTAAATGCTCTAGAAAGGGCCGAATTGTATAACCATAACCGCAAAGGCTTCAAAAATCCAAGAATAGATGCATGCGTTAACAATGCTTAGGTAATGACAGGGAATTTATAAAAAACTTTCGACTTTCAAAAGAATGTTTCGAAATTCCTTCCATGAAAAGCAGTTCGAAAATTTTCCCGATAAAAGGGCCGGATATTTGTGCAAAAATTCGACCAAGAGTTCTTTTTGTTTTTTGGTAACAAATCCTGACCTTCTCTTATTGGCACTTTCCATCCTTTTTGCGGTATTGCCTACACTTATAGAAAGAATAAACTAAGATAATATCAAGAAAAAAAACACAAAACTCCAACTAAACACGAAACTGTATGCACGGAAATAATCAAAAAAGTTGTATACATTAAACAATTTCAAATTTGACATTTCAATGCATCGTTCCGTTTGGTCATATGAAATTTTCTAACAATGTCATTGGTTAGAATCTTTTACAGGACACGTTGCCAAGTTGAGTAGCGCAAATTTTAAAATTCACGATTTACAAAATGCACAAGCTTTCAAATAAGCCGATCATGAATTTTCAGAATTCGTCGACGTACATATTTCGACCGACTGCGTCGCATGTGACAGATTTGCACAGATTTCAAATAAACCCCCCCTGAAGATAAATCACAACTGGTGACTGACTGTTGATTGAATACTTTCATAACAAATGCACTGCCACTAGTCAGCCACCAGTTGCGATTTATTTTTACCTTGTTTCAATTAACATTAAAAAGACAATACTTGCTAAAAGTGTCAGGGGGGCTTTATTTGAAATCGATCGCAAATATTTGCGTGCACGTAAAGTTGCATCAATTTGTTCGTATACGCAACTTGTTATGTGCGGATAACTTTATTTGAAATTGACATTGGACATGTGCATCTCTACTTGCGTGCACGCAAAAGATGCACTCGCTCGCTGCGTTGCCAGTTTTCTTTTCACAAAATGTTGAAAATCTACCATATAAAAATGAGTGGATTTTTGAATTTTACGATATTTTGGCTGACGGTGACGTATATTTCACGATGACATTTATTTATTATGATTTTTTTGATGTTTTGAGGTTAGAATTTTCTAAAATATGTTTCGTGTTTATAAGCAATTTTCCACAAAAAATGAATATTATTTCACCAAGCCCTATTCCTGTAGATAGAAAAAAAAGGTCCGCAAACACAGATGCGGAGGAAAAAAGGCTTCTTGTCCAGTTTGTCAGAGAACGCCCCAACCTTTACCAAAAAGTCGAGTAAAAAAATGTTGCAAAAGCCTCAGCGGTATTGGTATTCTGTACGGTGCTCGGTGGAAGATGCTTTTCTTGGCGCCACTAAATAGCCCTGTAAAGCCTCATATAAGTCTTCAAAAGTTGCTTTATTTAGCCGAATTTTTTTTTACGAAAGTCCGGTCACTTAGGACGAAGGCATAAAATCGAGGTTTTCGTTAAAAGCCTTCGCTAGTTCAAGACAAGCCAGCCCATTGTTGTTAATAAAGTTATTAAATCATATAATATTTATAAAAATCACCACAATATTCGAACTTATTTGAAGTGAACCATCAAAATTAAAATAAATCGAAATAAATAGACAAATTGACAACACAACTTGCGTGTGCGAGCTAGATTTGCGATCGGTACACCCCCATGCGCAAAAGTTGCGAGTGGTGCAAAGTCATATCGCTCGCAATGCATTTCAAATAAGCCGTGCACCAGTTTTCAATCGCAAATAACGGCATTTGCGGATACGCAAAGTTGCATCAATTTGAAATAAAGCCCCCCAGATTGTTAAAGTTCCAGTCTGAAACTACGACGTTTGAAGAGCAAGGAAAAATAGCCCCATTCATTTCGAGCTTTATGCTGCCTGTCATAGGCGTGCGTGCAACGTTTTCAAATATTACTTTTTCCTCATAAATGAATATCAAGGTATTTTTTATTAGAAGTCAAATAGGCAATATTGCAATTTCTTTATCCGCTTTTGTTCCATGGTGCTAGACTCGTGAGGCGAAATTTAGTACAGTGGCTCTCACCGCAGTGTATTTTTATTTTTTTAAATTATTTGTCAAGGTCACATGAATCATGGATATTGTTCCTATCAGCTATTGTTATTTTCTAAATTATGCAAATACTCTTAAGTTATTAATAATGTTATATGTGTATTTAAATTTATTTTTTTTCTTTCAATTTCCACACGCTTGTAGAAAAATAACAATTAGATTAGTTTGCATATATCCAATTTAAATTTTATTTGTTTCAAAATCTCAAAATAAAATATTTTGCGTGATCTTTCCTATCTTATTTCATACAGTTGCAGAAAAAAATACTGTTCGGCTTTTAAACCTTTTTTTTTAAATTAAAACAGCCGCTGGCAGTAAATTAAATTCATCGTCACTGTTCATCGTGTACTTTCATACTACTTGTGTAAGAAGCTAGTGTGTAGATCTGTGGGTGAGAAGCACTCGTCGTACATGAACGATACACATGTATGACGCACTTGTATGCTAGTCTGTGGCCAGCTTAAGACAACGTATGACGTGCCCGCCCAAATGATACATACGTAAGGGCTGTGCGTAAAGGGTTCCATAAGTGGTCACAGGGGGCTGATGAGCTTGGTTTAGTTTTTGTAAACTAATTTATCCGAGGGGCATTAAATGAAGTATTTGTTCAGTTCACGGAGTTGTACCTGGTTTCACTTGGAACGTAACGTAATGTTAAAATATAAGTACTGAACAAAAATTATTATTTCCAGAAATTTTTTGGAACTCAAGAATGATCTTCTCCAGTGAGAAAATAAATTATTTTCTGAAACCACTCAATTATAATTCCATTTTGTTCAAAATTTCTACTCCAATCTTCTATTACATAGGTACCTACTACCATTGCCAGACTGTACTACAATGCAATTTCTGTTGAAATTTTTATTGAGTAAATATTTATGATGACGGTTTTTACAACAATGAACAGATTTGTATGAATAATGAAAACTTTTATATTAATAAATTACGTTGTGTATTAATTTTTGGAATTTCAATCCCACCTACCTAATGTACCTTCCAACCAATTTCGAAATTTAACTATGAATCTAAAATACTTTTTTTTTAGGTGTATGATAGAAAATGATTATCTAGAGGATTACATCAAAAAAGAAATAGAAGTATCAGCTATTGAATTAATTGATCCAAATAAAGGGATAAAGGGAGAGGAATATTCAAGTGTCGGAAATTCATCAGGACCAGATGTTATTAGAAAGTTTGAATGCTATACTTTCAATGCTGTATTTAAAACCGCAACAAGTTTGAAATATCATTCAATCACACATTCGGATGTTCGTCTTTTCGAATGTGATACTTGCAAAGCAAAATTCAAACGAGAATTCGATTTGAAGAGTCACAAACTAACACATTCGGATATTTATCCTTTTGAATGTGACACTTGCAAAGCAAAATTTAAACGAAAATTAAATTTCAAGGATCACATATGTTAACACACTCAGATGTTTATCCTTTCGGATGTAATACTTGCAAAGCAAAATTCAAAAGAAAACCCGATTTAAAAAATCACAAACTAACACATTCGGATATTTATCTTTTTGAATGTGACATTTGCAAAGCAAAATTCAAAAGAGGAGTATATTGGAAACAGCACATGTTAACACACTCGGATGTTTATCCTTTTGAATGTGACACTTGCAAAGTAAAATTCAAACAAAAAGGAGTTTTGAAGAAGCACATGTTAACACACTCGGATATTTATCCTTTTGAATGTGACACTTGCAAAATAAAATTTAAACAAAAAGGCGATTTGAACAGGCACATGTTAACACACTCGGATATGCGTCCTTTTGAATGTGACACTTGCAACGCAAAATTTAAAAGAAAATTCGATTTGAAGATGCACATGTTGATACATTCGGATATTCATCCGTTTGGATGTAACAGTTGCAAAGCGAAATTTAAACGAAAAGGCCATCTGAAAAATCATTTAAAAACACATTCAGATATTCATTTTTTTTAAATGTGATACCTGGAATGCAAAATTTAAACGAAAAGACGTTTTGAAGAGTCAGAGGAAATTTGTGTGGTACCTAGTGTAAATTTTAATGTAGGTAGTTTTTGCTCCGCCTAATTTAAACGTGAAAAAAATGTGAATAAACGAGTGTTTCAATGTAAATTTTGTAAATGCAAGCCTAATAACTCGAAAGACGGGCTTGTAAAAAAGTAAGAGACAATCGGTGTGAGCCGTGTATGCATGAGTTAAATAACTTTATATTTGACGCACCGGACCCGATGAATAATCGAGAGTAATTAAAAAAGTGCATCAACATAACCGATAATTTCTCATGAAAGCGTGTTGTCTTAAAACTGGATTATTTTCATATTTTGACAAAAAAACCCGACACCGGATACATATTCAAAGGTGCAAACGTTCATAGAATAGTTATTTATATTACTAGTACGCAGGGACACTTTATCCGTTAGGACAATTAGGTCATGTCCAACGGGCCACTAGAGAATGAAGGCCAACTGCTGGCCTTTAATTTATAATACAAAATATAAAAGCCCACTATACTAAAAACATCGACTTGTTCAATTGCAGGACTAGCATATATTTCAATACTCTTTAATTCTTATAATTCACACTGCACAAGCACATTTGGTTTGGTCAGAGTGCGCTCCTGACGTCACGATGCTCTGGAATCGAGCAGCTCGCTCCATCAAGCATCAATCCAAAACACACCCTTGAGTCACCGAGCTGCGCTGAAGAGCTGCGATGAAGAGCTGCGCTGCAGAGCTGCGATGAAGAGCTGCGCTGAATCGCCGCCGCGTCATTAGCGTAGCACGGGCACGTGGCAACTGGCAACGACTACAGCAGGAACCTGTTAATGTTTGCACTGCTTTGCCAAATTGTAAGTTTATTTGAGCTTCTTCTGGAGCATCCAGGGACTTGAGCAGTGTCTTAAGGGTCCAGTGTACCACGAAGTCGTGCCTTGTTGTTGTTGAGCTTGTAGGACATGCACAGGCAACGTGGTTCGAATTTTCCTCAGAGTTGCAACCCTTTGTGCATATTTTCCTCGCTAATGGATTTGATCCCAAGCCATGCAGCTGTTCTTCCGAAGCACCCATCAGTACACTTACAGCCGTATTCATAGTCAATCGCCAGCGAGTCGCCGTGTGCTGGGCCAAATTCGGCGAGTCGCTGGCCACTCGTTGGCGATTGACTATGAATACGGCTGTGAGTGTCCAGCATCCATATGTGGTGATTGGTTGGCTGGGAGCTCAATACCATCATTTTCTTTTAGGACGTTCCGACCATATAGCATATTTTGTGACCATTCTTTTTCCATCATTTTGTAGTACCTTTCTTTGATTTTACCGAATACCACTTGGCAACATTTTTTGTCTTCATATTCTGCCAGGTTAGTAGTTTGAAATCGTCTGAATGATTTTATTAAACCCTATAAAAAAGAACAATCACTCATGAAAGGCCATACCAAATAATGGACCTACGGGCCAAAGAAAGGTTAAAGCGTCCCTGCTAGTACGGTATGAGCTTCATTACAGTAACGAGTGTGGAATATTGCTAAGACGAGGTCGTAGACCGAGTCGTGATAATCACATGAGTGCTGTAACAAACGTGTAATATACAACATTTTATGTACGACCCAGATTTTTTTATGATTCGAAATGGTTCTAATTTTTCAAAGAAGATTATAATTTTTTAAATAAATGAATTTAAAAAAAGTGTCTTTCTTCAATAAAAATGAGTTATGAAATGAGCTTACATTACTAAGTACGATAATACATTACTAAGTACGATAATACAACTTATTACGTAACTCTAACAGGCTAACATTTATAAGTACCTGATACAAAATATTGTAATAATAAATGACCATATGTATTAATTTTTGGAATTTGAATTGCACCTACCTAGTGTTCCTAATCTCGAAGTTTATGTTTATAAAGGCACTTATGTGAATTGCAGAATTGGCTTCGCTCATTCTGCCAACTTTTACATGCGTGCCTCAAAAATGTACTTTTAACACTTATATCATAAATAACTATTATTAACTGGAAAGTGAAAAATAGAAATTAATAAAAATGACTACTTTCTTGACAAATTCTCACACTAACTTGAAACTGGTTCACAGGTGTACAAAAAATAATTATAAATAAAAGAATGCAATCCTATCGATTGTCTCAAACCTTTATAGAAACCCATGAAGATTGTTTACCTATTCAAATTTAAAATGATTATTGTTGAACAAGTATATTATTTCAACACCTCCTCTCAACCATAATTATTTTTCAATCAGTCAGGCAGGCCACTCTTGGCACTTAAATATTTCACTTTATTTAGCGGCTTGGTTAATATATCAGCTATCATATCCTTAGTCGGACAATATTGAAAATCAAAAACCCGCCTTTCACACAATTCTTTCACAAAGTGATATTTTGCATCAATGTGCTTTGTTCTGTTAGTGAATGTATGGTTTTCTAGTTGCTTAAGACAACTTTGGTTCTCTTCATACTTAACTACTTTCGGTTCCAAATCCACAAACTCCCGTATCATCTGCTTTAACCAAATTGCTTCTTGACAACCTTTAGTTAGTGCTATGTATTCAGCTTCAGTCGACGAAAGTGACACACAGCTCTGCTTCCTGCATCCCCAATTATTAGGTGCAACCTGTATCATGATTATGTATCCGCTATTCGATTTTCTCTTCTGTTTATGCCCGCCCCTCTTAGCTTCATTCCAGTTAACTTCTTTCGGATCCTTATTGTGTTGACTTAATATGGTTATACTAGCCAATATATCTGGTCTCGTATTTACTGCAATGTATAACAATCGTCTGATCAATTGTTGGTATATTTCACTCAGCCGGTCAAGTTTATAATATCCATTATCCAATAGTATATTTAATATTTTTGAATCCTTCATTCCAAACTTGTCTAACAGTTTGTCTATATTCTTTGCTCGATTGAAACTGTAAATTCCTTGATCGTTTTTTACAAAATTTATTCCTAAATAATTTTTCAAAAACCCCAAACTTGTTATCTGAAAATGATGTTTAAGTTTTTCTTCAAATAAGTCAATTTCTTGAATATCCTTTGCTGCGATCAATATATCATCTACGTATATTATTATGTAAACCCTTTGGTCATCGATAATTTTAATATACAAACATGCATCAATATTACTTTCCCGAAATCCATCATTTGTCAATATTTCATCAAGTTTCTGGTTCCAGATCCAGGCAGACTGTTTTAATCCGTATAAGCTCTTGTTTAATTTGCAAACATAACTTGTGTCTCCCTCTTCAAATCCTTCAGGTTGTTTCATATAAATTTCTTCTGTCAGTTCTCCGTTTAGGAAAGCTGTTTTTGCATCCAAATGTCGTATTATGAGATCTTGACTCCATGCCTCTGTTAACAATATTCGGAATTGTAATATGATGATGAACTCAAAATGTTGCGAAACATATTCTTTTAGATGTTTAGGAAATCAATTATTCTTATATTCATAAAAAAATACCAATTAATAGAATTCTAATCTATTCCCCCATTGACAAAGTTTTCCATGAGTGTGTTTCTATCAATTACTCCAAAGATTTTTCAAAATCACAGAAATAATTATAATATATTTTTGTTCGCTACTCCAATTTTCTGTTAAGGCAATTTTTTTTGTGAGTGAATATCCATGATGATGGTTACTATATTTAAGTGCACCAGCAACTAACATATTTGTAAAAATTTAAAAAAAATTATACCAATAAATTACGATGTGTGTCAATTTTTCAAATTTTAATCCCACCTACCTAGTGTACCCTATTTCGAAATAATCTAACTATGGATCCTAAAAACGATTTTTTTTTAGGTTTATGAGCGAAAGGGATTATTTAGACAAAAACGAAATGAAAGTATCAGCTATTGAACTAATAGAATTAAATAAAGAGATGAAGAGAGAAGAATATTCAATTGTTGCAAATTCATTAGGACCACATGTTATTAGGAAGTTTCAATGCTTATACTTGCAATGATGTATTTAAAACCGAAAAAATTCTGAAATATCATTTAATGACACATTTGGACACATGCGAAGAGAAATTAAAACGAGAATTTCATACATCTGTCAAAACTGGTATTCCAACAATAAATTGACATGTTTTGATTGTTGATTTGAACCAATCAGATTGTAATTACGCGATAATTTGCACTAGTGCAAATTATCAGATAATTGCATACTAACTGGTGCGAAAACTGGTGTTTTGACATTTTTTGACAAAAAATTTAAATTTTTGATTTATGAAATTCTCTCATTAAATACAACTCGTGCAATGGAAATATATTTATAATTTTCGACAAATTTGCACTCATGCGTTTTTAACTGAAAAAGCATTCGGGCAAATTTCCCAAAAATTATCAATAATTTCCATTGCACTAGTTATATTACTATTGAAAATACAATTTGAAGAGTCACATAAAAACACATTTGGAAAACAAGGATTTTCGATGCAACATATGCGAAGCTAAATTTAGAACCAAGGGAGCCTTGAAAAACCATTCAGTGAAACATTTGGATATTTATCCTTCTCAATGTGACACTTGCAAAGCAAAATTTAAGCGAAAAGGCGATTTGAAGATTCCATATCAATACACTCAGATATTTATTCTCTGGAATTTGCAATGCAACATTCAAACGAAAAGACCATTTGAAGAGACACGAGTTAACGCATTCGGAAATTCATCCCTTTGAATGTCTCACTTGCAAAGCACAATTTAAACGAAAAGAACATTTGAAAAATCACATATTAACACACTCGGATATTTATCCTTTTGAATGTAACACTTGCATAGCAAAATTTAAATTTAAAAATAATCTGAAGCGACATATATTAGCAACACACTCGGATGAAAAGAATAATGCAACATTATGCCACGTCAATTTAGAACCAGGGGTGATCTAAAACAGGATCCAGTGACGCATTAAACTTAGGGGAAAATTTGAATATAACATTTGTTCCGCTAAAATTGAACGTAACAAAATTCAAGTGTTAATTTTACATCCATTTTTGTGGATGAACGAGGGTTTTACTGTAATGTACTCAATGATCGACTTGTAATAAAGTTAGACAGTTCACACCATTTTTTTCACGCTTATATTTTTGATTGGTTTAAATAAAATTGTGTCCCCACATTGTTTTTTTTTTGTTTTTTTTTTTTGTCTGAGAATTCGAATGTATTTGTGTATGTATTATTTTATTCACTTAATAGTGACACGTGTTTCGCTCATACGAGCATCTTCAGACATTAAAAACCACAGAATACTACTTTTTTTTACACGTTTATTTGTTCCCAAAAATAAAGTGTTTTGTGGTTTTCAATTTTTATTGTCTGATGATACTCGTATAAGTGAATGTATTAAGTGAACAAAATAATAAACAATCTGAAACTTAGACAATAATTTTTTTTAGGTTTATCGTAGAGAATGAATATCTAGAAGATCCAGATATAGAAGTGTCGGAGATTGAGCTAATAGATCCAATTGGAGGAATATCTATGAAAGAAAAGGAATATTTGAATGACGCCAATTCATCAGGAGCAGATGTTGTTGGGACATTTAAATGTTACGATGCTATGTTTGAGAAAAAATCGATTTTGAAATATCATTTATTATCACATTCAAATATTTGTACTTTTGAATGTAACACTTGCCAAACGAAATTTGAACGAAAAAGCGATTTTGAGAATCACATATCCACACACTCAGATATTCATCTTTTTGTATGTAACACTTGTGAAAAGAAATTTAAGCGAAAAAGCGATTTGAGGACGCACATGTTAACACACTCGAATATTAATCCTTTTGAATGTAACACTTGCAAAGCAAAATTTAAACGAAACGACCATTTGAAGAGTCACCTAATGACACATTCAGATATTCATCCTTTTGAATGTAACATTTGCAAAGCAAAATTTAAACGAAAAGTATCTTTGAATGTGCACATGTTAACACATTCGGATATCTATCCTTTTGAATGTGACACTTGCAAAGTAAAATTCAAACAAAGATACGGTTTGAAGAGGCACATGTTAATACACTCGGATATCCATCCTTTTGAATGTGATACTTGCGAAGTAAAATTTAAACGAAAACACGATTTGAAGAGGCATATATCACATCGTCACACTCGGATGAGATAAATTTAAAATGCAATATTTGCAACGCTAAGTTTTGAACCAGGGGTAATTTGTGTGGTACCAAGTGTAAATTTCAATGTAGGTAGTTTTTGCTTCACTTTATAAACATGAAAAAAATGTGGATAAACGGGTGTTTCAATCTAAATTTTGTAAATGCAAAACTATATTGATTATTCTCCAAGTTTTTATCAAAAGGCCATAACAGCTGGGAAAATTTTTGTGGACTGGCAACGCTCTCCCATCTATGAGGACCTAAGTCTTTCCAGGTGTTACAGCTGCCAGGGATATCACCATAAAAGTGCTAATTGTGAAAAAAAATCTTGTGCAAATTGCTCAGAAGATGCACTCAAGCACTACCGCATTGGTCCTCTGGAGACGTGACAGTCCACCTATAAGTACAGCAACGTTGTCTCTAGACGAGACGCCAAACCTTTCACACATTCGTAGAACACTACGGTAGTAGCAAGTATAAGTCTCGTCAGGTTGTTTTGACCTCCTTGAAATGGCGTCCAGTTGTTCCCTATAATCGTATACACGGGGAAATTCCTCCTGCAATCGTTGCTTCCACTTTTGCCAAGAACGCTCTTGCACTCCCGTTCCAATGCGCCTAACTGGTTGTTGAACCATCGCCTAGCCTCACCACGCAAACATGTATGAATCTGTAAAATTTTCCCGTCGTCGTTCCAGCCATGAGCACGAGCTAGCTGCTCCATGAGGGCCGGCACTCCTCCGCACGCTGTTGTCAGGTCAAAAAAATTGAATTCACCAGAAAATGGAATGAAAAATCACCAGATTTTAAAAAAAAATCACCAGAAATCTTGAAAGTTGATTTATCAGGAAAATTCTCGACTTACGGGCTTATATCAAACCAAGTAAGCTTTGAAAACATGTATGTATTGCAATGTCGGTATTACAGGGCGCCATATTTAAATTTTAAAATTTTGCAAATTCTACTTCGTCCCTTGTCAAACAGTGTTGCCAACTACAACTTATAAAAAATATTGTGTCAATCATTGAGGCTCGAATTTATACAAAAAAAAGCCCAAGTAAGTTATATAAACATTGGCAACACTGTTGGGTAAAATGTCAAATATCATTTATGACAAGCGATAAGATTATCTACTACTTTTTAAAAAACTAAGTGAACCTTGAAGCAATCCTGGGCTGGGATCATGACAAGTAGAATTCTATTTTAATGACGTCACCCGCGACCTATTTATCACGTATACTACAGGCGATGATCACTGTTGCTAGGCAACCTGACATCATGAAAGAACAATTCTAGTGGAATTCTACTTGTCATGATCCCAGCTCAAGTTTTAATCGATGCCGGTAATACAGATAACTGTAAGCTAAAAATTTATCAAATCAAGTATGTCCTGGAAACAATCCAGCCATTTTAAAATTAACTGTCAAAAACTACAGGGCTTACTTTGAAACGTTAAATTGCGTTAGGGTTACTATATTTTTAGACTAGGGTTGCTACATTTTGAATTTTTCTTCCAAAACCTAATAATTTTGTGAATTTTAACAAATCCTTTGCTAAAACCAGTTCAGAAAAAATGTATTTCTATCTCTTTTTTTATACAAACTAGCAGGCGCGGCTCCTCTGTAAGGTCATTCGGTCAATGACCCACCAAAAAATCAAACAATAAATTTTCCATTAAACATTTTGAATATTTCGTTTTAAATTAACCAACATCAACAGAATACAGAAATCGAATTATTTTGCGCATATTGTGTACACGCCTTTTAAAATTACAAATACAGGCCTAGCTGCGCTCGGCCGTATTCAAAATTGGGCTTATAGCTTTGAAATGATCATAGGCGAATGCAATAGGAATCAGAGAGAGAAAGACATAACGGGCGTAAATGAGTAAGATAAAGAGGCACATTTGCTTCCATATGTTCCATCACTTCGACGGCCGGCAACGGCGCCAGATCCTCGATCGATCGATATAGGTATTTATCGGAATGAAACAAGAGCGCTCAGAATTCGACGATTTTATTGTCGTTTTTCAATCGCGTTTATTGAAGAAAGATGAAAAACAAAATGCCTAGCAGTGGCGGTCCATACATGATTTTCTGGGGGGGGTAATGGATGACGGGAAAATCATGAAGTGACGGAACGTACCGCCGGAGGTAAATTTTTTTTTGAGGTGCCACGCCCAAAGGACATGGCACTATTTAAGTGTAATTTGGCTCTCTGCTGATTTTCCTGAAATTCAAATATGTTGTAGTCGACACCAAAATAAGACTTTTTTATCATTGCGCCAAAGTTCTAGGTCTACCAGAACTGCCCGAAAAGTAAGGCCAAAGTAATAAAAACGGACATAAAGAAATGCTGATTTTAATGAATTATTATTCTAAATAAGTCAATGTTATATCTAGACAATAATCAACTCAACTTCAAACAAGTATCATAAAATTTTCACATATTATTAACTTTATATTACATTAGCTACGAGGTGTTTTCCATAAGTATTTCGAAAAATCACATTTTACGAGCACCATATATTATGTTATCTACGTAAAATATGTGTATAATATGTATCTATATTATGTTGATCTAATCTTATACAAACAAATAATTTTTGACAGTGGCGTAGAAAGAGGTGGGGAGCAGGAAGCTCCACCCTCCCCCCAAAATTCCACGAAATTCTAAACCAGCGCCCCAGAAAAGCATTTTTATTTATTTTATTAGCAGATATGAGAAAGTATGACAATATGAGTTGTAATAAAATTGTGTATGTCAATATAATATCCTAAAAAATGTTGTGGATACCAGAGAAATATGAAAAAGCTAATGATACATACCGAAAAACCTCGGAAAAAACCTACTACACATATAAACAAACATGGAAAGAAAAATGAAAAAAAAAAATCATTATTTCCAAATCTTGCTACTTTTTTGAAGTGAAGTACAGGGTGTCCCTCAACGAACTGGCGTGTCGGAAAATAGACTTTGGATTTTAAAGACAATTTACTAAAGTCGATGGGTGCAATTCGGCTAAAATATTTTCAAAATTAATCAAAATGGTCAGACTTTTGGTTATATACCGAGTTGATGTCAACGTGCCTATTTTAAATAGGAAATAGACAGTTGAGAATCGATTCTTTTTTGACTTTTAAAAGTTGTAGTATCAAATCTATTTCATATAGAGGGTACACAACTGTACACAACACGTATTTTGCTTTCCAGTTTGATATCTTTCAAACTTGTACGTAATAGTATATTGTGTATTTAGGTGGAAAAGTGACACATTCTCGGCCGACGGTGTAAGTTGACGGGCGAGGCGTAGCCGAGGCCGGCAAACACCGAAGGCCGAGAATGTGCTTTTCCACCGAAATACACATACTATTTTTTCTGAGATCGGTTAAATATCTGTTAAACATTTGTATTTTTGTTCCAATTTTTCAGAAGTACGAGAATCACCTTCCCGGCCTAGGCCGGAAAAGTGATTCTCGTATTGTTATTAATGGATTCCTTAGCAACTATTGAAACATAATTAAAATACCAGAATATTGGGTTTTGCGACCTGTCAACCGGTCAAAAATGCTGACATTTCTTGTCAATCTCAGAAAATAGTATATTACAATCCGAGACGGGAAATGCTTCATTAATGGTCGAGAGGTTTTATAGTTTATCTCGACGCTACGCGTCTCGATTTATAGTTTATCGAGACGCGTAGCGTCGAGATAAACTGAACCTCGAGACAGCAATGAAGTTTCCCGTCGAGGGTTGTATACTATTTTATTTTTAACCATAATTTCTTGAAAAAAAAAAAATCGGGGCAACCAAATGAGGTCGGCAAATGAAGAGGAAAATGAGAACGGGAAATATTTCCCTGCTCCATTTTCCGTCCGTGGACGGGAAATGAGGACGGAAAAAATTTCCCGTCCTCACTTCCCGTCCGGGGACAGTTAATGGAGCAGGAAAATGAAAAGACAGAAATGTGACATTTTCAAATTTTTGAAAAGTCAGCAATGACAGCATTTCATATATGGTTAAAAATAAAACTGTTCATTTCCGAACTAAAACTTCCATGCTAATAGCAGTCTCGTTACCTTCTAATTCAATATATTTTTGAATTCTCTGGTAATAATTTGCGCATATTTTCGTATCTTCATTAATATTTTGATCTGGCAATCGGAATTTTGATCTGTGCAAGAGAGTTAATTAGGTTCTCTTTCGATTCAGATTTTCATCTTGTTGAAGAATTCGAACCAATCTACGCAAGTATCGTCCTGTAACCACGTTACACACAAAACAGTTAACCATCTTGATAGGAATTATCATTAAATAGCAGAGCTGGGCAGGAGTTAGCTACCAAGTAGTTAAGCTACTAACTTAGCTACTTTTTTGGTAGCTAATAACTTATTCAAGCTATTTTTTGGAAAAAGAAGCTTGTAGCTGTAGCTTATGGTAATGTGTTTCATGTATTCATAAGCTACTGTGAAAAGTAGCTAGCTATTAAAGCAAGCTACTTAGGCTATTTTCGGTAGTTGAACTTACTTTCTTGCTTAAGCTATAAGTACTATTTTTCCGGAAAAATCTTATCCTGCCTTATTATTTAGACTAGTTTCAACTTATCTCTGTACATGTCCTATGTCTCATATTTAATTCTCGCATTCACAATCCCAGATCACTGTAATCAAAGTGAACTTAATAAATGTCCAATGGTTTTTGACAAAAATAGGAATACTGCAGTTCCTAGAGAAAGTTAAAGTTTTATTTTTGTATGATGATATTATGAAATAAAATTAAGTAAGGTACAGGGTGTTTCCTCATAATTTGACCCCTACCTACAACTTTAGCAACTTATACTTCCGATAAAACCGTACAACTTTCATATTTAAAGTTTTTTTCCACCTCGTATAGCTAAAGCGGTAGGTATGGGTCAAAATATGAGGAAAGGTGCACTTTTTTTTGTTTTTATCAATTCAACTTTAAAAAAAGTAGGTAGCCTAAATAGTAGCTTTCACTAATTCCATATGTAGTTAACTTACCAATAGCTTAGCTATTTTTTTGAAGAGGTAGTTGAGCTACTAAGTAACTTAGCTACTTACAATATAAAGTAGCTTGTAGCTAGCTATTTTTTTCAAGTAGCTTGCCCAGCTCTGTAAATAGTAACGCGTTCAAAAGCTATTTTCCATTTTGTCAACTACACAAGTTCTTACAGCACCAAAACAAATCTGTCAAAGCTTTTTTATCGCAATTCGATTTTAAACTGTTTAAAATAGGCACGTTGACATCAACCCGGTATAACCAAAAGTCTGACTATTTTGATTAATTTTGAAAATATTTTAGCCGAATTGCACCCATCGACTTTAGTAAATTGTCTTTTTAAAATCCAATTTCTATTTTCCGACGCGCCAGTTCGTTGAGGGAGACCCTGTACTTCACTTTAAAAAAGTAGCTAGATGATGGAAATAATGAAATATTTTTTTTCATTTTTCTTTCCATGTTTGTTTATCAGTGTAGTAGGTTTTTTCCGAGGTTTTTCGATATTTATCATCTGGGGCGCTGGTTTAGAATTTCGAGGAATTTCGAAGGAAGGGCGGAGCTTCCTGCTCCCCACCCCTTTCTACGCCACTGTCAAAAATTATTTGTTCATATAAGATTAGATAAACATAATATAGATACATATTATACACATAGGTACTTTACGTAGATAACATAATATATGGTGCTCATAAAATGTGATTTTTCGAAATACCTATGGAAAACACCTCGTAGCTAATGGAAATATAAAATTAATAATATGTGAAAATGGTATGATGCTTGTTTAAAGTTGAGTTGATATAACATTGTTTTATTTAGAATAATAATTCATTAAAATCAGCATGTCTTTATGTCCGCTTTTATTACTTTGGCCTTACTTTTCGGGCAGTTCCGGTAGACCTAGAGCTTTGGCGCAATGATAAAAAAGTCTTATTTTGGTGTCGACTACAACATATTTAAATATCAGGAAAATCAGCAGAGGGCCAAGTTACACTTAAATGGTGCCATGTCCTTTGCACCCAAAAGTCGTTTAAAAAACACGCTTGGGGCAAAAATGTTTCCCGATGCCGTCAAAATAGTTATACAGGGTGTCCACTTAGTGCGATATCGGACGATATCTTCTTACAGGGTGATGCAAGAGAAAAAAATAAAAATTCAAAGTTGTTTGATTCTCTAAGGTGCATTACTTAAAAATATTTTTAAATATACAAGGTGCTCTGCAAATGGGGTATGCGACAGAAATTCAATTGTTATTTTTAAATGGAACGCACCCTATATTTTAGTACATTCTATCTTTCTAAAAATCCTACATACTTTTTGTTAGGAATCATCATACCAAAACTCAACCGTTTTCAAAATATTTAATATTTTTTCAAAAAATCGCAGCTTGCATGTGTCAACAAAAACCAACATATTTCATCGATTAGAGTCCTATAAACTAAATCTTTTGCAGGTTGTTAGTGCATAATGTCTGTCGATTTTAATCTCATACTCCAACGGAATTTGAGCTGGTGCCTTCCTACATTAGAACGCCAATGGATACTTGACGTCACACCTGTTTTTGCCATATACTTCATCCCCTCGCTCCTCATAGTCCTCATACGGAAAGTGTCAGTTTAAAAACGACGGACTTTACTTACATTTACTTCATGGTCCCATGAAAATCTGTTAACATTCTACAGGGTGTTAGCAATACTGTACACAAAACCAGACATTTCAAACAACCGTAGCACTGTATAGTAGTAAGTACGCAGGATTGTTCGAGAGAGGTAGGTTGCCTGATAATCTCATGACGTCATCTGGGGTGATTCAAGATAATGAAAATCTACATAAGGCCACCAGATGCGTAAGGGCCGAATTTATAGTCGCTCCTTGAGGTTTCCTCAGACCTTAAGGGAGCCTTGAACGTTTAGAATTGACTTGACTAACTTGTCAAATAGTAGCAAGTGTCCATTCTAAACTCACGACCTCCAAGGAAGACTCAAGGAGCGACTATAAATTTGGCCCTCATCAAGTTACCCATTAACCAGGATGCCTTTAATCCTTTACTTTGTAGAACTTGTCTTTTGTTGAAATTTTGTTATAATTGATAAATGTATGAAAAAAACTTTGTCTGGGGGGGGGGGGTAATTACCCCCTCTACCCCCCTTTAAACCGCCCTTGTGCATAGCTACCAGAACCTCAGAGGGCATACGTTATAATATCGTTGTACTTTTTAGCAGTGAATTTATGGTCTATTACGGTATTTTAAAGATTTTGTTGCCATATTTTGGCGTTTAATGGTATATCCAAGGTCAAAGGGCTTAAATCCAAAAAGTGACAAAAACGTCTAGAGGTATTGATGTTACCTTGGTAATAAACCATATTCTTATGAGTACAATTTTTTTTTGCCGAAATGGCACGAACACAAACATTTCGATTTTTTACATCACCTAATTTATCGCCCTGTATATCACAACTCTGGGGTCCTATAAAAAATTTACAACAAGTAGCTTTGTCCGGAAGAAACAGGCTATTGAACCCCACAAACCACATTAAAAAAGCTTCATTTTTGCCGAAAATATGAAACTTTGAATTTTGCCTAAAAATCTGTATGTGTAAGATCAAGTGTCCAGCAGTTTAGTTTGTTCTTTTGGTCATACAAAACAAGAATATTTGAGTTTCGCAAAAATTTTCGAAAGGGTTCACTAGATCAATGAAAAATACAAGTACACTTATTTTCCCAGTCATAAATATTTCACATCCACTACAATAGAACATAAAGTAGGTATATGAACATTAGAATTACTAAAAATTCTGTCCATGTTTCGTGACTGGGAAAATAAGTACCGAAAATCGTCACTGCCTCCTAGACTAAAAAGTTTTGCAAAATGAGAATGAGTGGTTTGAGAACGAAAACCAGGGTGAAAATTTTCTGAACGTATTTCCATAATAATTAACTCTGAACTCAGTTAATCTGCTTTGACAATTTTGACATGGCAGCAGCCTGGGGTGCTTGTAATTATACGATACGCAACATTAGCAAGTTTGAGCCTCGATCCCACCTACTCATAGTATACTGTGGAACCGCGATCCATTAACAATAAAACGCAATATAGATTTAAAACGTTTTTACTATAGTAGAATCACGAGTATACAAGAAAGGGAAACAAAAAAAACGTATGGTGTCTCCAACAAATTGATGAAAATTATGAAAGACAAGAAAAACAGAAACAAAAAAAAAAACACACTCAAACAAAAAAACTATAAAATATAAATGTATAATACATAGGTACTATTAAATATAACTATTTTGTTAATATAAATTACTTCTAATAATAAAATAAATAGCTATCTATTATCAATACAAGTTTTAACAATTTAAATGGGTGATTGAGTTATACTTTATCATACAAATTTTAGAACGCTTAAATCTCATCACATGCATACCTCCTTTTAGGAACCAGGAACGAATTTCTTTTAAATCTCAGTATAAAGCTTTTTTATTTTGATATAGTCAAATGGCTCAAATTACAAGAATACATTTTAATATGTAATCATCATGCACCTTATAATCTTAACCTCAACTACAACAGGGTTGGGAATTATACCAGTTTCATACTCTCTATTATTATACCGAAATATTTTAAGTAAAATTAAAAGGATATCAAAAATAAAATAATGGAAGTGGATAAAATGTTATTTGTGATACATAATATGCTTCAATACACAACAATGCACAAAAGTAGAATTCTACAAGAATTCTACTTTTGTAGAATTCTACTTTTATGGCGTCAGGTTACCTAACAACCGTCATCATCGCCTGTACTGTATGCGATAAATAGGTCGAGAGTGACGTCAGGAAAGTAGAATTCTACTTGTCGTGATCCCAGCCCTGGTATATTATTAGGTGACAGGTAGATGAAGATAAGATGACTATTGAATAATATGTACAGGGTGTTTTTTTATATATTGACACCCCACCTACAGCCTTTATCTTCACAGGTAGATGAAAGGTGTAAATACAAAAGTTCTACAGTATTGGCTAAATTTTTAGAATCCATAGTCAGAAACAAAAATTGAATATCAGAAATGTGAAATATTGCATGCTTTCAGCTTTTTTCGAAAGGGATTCGCTATATTTGGTTCTATATTCTTGAAGAGCACAATTTCCCGATTCCAAAACTATATAGTTTGTCTATATTTGGTTGAGCCGTCTCCAACATATTTGGTTCTAAAATTTTTAAAAATACTATTAGAGAAACCAACTAGGTACCTCAAATTTTACCTGCAGCCTTTACCTATACAGGTAGAATGGTTCACAAAATCAGTAGTAGGATAGTATTTTTACAATTTTTGGAACCGAATATAAGTAAAGAGAGATTGCTCAATCAAATATAGATCGGGGCATTGTGCTCTTCAAGAATATAGAATGAAATATAGGGCATCCTATTTAAAAAAAGCTGGAAGCCTGCAAAATTTCACATTTCAAATTTTATTTTGGACCATGGTTTCTAAAAATTCAAACAAAACTGCCTAGAGTATTGGTCCAGAGTTATTTTTCTTAAAACAATTACTGAATTGTCATTGTGCACATTGTTTTTGTTTTGATTTAATTTTTTGAGTAATCTGTCCTGAATCTTTCTTTAATCGCTTCACAAAAATGGGAAAATCTATTTTGCTGATCAGCAAATTGCTGATAATGCAGTTTTTGGCTGGATAAGCAATTTAATCGACTGCGATCAGGTTGTAAAGTTGCGGTCAGTTAGTAGAAGTGATGTGAGCCATGCAAACAATTGCCGCCTCCGTCCGCATCCATTGCCGCCCCCAGTATAAAAAATATATTTTGAATCCGATTTGATGCGATCACTCTGGAAGGGTGCTGTCAACATCAAAAATGATATTTAGAAGATGACCGCCCCGACCGCCGCCGTTGCCGCCCCCCAGAATTAAAAATACGCCTGATGTATTGAACTTTCAATCCGATTTGATGCGGTCACTTAGGATAGGTGCTGTCAACATCGAAAATCATATGTAGAAAATGACCGCCGCCGACCGCAGCCGTTGCCGCCCCCTAGAATCAATAAAACGCCTGATGTATTGAATTTTTAATTCGATTTGGTGCGGTCACTCAGAAAGGGTGCTGTCAACATCAAAAATGATATTTAGAAGATGACCGCCCCCGACGTTGCCGCCCCCCAGAATTAAAAATACGACTGATGTATTGAACTTTCAAGCCGATTTGATGCGGTCACTTAGGATGGATGCTGTCAACATCAAAAATGATACGTAGAAGATGACCGCCGCCGACCGCTGCCGTTGCCGCCCCCCAGAATTAAAAATACGCTTGATGTATCGAACTTTCAATCCGATTTGATGCGGTCACTTAGGATGGGTGCTGTCAACATCGAAAATCATATGTAGAAAATGACCGCCGCCGACCGCAGCCGTTGCCGCCCCCTAGAATCAAAAAAACGCCTGATGTATTGAATTTTTAATTCGATTTGATGCGGTCACTCAGAAAGGGTGCTGTCAACATCAAAAATTATATTTAGAAGATGACCGGGAACTTCAATGAACTAGTCATTGACCACTTTGCTCATCAGAAGGATTTGTTGTTCAAACGTGCCTAAATTTGGGACTCAGTCGACTTAAACAATAAACATTAGACCCACCCAAAGTAAGTTTTCTTTTCTATTTAAAATGTAGGGATCTGTCTAATTAACTAAATTGTTGTTGTATTTTCTTTATTAATTAAATATTTACTTATTGCACGAATTCTAAAAAGGTTTCTAACCTGTTGTTTGTTGTTTTCTACTTGACGTAGACATAACGACATAACCTGAAAATCCTGAAATTAGGAGCAAGGATATTACCCAACATCTAGCAAGGATATTACCCAACATCTACGTCATCATTTGTCAAATATCAAAATGACCATAAATGAGCGCGAAATTCAAATATTCAAATTTAAATTCTACTAAAGCCAAAAAATTTAGTTAAGTACCAAAAATGTTTCGCCTAAGGCGCTATTTTAGCCTGCGGCGCTGTCCCTCTTAATTTGACCCACCTGTAAACAAACTCACGAGCCGCGCCTGCAAACTAGTAAAAAAAGGCACGAATACACTCAGTACACACTAATGACGTTGAAAATAATGCAAATTGAATAAAACAGTTAAGCAAAAATAGAGCTTGAAAAGACGTAATTTTAATAAAAAAAATCGTAAGTTTGATAGCAACACTTCGCAGGCCCATAGGTTCGGGGTCTTTTTAATTTATGAGCCCGAAGAGCCGGGGTCTACTTAAGTTATGAACCTAGAGGGCCGAGGTCTTTTTAAATTACGAGTCCGTAGGGGCGAGAGTTTTTATGTGTGGGCCTTGTTGTTGTGTTGTGTGTACCTTCTTTTTCAGTCTCAATTTTTCGGGAATTTTTTTTATTTTCTGAGTTGATTAGGGGAGGAAACTCCAATTAGTTGAATTTTTGTTAACTGCCGGAAAAGATTATAATATTTGGGTTTGACAGTTTGACTATTGAGATGACATTGTAGCCCATAGACAAAATGTCGGATTCGAAATTCGATAATGCCATAGGGTACAGGAGAGAATGTGGCTCATCGTTGCCACATTTTGCACAATATTTTAAGAAGCTTAACAATTGGATATTGTTTTGAGAATCAAATGATTGCTTAGAGGAAATCAGGTAATCAATTGACAATGATATAGGAATCCTCAAAAAAATGGAAATCACCTCGTAAAATACACTGCTCAACAATTGAAGTGGATATTTTAAAATTTTGTATTTATTTTGTCAATACTTCAAAGTAAAGTAAAAAATCATGTAAAATAAAAACATTTTATTGATTGACTATATCACCCAGAAAAAAAAAAACATATTTTTGATGCAAAATTTAACATTTAAAAGAAAACTGATTAAATTGGGAGAAGTAACAAGACAAAAAAATCTTGTATCGCAAAATTCACAAAATCCCTATGAAAAATTAATCTTGTGTTGGACCTCCTCTGGCCCGCCTTAGTACTGTCACTCTATTCGGAAGGCTCATTATCAAATTATTGATAAATTGCTGAGGTATGATTTGCCAAATTGCCTGCAACTCATTAGCCAAGTGTTCTAGGGTTTGGGGAGGTTGTGGAATGCGGTTTAATCGCCTAGACATTTCGGCCCAAACATGTTCGATACAATTCATATCTGGTGAACAGGGTGGCCACTCCATTCTTGTAATTCCATGATGTTCTATGCGATCTTTCACAATTCTCGCACGATGCGGACGGGCATTATCGTTAACTAATACAAATTGTTCACCTATTGCACCTAAAAATGGGACGACTATCGGCTCTATAGCCATGTCTCGATATCGTACGGTAGTCATTGTCTCATTAATTAAGATCACTAAATCAGTGCGACCATTATGACATATGCCTCTCCAAACGCAAACTGTCCCACCACCAAAAAGAGTTGTTGGGGCCATTAAATGTTCACTGTATCGCTCTCCTCTTTCTCGCCAGACCAATATTCGACCATCACACGTATACAAACGAAATCTGGACTCGTCGGTAAAGAGGCAGTGCCTCCAATTTTCAAGAGTCCAAAGACTATGGTCTCTCGTCCAGCGATATCGGCATGCACGCTGCTCCGCCGTCATTCTTGGGTGGGTAGCGCGACGTCTAGCCCTCAAGTTACATGCATGCAATCTTCTTCTGATAGTTTGACCAGGAATCACTCTTCCAGTAGCTTGTCTAAAACAGCTGTTAATTCTTGAAGCCGTGAATGTTCGGTTTCTTCTTGCAGTCAGGAATATGAAGCGGTCTTGAGCAAGAGTTGTAGCTCGTTTCCGTCCTCCACCATGTGTGTACGCTGCACACCCAGTTGCTAAATACCGATTCCACGCACGACTCACGACACTTTGTGATACATTGAGCCGCACGGCGACTTCTTTTTGAGACAAACCTTCCTGTATCCAACGCAATAATTGCTCGAGTTGCACTGCTTCTAATCGTCGTAACGGCATATTATTCTTTAGGCGAATACACAAAACTATTGATAAAAGTAGCAAAATCAAGTGTGTACAAGCGGTTCTGTAGAACTGATACTTTCAGATTTTAAAACAAAATTTCTGCATATTTCCGTGAAAGAGATAAGGGAGAGAGAGCATCGACAAAAAACAATAAACATGCAAAAAATATTCGCCATGAATACTGTTTATTGATACAATAAAACACGTCTTTTTTTTCATATTCTCAAATGTAGATTTCAGGATTTTTGAAATTATCCAGTTCATTTGTTGAGCAGTGTATTTAACAATCATAAGTAACTAGTTGTAATTCTTGGGAATACATGGGATTTATTGATCAGTGATTGTAGTAAAATTCAACTTTGAGAGTCAATTGATCGAAAAGTATTTGAGCTACCTAATCCAATTGAGCACAGAATTATAGAAAATTTAATGCTCTTTTCAATGATATATGATATGTTTTAGTTTGCTCAAATTTTAATGAAGATATGGGCAATTGCTCATGAACATGTCAGGATTTTTTTATAAATTTGGATCCAAAAAATCTTCCTTTAAAATTGTAATTTTGAAATAATATATTTTTTCAATTTTTTTTTTTTAGAGTTTTTATCGTCTGTTATATAATTAAATTATATTTTTTTTTCGGCTAATTTAGAAGCGCTCTATCGATTGGAAAAGTTAAAATTACGAAAGTCTGATTTGGATTCTAATTTCGAAATTTTCAAATTCAATTTTCTCGAAACCCGTCAAAGATTTTAGATCAATATTTTTTTTCAGATTGTAGCCCTTGACGAGGGCTTCAAAATGGCATTTACGGTTTTTGAGAAAATCGAGTTTGAAGTTTTTGACAAAATTTCAACTAAAATCCATTTTTGACGCTCAATTGCTCTAAAAGTATGTGCGTTATCAAACTCAATCTAGCACTGATTTATAGAGAATTTAATGCTCTTTCCAACCATATATAATTATTTTGATTTGCTCAAAATTTAATGGAAGTATTGGCAATTGCTCCTAACCTTGTCAGGATTCAAAAAAAATTAAACCTAAAAATTGAGATTTTTTTAAAAAAATTTCTCTGTGTTGAAATCAAGACGCTCTATCGATTGTCAAAATTTCGAGTTTTTGATTGGTTTCACTGAAACCCTCCATAAGCAACGACACTGGCCAAAGAAAATACATGTTGCCAACTTGAAAAAAAAACGGGGAATAGCAACAAGAGCCTGGAATAAACAGAAATTGAAATATAAAAAGGGAAACATATACATACAGCATCAGGATCAAAATAGGACAACACTCCTCTTGTCTTTGATGGTTTCAATCGCCCCTGTCTTGGAGTATGTGCGCTTGTGCTGTCACTATGTCTCTCCGGATTACTCGATATTGATAGGGATACTACCTCTCGTGCCTCCGCCTGGATGTGACTTCTCGGAGACTACACTGACGCTAACGCAGCTTATGATTGCAGGTTTGTGATCACTGTTGCCTTCGCCATGGTTTCCTGGAAGGCTGTCATTTGAGCCTCTGCCCTACGTTGGACCTCCTGCTGAATTTCAGCCTCGAGCACCAAGAGAAGATTTTCACGTCTAAGAAATAATATTTCACGTAATTCATGCTCAGACTCATCTGGGGCATGTAGCTGGTCACTCTTTTCGTTCAATTCCATATTCAGAACATCTTCAGTGCACCCTTCTTCCAATAACTCGTTATTGTAGTTGTTTTCTAGGGTTTTTGTTTGAATTTTCATCTTTTTGCGATCTATCCATTGTCTGAAAGCCTTGTATCCATGTCCTCCGCAATTTACAATCACTGAAGCTTATGGGTTATCCCACTTCTGATACGTAACGAGAATAAATAAAATTGAACCTTGTTCTTATATAATTCTTTCTCTAATTAAAAACAAAATCAACAGAGTAACAATAAACAACAACTGTCTCCATAGAATCTTCACGACGCCCCATAGCCACCTCATACGTCAAAAATACTCACCACTGACATACGACAACGCGTCATGTATTGTGGATTGCCAGCTTCCAGGCCACATCGCGCAATCTATAGTTGTATTTATTTCAAGAGCTTGAAACACTTGAGCTACTCGCTCCGGTGTTTAGTCGCCCCCGATTTTCAGGGAACAGATGCGTGGTGCAATAAACACTTTTCCAAAGGAATAAGCGCGTGAAGCCCCGGAGCTATTTCGGAGCTCCTCCTAGATGTGAAAGGAATACAACTTATGTTGACACCTTCAAAGTTTCCGCAACAATTATTGCCATTGAAAAATTAGAGCCCTAAGATCTGGAAGCGTTGTTATTGAATGTAATGATATCTCGAATATCCAAAAGTTGGAAATGGAAATTGAACAGAAACTTCTATGAAGTAGAAGAAACTAAATAAAGAAATCCCCAAATAAAAATCGTAGGATATTCTAATAATCAGGAAACTACGTTGGAGGAAATTTAATAAAAAATCAAAACCTGTTTTTCTTGGAAACTGAAACTTTTAAGGTAACTTACATAAAAACCACCAAAGCAAACAATACAATTATTTTATTATTAAGTTTATCTAAAAGAAAATTATATATTGGATCGGAACGCTAACCAGTATATAAAAACATATCGGTAAAACAATACTTCAAATGTAACGGGTTATATCAGAATATATATTCAGTGTATAATAATTCTTAGTGAGAAAAGTATTAATATATTACATGTTATTATTAATGTGCCCGTGAAAACCTTGACGAACTGCTCGAGTCAAATAAAATTTATTACTCTGACGTAACTGTCTTAAGTGAATGTTATCAATTAGATTCTTATAATGAATTTTCAGAAGAGAGGTATACAACTTTTTACAATAATGGGGATATAAACAAGAATGATGGTATTTTGATATTGATACAAACAAATTTAAATGCCAGTGTAGCAATTCATAAACTCAATGCCATAAAAATAAGTGTAAGTAGAATAACATTATCCTATAATAATATATCATATGGTATTACTTGTATCTACCGCTCCCCACAAACCGTAATAGAATAACATTTTTAATAATATTGAAATACTCGTGGGAGATATTGACATACATTTATTAGACAATTTAGATCATTAATTACTTTTCAACCTTAAGCCTTTATGGTTTTTAACCCTATATAAACTCAGTAACTAGAAAATTATCTAATACTTGTAAATATAACTTATTTTTAATATTAAAAAAAAAAAAAATGGCGTTCAGTTGGTGAAAAAATGGTTTGATGCGCGTAAATTGTCATTAAATTGAAAAAAAAAAAAAAAACATACCATTACATTTACAAAAACAGAAGTCAGCAGACCATCATTTTCAATTTTCATTTATTGAAGTTGATGGCGGATAGGATTCATTCTGTCGCAGATACTGAGTACCTATGATTGATCAATACTTAAAATGCAACATACATGAAAAATCCGCTATTTTCTTGGGTTCCAAATTATACAACCTATAACCAAATGATATTAAAACTAAAAACATAAATTATTTTTCTAAATTGACAAAAACATACGTATTATGGTGAATTTGTTGAGATTATGGAGAGCTAAATCAAAGTAGGAAGGTCTAGAGTTGTTTTCAAATGATTATATTGTATTGATATTTTAATAACTTTTGTTCGCCCATTCGGATGTTACCGCATCTAGGGACTACTTTATACGATGATAGTTTTAGATTAGGTATAGATATAGTATGCTTAAATATATTGTAATAATATTGTAATGATAAACAAAAAAAATTACGATGTGTAATAATTTTTGAAATTTCAATCTCACCTATCACCTACAAAATGTACCCAATTTCAAAATCTGACTACATATAAATCTAAACAAATGTTTTTTTAGGTTTCTGATAGAAAATGATTATCTAGAAGATGACATCAAAAATGAAATAAAAGTATCAGCTATTGAACTGATAGATCGAAGACGGAGAAAAAAAATCTTCAGGACCATATGTTATTCAGAAGTTCCAATGCTATACTTGCAAGGCTGTATTTAAAACCGAAACAAGTTTGAAATATCATTCAATGGCACATTCGGATCACATCTTAACACACTCAGATATTCATTCTTTTGCATGCGACACTTGCAAAGCAAAATTTATACGAAAATCAGGATTGAGGAGTCACAAATTAATACACTTGGATATTTTTCCTTTTGAATGTAACACATGCAAAGCAAAATTTAAACGAAAAGGCGATTTAAAGAGACACAAATCAACACACTCCGATATTCATCCTTTTGAATGTGACACTTGCAAAGCAAAATTTAAGCAGAAATGTAATTTGAAGTCTCACATGGTAAAACACTCGGATAATTATTCTTTTGCATGTGGTATTTGCAATGCAAAATTTAAACAGAAACGCGGATTGAAGTCGCACATAGTAATACACTCGGATATTTTTCATTTTGAATGTAACATTTGTGGAGCAAAATTTAAACAAAAAGGCAATTTGAAGACTCACCTATCAACACACTTAGATATTTATCCTTTCGAATGTAACACATGCAAAGAAAAATTTAAACAAAAAGACCATTTGGAAATTCACATAATAACACGTCATTCAAATATTCGTCCTTTTGGATGTAACACTTGCAAAGCAAAATTTAAACAAAAAGGCAGTTTGAGGAATCACAAATTAATACACTCCGATATTAATTCTTTTGAATGTGACACTTGCAAAGCAAAATTTAAGATAAAAAGCAGTTTTAAGAAACACATATTAACACACTCAACGCAAAGCAAAATTTAAACGAAAAGGTCATCTGACGATTCACATGAGAATACATTCATTTCATTCATTCATTTCAAAAAATTTATAAAAATAACAATTATTATATTTAATTTAAACAAATTTCAATAATACTTAATCTAAATTGTATGTTAGAGTATCTAGAAAACTAAATATCCGTGTGTACTAAAAATAAACATACTTCTATATTTTAAATTTATTTGTTTTGTATATTTATAATAATTGCCCTGAGTATCATTTCTATGCCAATATTGCCAATGGAATTAAATTTTAAAAATATACAGGGTGTCCCACGACGTTTCTCCCAGGTGATAACTTCGGAACGCGTCATCCAATATAATTGAAATTTTGAGGATCTGGGTAACTTTCTGTGCCGCTTCTACCATTGTCATCCAATTTTACCATGTTTGCTTCAATTTCCGTCAAGTGACGTCAACTTTCGAATCTTAAATGTAACTCATGGTATATTGGGGTATTTTTCGTTAGAAAATTGAATTACAAAATCAGCTATGCCATATTTGTTAAGGCTTTGTTAAAGGATATGACAGAAAATTATACAGTGGAACATACTATGATGCTTTCCGAAATGATCATTTGGGAGGAACCTCGTGGGACACCCTGTATATATGTATACATACGTCGTACTACTTCTATTTTGCCTACAGGCACTAAACTTGGATTGGTTTTTTTTTTGCTTTCCTAGCCATAGTGACGAGACCTGATAGGTCGAAACGCGTCTATGGAATAGCAGAGAAAATTAGTTTAAAATTTTCTCATCAGTATACATACATATTTTAATTTACCAATGACCACAATAGGGTTTTTGTAACTAATCATTATAAATATTTGGTGGACACATATAACGTCATTGCATATAACTATGGAACTAGCAAGAATGCAACAATTGGACCCCAATATAGAACCATTCTAAGTTCGTCATCAGTGCAATAAATGCTCGATAAGTGTAACACTAGTATAAAACATCTTCAAATATAGCTTTATGCTGCCTGATTTTTTTAAATCTGCAAAAGAATATAAAATTTTGATGCAGTAAATAGTATTGACTTCAGGCTTAGGGTTTTATTACTTTTTGGTTTATTTAGGTACATAATGTTTGGAGTATTATGTTGATGGTCAATAAAAATATCTGATTTTTCTTGCTTGTACATATAAATGCATGCTGATAAAATATAGAGTTGTGCATTATTTTTTCATTACATAGGTCTCTCGATGGAAATAATTTATTATTTTTGAAAATTACTTTAAGAATGTAGTTCTGTAGAGTTTGTAGTGGTCTTAGATTTGTTTTATATGTAGCCTCCCAGGCTGTGATACCATAACAAAGCAGAGACTCCACCAACACTTTGTGTATTAAATAAATAAATAAATAAATAAATAATCGTTTATTGCATAAATCACAAAGAGTACAAGGACGCTAAAAGCGTTTGTTAGCTTACACTCACCTAATCTAGAACCTTACAACCTAGAACCTACACACAGCCATAGCAGTAAAACTATTCTATAGCGACAAATTATTATTACAGACATATTCTTTGAGTTTTATCCCAAAGCTCAAATTGCTTTGAACTTGGGAAATCTCAGCAGGTAGCATGTTATACACTTTTGCGGCCCAATATGGAAAAGCTGCTTTGAAAAATTCTCTATTATGCTTTGGAATATTTATGAGATTTCGATTTCGTGTATTTAGCTCATGAATATCACTACGATGCTCAATCATATTAAATAAATATGCTGGTATTCCAGTACCTAAAATCCTATGCACTAAGTTACACATGTGCATAAGACATCTCTGATCCATTTTTGTTTTATATACTTCAACAATATGCTGGCTAACATGCTCCCTGCGAGGCAGGCATTTAACATATCTGACACAACAGTTCTGTATTTTTTGTATTCTGTATCTATTATATGCTATTAAATAAGGTCCATATACACAATTGAGATAATTTGGTATTGACAGAACCATAGAGTCAGTGAGAATCTTTTTTGTTTGTGTGGTCAAAAGATTCCTATATTCATACATCATTTGAAGCCTATAAAATGCTCGTCGACAGATGTTATTTACATGATTATCGAAACTCATACATTCATTCATATATAAACCAAGATTCCTCACTTCATCACTCCAGTTAATGATCACATTATCAACTCTAATATTTAAATGATCCTTGTCAATTTTTAATTTGGAAAAAAGAATGGCTTTTGTCTTGACAGGATTTACAAAAAGAGAATTACACTGTTCCCAACTTGAAATTGCATCCAAGTCACTATTAATATATATAATATTAAAGCTGTTAGCTTGTTATTCAGTATTTTTTGAAGGATATGAAACTTGTATACCAATTTTCTTATTTTTGCTACAATATATTGAATGTTGGTCGATTATCGCTCACATATAATTTGACTTTTTCACATGCATAACTCGAATCCGATTCATCAACGCAAATTCTGTCAAAGTTTGGTCTATGAATAGAGATATTTTCATATACAGTACATCTCTCCCAGCCGATGTAGACTTTTTTAATTGACATCAATTTATGAATCAGGTTTGGTGAACATTTGCCGAACAAGGTAGTTGTTTGCATGTTTTTTATTTCGTTAATGTATATTATCTTAGATATATTATTTTCCTCAATAAACTTGTTTTGTTCTCTAATGTGTCGGGACTATATTATTTTTGTCTACCCTGCCTTCAAAGCCTACGATTTTGAAGCGGGGATTTTTCATTTTTGTTAATTCAACATCATAGTTTTTCAATGAATGAGACTATTTGCTTTTCATATAATATTGGCGTAGCAGTATCCATGGAAATTTGGCAGGTTGACCCTCGTATAATAATGACATTATATGTCAAATTCCAGGCAGTTTTAAGTGTGCTTCACATAATTTCGTAAGTCTCGCGGTATTAAAATTCTGTGGCCTATCTTCAATTTGACACATTTTTCAATGTATTCTTCAATGGTGCAATATATAAACGGTACCTAACTATTTTACGTACCTGCAAAGGACCCCGCACATTTCTTATGGAAAAGTGATCTATGTGGAATTTTGCTGAATTTTTGATATTGTGTATAGGGAGTCGTCCTTAACAAAAGTGATCATTGCGCTAATGTTCAATACCCAACAGTTTTCAAGATATCAATTAAAAACTTTTTAAATAATATTCTTCAGTATGACGTCACTCACAGCAACGAAAATTATTACTATCCTTTCCACTTTTGACTTTGACTTTACTCTTCTCCTTTTAACATTGAGAAAAAAAAAGATGGCGATAGCGATTAGTGACAAATAGGTAGGTATGCAAACAACACCTAAAGTGCGTTTTTTTTTTAAAGATAAAAGTCAAAGTGACGTTAGGTTGGCAATGCAATGTAAAATTGTCAATGCTTTCAAATTTTTCATGTAGAAAAGGCGTGTGTTGCCAACATAGTTACTAAATTTTTGACTTGGGGAATTATCTTTAAAAGAAAAACACACTTTAGCTCCTACGGCAATCGCGTCAACTTCATGTCATGATGTCTGTCATATAGCGATTTCATTTGTACCTGTTGTTGTTTTTTTTAATTCCTAAATGTTAAAAGGAGAAGAGTATAAGTATAGGTAGTCAAAGTTAAAAGTGAAAAGGATAGTTTTAATTTTCGGTGCTGTGAGCATACTGGTGACGTCATACTGAAGAGTATCAAATTAAAAAAGTTTTAAATTGATATCTTGAAAACTGTTGGGTATTGAACATTAGCGCAATGATCACTTTTGTTAAGGTCGACTCCCTATACACAATATCAAAAATTCAGCAAAATTCCACATAGATCACTTTTCCATAAGAAATGTGCGGGGTCCTTTTTCAAATCTCGAATTTTAATCCCACCTACTTAGTGTAATTCCAAAATCTAATTATGAATCTAAAAAACGTTTTTTTTTTTTTAGATTTATGGTAAATGAATATCTAGAAGATGACATTAAAAACGAAATAGAAGTATCAGATATTGAATTAATGGATTCAAATGTAGGAATATTTGTAAAGAAAGAAGAACATTTGAGTGACATCAATTTATCAAAACAAGATGGAAAACGCGATTTGAAGGCCCACCTCATATTAACACACTCGGATGAAAAGAATTTTAAATGCAACATATGCAATGTAAAATTTAAACGAACATTTGATTTGAAAAAGCACATTCAAACACACTTAGATATTTATCCTTTTGAATGTGATATTTGCAAAACGAGATTTATAATAATAATAATAATAAATTTGTTTATTGACATTCAAACATTACAATTTCAAATAATACAAATAGCAATTCTTTTAAGGTTGCCTATATGAAAACATGTAAATGGCAATAAACAGACTCACGTTTGAAGTGTTACACACTTGTTGTAAACGGAAAGACGTTTTAAAGAGTCACAAACTAATACATTCTGATATTTATCCTTTTGAATGTGATATATGCAAATCAAAATTTAAACGTAAAGGTAATTTGAAGATTCACAAACTAACACATTCGGATATTTATCCTTTTGAATGTGACATTTGCAATACAAAATTTAAAGAAAAAGGTGATTTGAAAATCCACATATTAACACATTCGGATATACATATATCCATTTGAATGTGATATTTGCAAATCAAAATTTAAACGGAAACGCGATTCGAAGATTTACACACGAACATATTCGGATGAATATTCATTTGCAATGCAAAATTTAAAGAAAAAAAATATTTAAAAAGGCATATTTCAACACATTCGGATATTTATCTTTTTGAATGTGACACATGCAAATCAAAATTTAAACGAAAAGACAATTTAAAGAATCACATATTAACACACTCGGATGAGAGAAATTTTAAATGCAACATATGTAACGCCAAATTTAAAACAAGAAATAATTTAAAAAACCATTTAGTGACGCATTCAGCTAGATAGGTGTAAGTTTGAAT
Source organism: Ceutorhynchus assimilis (assembly GCA_917834065.1). Classification (NCBI taxonomy): domain Eukaryota; kingdom Metazoa; phylum Arthropoda; class Insecta; order Coleoptera; family Curculionidae; genus Ceutorhynchus; species Ceutorhynchus assimilis. The sequence continues at coordinate 7,262,398 of OU892286.1, forward strand.
GTAATGCGTGCTTTGTTGATTTTTGCATCCCATACAAATTGATAAACCAGTGTTTCAATGTAACTTCTGTTAATATAAAATGTATGAATACCTATGTGTTTTTTTTTTTTTCAAGTTCTATCATTTATTTTTAGTTAAGATATTCTAGCTTTCTCTATATACGTTATAGCTTCTTCAGTTTTACTAAGATAAATTGAAAAGTGATAACATTTAATAATTAAAATTAAACTACTTACTAGAAGTTGAGTTCTAAAATTATAGAGGTTCCAATACATTTCAATCATTCTGTCAAAATTTTTAAAATGAATATGTGTCTCCGCATTTTCAAAAACATCTATAATTATTAGAACTCAATTTCTAGTAAGTAGTTTAATTGTTATTATGCATTTTAATTTATGTCAGTATAATTGAAGAAGCTATAAAGTAGTAACAAAAGCTTTTATATTCGAAATATTAGTTTTTCCTTTCATTTGGCCATATATGCAGTAATGAAAACAGCTATATAGATATATACAGAGTGATTTTTGAGTTTGGAACGTCTCAATTATCTCGAAAATGGCTTGCACGATTTTTATGAATTTTGTTTATATTATTATTTACATGATTGTCGGAACTTTCGTTTGTCGGAAAATATTATATTAGAAACTTGGTTTTTTCAAATGGATCAACCTGTTTAATACGACATTTCTGGGTTACGCGGGAAGTTTTAGACACATCATGTATAATGTCACATACCTATTTTCAATTATTTCGAAATTATTGACGGTTGAAAATAGACTTCTTCGCAACTTTGACATATACTGTAAAATCTAAACGGTTGATTCTACAGCAAAACCGATCAAATAATTATAGTTCAGGCAGTCGGTGACAGGCAAGGGTGTTTTGGAGAGAAAATTCAGGGCTTAGATTTTATGACTGATTTTTAAGTTTTCATATGTGGTACATCCGAATTTCAATTGGTCGCCTATAGCTTATAGCTGTAATTTGACAATTTATTTTCCATGCGTTTTTCTTATTTATTTAATATAAAACGAATTCAATTTTATCAAATATTGATCGAGTTAGGTTTATGACGTCACGCAATGAATGAATAAAACTTGATTTACCTTATTATTTTGAGTAGCGATGCGAAATTTTCACAGGAGTTCTTAGAATTTTTTCTTTTCCCGAAGGCAAGTTGTATTTTCAGGTTGACACCTCCTCCAAGTACAGAATGTCATTTTTATTTTTGTTGAAGGGCGATGGTCATTCTTTTTGCATGAAAAGGCCAACGAATGCCGTTAAAGATATATAAATAAAAATAAATAAGTTAAATAAACATATCAGCCATAATGCATTCTCTAATGATGCTAACAAGCCCTTTCCCAAATAATAGGTATACGATAATGCAGACCTAAACTTACAAACCATGTTTCGCTTAATGGTAGGGACTGAGTGTGTGAATCCGAAATCGGCAGTGGCTCGGAGTCATAGTAGATAGATCGCATGTTCTGAACATTCAAACGATGTAGTATGAGCAGCAGTCACTATTAAAATTTTACTGGAATGTTTCCCCATCATATTCGGGATACAGCCACAGCCCTGCCAAACGCAGATGTTCTGATACAGTCTCATCCTATATGCATGTTCCATCTCTCCATCGTTCCTTTTCTAGACGATGATGCAGCTAATTGGCGATTGGTCCGCCATCTCAGTCACAACCGTTACCGGCTCTATCTACCTACGTTCTGTGAAAATTCAATACCTAATCAAGTTTTGTGAATATATGAAGACATTTGAACAGATTTGGGAGATATAATACGTTTTTAGTGTTTTTATGTATTGAGTTTTGGTAATTTTCCCAATAATTTCCTGCTTCACTTACCAAAAGTACCGAGGGTTGTGGCAGCACTTGATTTTTTATGAAAATAACTACTCTGTGTGATCGTAGGGGCTCTTGGGAACCAAATTCGGATTCAGCACACCAAAGAACCTATGGAATAGGTGAAAACAGCACAAAAGTCATTTTTTTGTAGACAGAAAAAGCAGAAAAATTCGAAAATTCTGTGTTTTTTTTTTCCCAATTTTTCGGTCACTTAGGTCTCCTGTAGGGGGCCATGAAGATGAAATTCAGATTTAGCCCCCCGATTTTTGTCTCACTTGAACTACCAATTTCCTGGACTAATCTTAGTTTTTCATATACTATGATATGATACCAACTTTGAATTTAATCCATAATTAAAAAGTCCGGTTGAATTTATTATCCGGTTAAATTCATAGTTGGTGTCAGATGATGAATGTGAAATCGATTTCGCTGTAAAATCAGCTATTTAGGTTTTACACCCTGTCAATGTTATAAAAAAGTCAATTTTCAACTGTCAATATTTCCAAAACAGTCGAAGATAGGTACCTACCTATACTGTGTCACAAAAAAAAAAACACATCACTCTATAGAAGTATAAAGATTTGTTAACCAAATTATTTAGATATGCTTGGACTATTAAAGGTGAAATTTGTTTTAATAAAAAAATATACAAATAAAGTAACATTTAATCAATAATTGTTATTTTATACACCATTAACATGTGTAGAAAATTTGTTAAAAAATATACACTTTCAATTATTGATGCGTTTTTTTTTGTCACATAGTATATTTAACATTGTACCGGGTGTCCAAATAAGAAAGGTTGCCGGCTATATCTCAGGAACTATTAGTCCTAGAGCTTCCAAGTAAAAATTTTTTTGATAAAATAGGCCATGAAAACTTGCTGGAAATAGTTTGTAAGTTGACCGCTAGGGGGCGCAACGAACACTCGAAAACATAATACTGTGATTATCTTTAAAAAACGCCCACTTGAGGTATACTAAAAATATGATTTTTTTACTTGAAAATAATTTTTGACCACAAAATGAGATTTTTTGATTGGTTTAAAATGACAGGAGGGAGATATTCGATTAAAATAGTTATTTGCAAATAACTTGAAAACGAATGCAGATATCGGATTGCGGTTTGCGCGAAAATGTAGATAATTTTTTGCTCTTTAAGCAGAGTTATAAAAAAATATATCATGCCATTTGGATTTTTCCAGAAAATTAGAAAAAACTGGATCTTGGTTAAACAGCGCCCTCTAGAAGACGCGGTGGGAACTATCGACCCCGAACGAAGTGGTGCTCTTAATAACAATGAAATTCTTTTTCGAATAAGCCCAAATTGAATGAGTTTGGATAAGGGGTATGGAAGATACAGCAATTTTTAAAACTATTTTTTCACCAGCTTCCCCCACCCTTATTAGTGAAGATACGAAAAAAGGCTAATAAGCAAACTGGCGCAAAAATTAACGAACTTTTGATTTCTGTTGTTAAAACAGTACCTTAATATAGCGATTTTTCGAGAAAATTTGAATTTTTAGTTATATCATCGTGATTGCGCCCCCTAGCGGCCATCTTAGAAACTTGAAAATATTTTCTATCAATTTCTCTTGGCCGATTTAGTGAAGAAAAAAAAAATCCCGATGCCGTAAGGCCTATGGTTTCCATAATAACGTACCTCGTCGACCTTAGTGGGACACCCTGTATATGTAATTGATGCATTCCTTACTGGTTTGGAGATTTGAAAATGTCATTTTACTTCTATTTACTTTAAAGCAGGCCGGAAGTGAGTGTTCTGCTGTCACAAATTGTTCTTTCTCACCTTAACACAAATCCAGGTGCAATGTTTGTATTTAGAAGTAGATGTCACATGTGTTTATATTGTTGAAAATTCATAAGATGCCAATGTCGGTGTCAGACTGTCATTCGAAATTCAATTTTTGTCATATTTTTACCCTATTTTTTCCAATAATTAATGGTTCAAAATAGAATAGTACACATAATTTGGTGGAACATTTCCACATTATTGTTTCGAGAATAGGGAATTCTCATGAGAAATAAATATGGTTCATTTTGTTTTTATGGTGTACATATTTCTGTAAAATATTGAATATGAGTAGTTTTGCATTTTTAATATATCGATATTATTGTCATAGGACAATTGTTAGTTTTAAATTGAAAAGTTTCCCGCGGAAAAGCTACGTTTGACATGGCCGCTTTCGGTGACGTCAACTGTTCATAAACTAAGGTTAAGGGTAGTTCACACCAATGAACTATAACCAAAAACTGGAATGCGAACACATATTGACGAACGTGAAGCCTAGTGCCGCTGCTGCGGAGGGGATACCTGTTTTTGTCGCACTCATTACGTTAAATGGCGAAAATTGCTTCCAACACGTATTCCATTTGATGAAACCTGTGAAGGTAAATATGACAAAGCTGTCCAAAACGTCATATGTCAGCGAGCAACAGAAAAAAACAACATTCCCCTTTGTGGCATCTGTCTTTCATGGCTACATTTTTTTGGCAGATATAGCAATGTTTGTGCATTCCAGTTTTTGGCTATAGTTCATTGGTTCACACTGACGAGAATAACGAACGTACGTGGTCCACGCTTTCGTGGTCCACTCTTGGGTCGTGAAGAACGATTGGTCCACGATCAGCTCACTTCACTGATATTAAATCACCATAAATGGGTCTATGGAGGGAAGATTGTCAGGCCACAAAACATCCCCCCTTAGAAAGGTAAGTGCCATGTTGAGAACCTGTCTATAAGTTTTCAGCGCCTCTAGTGACTGGAGGGGTCAGCTTTTGTAATTCTGGATTTATTGGCGAATGCAAAACGCAATTAGGGTTCGTTCGGTATCTTATTCGTTTCGGTGGATCGTTTGCACCATCGTTTGATTCTAGCGATTCAACACCACCACTTTAAAGTTTCTACCATTTTTTGGCATAAAATAATTGTGCCAAAAAGAAGAAACTCATAAAATCGGTAGCGTTGAAGCGCCTTCAAGGTAAAATTGACTAAGAATTAAAATGACAAATTTAGATATTTATTGAAGTTTGAAACAAAAAATATAATAGAATATGGAATTAATTAAAATTATTGCGAAACAGTTTTTTTTTCATGTAAGTATACATACATACATAGGTAGGTAATGCTAGTTAAGTTAAAGATAATAAGGACAGTTACAAGAAGTAATGACTTACATTTAACAATAGCTTGATGAAAAACTTAAATCGTAAATAAAATGACAAAAGAGGTCCTTTTCTCACAATCCAAAATCGTTGTTAACCTAACAAGTGAGGAAAGTGTTTCTGCACGTGATGGAAGTTGCACGAATGCAAACAAAAGCATAGTTCGACAAACGTTTAAGTCCAGAAAATACACTTTCCGCATGTGTTAGGTAGAAAGTTTATGTAGTTATACATAATATAAAGCTCATTCAAGAAACTGATTTCGCCTGGATGATAGAATAAATATTTTTGATAATAGTCTATACCCTTTACCACTAGCTTTAAGCAAAGACAACGCCAACAACTTCTCGTCCAATGTAAATCGTCTAGCTTTAGGCTTTTGGTTTTGAGTACGGACTTGGCTTAAAATAAAGGTGTATATCAATGGATTGACGTGGTCTACGAGCCTTTGAAATTTGGTTGATGATGCAAGTTATTCAGCAGCAGAAACTTTGGATTTAAATGACGACAACCTTCTACTGATTCTTCTTAACTTATTGCTGGATTCTATAACTTTGGAATAAAGATATTTTTCCCTTGGGGATAGGAATTTTTGCCTAGTAACGTTAATGTTCTTTAAAATTTGGCATCGTCTCTCATGACCTGCAAAAAAAAAAAAAAAAATCAAGATTGTAGACAAGCTTTTCGCACATTCAGCTTCTAATTTTTCTAGCATTCGACTGCAAGTTTTAGTAATTAGTAGTCTTTTATAGTAGTAGTCCTACTTGGGTTAGGATGTTTTAAAATTCAAATACCTACTCCCAAGCGGGTGGTTATTCATTAAGCAATAACACTTACCAATAAAAGTTTTAAGAGACAAAGTTGGTGACTTTTTTATGTTGGCAGATGTGATGGTTCCACTTGGTGTAACAATATCTGCCCGAATTGCAGAAGTTTCAGTAGATAAAAATTGACGACATGAAGGGCCTGGTTGATCTAAAACAGAAATTTCGTTAACAATGATTCTACCAAAAAAGTTTGGATACACGCATGTAACCAGGAATATTTTAATTATTGTGTCTCCTGATAAAGGAATAAACATTTAAAAAAAAGAAATGAATAATAGTAGCTTTGTTCCAACACAGCAAAAAACCGTACAATGTACCGTCACGATTCCGCGCAGAAACTAAAATTGGTATACTGATGTGTGGTTTCGAAACCGTTCATGGGACGATTTTTTTACGTGTTGGAACAGACTTAATATGTTTACCTACCTATATCAATCATAGTTGTGAAACTAATTTCTGAAGATGTCTTAGGACTCTTACGAGTTTCAACTGGTCGATCTCCACTTTTTGCCATTTTGGTGATTGTGGTTTATCAATTAACGACTCCTCACTGTTTTTGATAATTGGGGCTAAAATTGAAATTAATTTTAATGTTTCTGACCTATGCTCCTTTAAACCCGAATTCTAACACGTTGTCGTTAATCAGAACTATGGGGACGAGTAAGTGAAAATGTAAGTACGTCTTTCTCACATATATCTAGTAGTATTAACTTACCTTCAGGGAGATACAGCAAAAGCGCAGCATTCCATGTGAGTCCTCGTCTGGCTTTTGGATCGCCAACAATAAATTCTCGAGGAAAATGTCTTGTTCACACTCTATAATTATTATAAGCCTTCTCGACACTGAGGCTATTTAGCAAAGGATTGCGAACTTTTATTAGCCATTGTTTCATTTTTTCGGCATCTTTTGGAAACCGGAAATAGCTGCGGTATTTGTCGCCGCACCCCGGAACACAGCATTTCTGATGCTTTCCAATTAACAAACTGAGAGAAGACATTTTGAGATAATAATTATTGATAATTGATAGGTAATTGATAATTCTAAATGTTGGGAGAAGTTCAAAATTTAAATATTGACGACTGGAAATGACAAAATAAACTACAAATCTTGGCGCACGGTCCGGCAGGAAAAAGAAAACTTCAATAGGTCGATTGAAGCGCCTCTAGTGATTGGAGGGGAAAGCTGAAACGACTAGACTGACGTCTCTCTCATAAGACTTACATTTCTAAGGGGGGATGTTTTGTGTGTCAGGCTGCGCTTCTGTAAATCCTGTATCAATCATGATAAGCTGATTGAAATACAAAATGTCACAATACGCCAAATACAAAAACACCATGTAAAAACCACGTTGTCAATGCAGTCGAAGGTGCCCTACGTTTTTATTCTCATCAAATTTTACCGATGGATCCACCATTCTGTGGCCGTCATTGTCATTTTTCATTCACTAAACAAAGATAGGTTACGCATCGGTGAAGTAACCGATGAGAATAAAAACGCTCACGTGTAGTCGAAGGTACGAGCGATTCTTTCTGAGAGTTAACAAAGTGTCAGAGACTCTTGCGAGAACAGACCTTAACGTTGTATTTACAAACAGTTGACGTCACAAATACCGACATCTTGAAGGTAATCGTTTTCGCGCCAACGGAAATAATTTGAAATTTTATATATTTTTTCTACTGACATTTCATAATACGCTATTAAACGATTAAAATCTGTATTATAATGAACTTCATTACGATACAGATTTTCATTATAATACTCATTTTTAATATTATACAATCTTGATAGATGGCAGCACTAGTTAAGATATTGAACATTTTTAACGGTAATTTTGCGTAAAACAATTATTTTGATAACTATAAAAAAGAGTTCGAATTGTTTAAAAGTTACCTAAAGTTTGGGACAAAGAATAATTATTATGGAAATAATGAGTGATAAGGAAGAATTTTTACTTTATTCATTATTATACATTGTCAATAGATGGCGCCACCAATTAAGAAATTTTGAATTATTTTTTTTTTGAATGATGACAGCACTCTGTTTATAGCTTTTCCATGGTAATTTAGCGAAAAACAATAATTCCATGAAAAAAATACTTCGAATTGTTATTAAAAGTTACATAATATTTGGGATAAGGCATTATTATGGAAATATTGAGTGATAACGAAGAATTTTCACTAACACTTCCAAAAATTACAGAAAAGGCGACAAATGCAGGTAATAATATACAACTGGACAAGTCCAAGAAAATTTGCGAAAAATTATATGAACAATTTAGGGATTGGAAACACCAAAAACACATCGTCCTTCTCAGAAAATGTTTTGATAGTATATTTTGAAGAATTACAACAAAAAATGAAACCTTCAACTGTATGGATTACTCAATTATAAAAAAATCTCTATTCAAAGTTAAGCATAATGTTGACATATCTAAATATCATAAGTTTTATCAATGGCAGTAGAAAAAATAGTGTATGCAACTCTCATGTAATGGCCATTAATACACTCGCATGTTATATACGAAACTCGCCTGCGGCTCGTTTCGTATCCTACAACATGCTCGTGTATTAATGGCTATCATTACATGATCATTGCATAATATACTATTTTTAAATTTTAATGAGGACATAATACAGAAGAAAACATATGTATTTTATATTTGAACTCATAAGCAATCAGAAAAAAGATAATTTGAAAAATATGATTGTTTCCTATTGAGTGACCTCGGTCAACCATAGTATCTCTCGACAATAAAAAAACACTTTCCACCTCCGCATGTAATATACTATTAATTACAATCATACATGTAAGGTTAACTTTTCTGACTTTTGGAAATATCACTCTTTGACTTTTACTTTTCACCCATGGATTGAAAGTTTACTTTTCTCCCGTGGCCTGAAAGTAAGTGAAATTGTTGAAATTTATTGTATTTTTTTAGTTTTCATTGAAATAAAAATTACAAAATTCGAATGATTGTAAATAAAATAGTATACAACCTTGGTTAAAAGTTTCATTACTGTCTCCAGATTTTAATTATACCATAGTCCAAGATTGAACCTCGGCTGCGCCTCGGTTTAACCTTTGTGAAATCTTTTGATAGTTATAAAGCACTTTCCACCTCGATATGTAATATACTATTCCTGAGGGGAACAATAAAAAGTTTAATACGTTACACGCTACAAAAGCCCTTTTCATTCTCCCCCCTACAAAAGTAGATTTTTTTATCTTGCATAAGCGAGCGAAAGCGAAAGTGAAACATGCTAGTAGTTACTTTCACTTTCGCTACTAGCATGTTTCACTTTCGCATACCTATTCGCGATTTTTGAGGGGAAAGGATGAAAAGTTTAATACATTACACGCTGCAAAAGTCCTGTTAGGTGCTCAGGGGTATTCAAATAGCCGAGGCTGCGCTTCGCTTCGCCTCAGCTATTTGAATATACCTCGCATCTGATAGTACGCTTTCGCAGCTCGGAATGTAAACAACTATTTAGGTGTTCTGAGGTATTAAATACACCTCGCATCTTAAAGTGCGCTTTCGCAACTTGGAATTTAAATAACTATAGTTCAATTCAATTTCAATTTTCAATTCTTGATATCGTGGATTGGTAGCTACTTTCAGACACACAATTAGTTCTTCTTCTTACTAATTTCATACCGCCGTAAAAAATAGGATTTTTTTTGTTTCATCCCGAAAAGGAAGACAAGATGGTTTTTTTCTGAAAATTTTCTTATTGAAAATATTTGTTTATTTATATTTTGGGCTAGGATAAAGATTCAGACTTGCGGTTTTCACCAGTTTCCTTATTTTTTCATCCTCTTTCCATCTAAATTATAAAAAAAGCATCATTATATTTGAAATTTCCAAGAAAAAATGGAAAATTGTCGACTTTTTGACACAGCGCCCCCTAGCGACAACAAAACAATTTAATTTTGTCATTTTTATTATGCATTTCATTAAACAGAAAAAAACTCTTCCAAATGACACCAGATTCATTTAAATCGGTTGAAAAACAAAAAAGTTATATAACTTTTGTTCCTGACAAGTTTGAACTTTCCCCCACCTCTTATTTGAAGAGTTAGAGCAAAAAATCCTTAACAAAATTTTTTCGTAATCTCATCAAGATTTCAATAATCATATTTTTAGGATACCTTAATTGGGCGTTTTTTGAGGATAATCTCAGTATTATGTTTTTGAGTGTTCGTTGCGCCCCCTAGCGGTCAACTTACAAACTTGAAAACTATTTCCAGCAATTTTTCATGGCCTATTTTATCAAAAAATTTTGACTTGGAAGCTCTAGGACTAATAGTTCCTGAGATATAGCCGGCGACCTTTCTTATTTGGACACCCGGTACAGGGTGTCCGAATTTGGATGGTTTTAACAGGAAACGTCAATTTCTGAGCAAGATACAAAAAAATGAACCCCCCACTCCGAGGCTCAAATTTCTCGAAATTTTGATTGGTGCAAACCGCATTTTGATATCTTCAACCGTTTAGCCGCTAGAGGGCGATTCTCGATTTTGAGCAATACTGTGAAATCCTCATAACTTTTTTATTCATGAGAATAACTGATTTCCGTAAAAACTTCCTAGGAGCACTTTTTTAAGCAAAATTCAGTGACGTTTCCAGTTTTTTTCTATTGGGCCTCGGTTTCAAAATATTGACCCAAATCCGATTTTTTTCAATGGGACACCCTATATATTAATAGCTGTTTAGAAAGCTCTGCTTTTGCTGATTTCAATGATACAAATTTCGATGGGTTTATCTCTAACAGTTTTCCAGAAAAAAAAAATATTCTGGTTTTTGTCATAAGAAGCAATGAGTTAGAAAGAGAACTTTCTCATTTTCCTTACAAATATAAAGACCTTTTTTTCTTATGGAAAAAAACGAAATAATTTTTTTTTTTTCGAAAACTGTTAGAGATAAACCTATCAAAATTTATATCATTGAAATCAGGAAAAGCAGAGCTTTTAAGGGAGCTATTAATATAAAGGGTGTCCTATTGAAAAAAATCGGATTTTGGTCAATATCTTGAAATCGAGGCCCAATAGAAAAAAACTGAAAACATCACTGAGCTCTGCTTGAAAAAGTGCCTCTAGAAAGTTTTTACGGAAATCAGTTATTTTTATAAACAAAAAAGTTATGAAGATTTCACAGTATTGCTCAAAATCGAGAATCGCCCTCTAGCGGCTAAACGGTTGAAGATATCAAAATGCGGTTTGCGCCAATCAAAATTTCAAGAAATTTGAGCCTCGGAGTGGGGGGTTCATTTTTTTGTATCTCGCTCAGAAATTGAAGTTTCCTATTAAAACCATCCAAATTCGGATACCCTGTACATAGAATATGTTTAGAATTTTTCTCAGAATCAATAAATGTCATAATATACTTGGCGATCCACTTGAAAAAACAAAATATTTGATATTTCCTGAAAAACGAAAAATCTGACAACCATGAAAACATTAACATATATAGACCATATTACAATATTCTTTGAAACCAAAATTCATAACAATCGTACAAGCTGTTCTCAATAATAATTGAGACGTTCCATACTTAAACTCACTCGTACATAGAATGAATAAGTGGTAGGGTTGCAGCCAAATTTTAAATTTGATACGAAAAATCTGATTGGTCGATTGGCCGTGGATTCCGGAATCTACGGCACGTGTAGAATTAGTATCATTAATCAGTTTAATATCAAGCAAAAATTAATGTATTATTTAATGTTCGAAGAGAAATTAATTCTACCACAACTTCCTATATGTATTAATTTCTCGAATCTCGAATTTTTATCCCACCTAACTAGTGTAATTCTAAAATCTAACTATCAATCTAAAAATGTTTTTTTTTTTTTAGGTTTATGATAAATGAATATCTAGAGGATGGTATTAAAAACGAAATGGAAATATATTGAATTAATAGATTCAAATAAAGGAATATTTGTAAAGGAAGAAGATCATTTGATTGACATAAATGTATCAACACAAGATTTTGTTAGGAAGTTTCAATGTTACACTTGCAATGCTATATTCCAAACCAAATCAAATTTGAAACATCATTTAATTACACATTTGGATATTCGCCCTTTTGGATGTGACACTTGTGAGACAAAATTTAAAGGAAAAATGGATTTGAATGCCCACATCATATTAACACACTCGGATGAGAAAAATTTTGAATGCAACATATGCAATGTAAAATTTAAACAGAAAGGCAATTTGAAGAAACATAAATTAACACATTCTGATATTTATCCTTTTAAATGTGACACATGCAAATCAAAATTTAAACGGAAAGAGAGTTTGAAGAGGCATAAACTAATACATTCTGATATTTATCCTTTTGAATGTGACACATGCAAATCAAAATTTAAACGGAAAAACAATTTGAAGATTCACAAATTAACACACTCGGACGAGAAGAATGTTGAATGCAAAATATGCAATGCAAAATTTAAACAGAAAGACACTTTGAAGAATCACATACTAACACATTCTGATATTTATCCCTTTGATTGTGACACATGCAAATCAAAATTTAAACGGAAAGTCAGTTTGAAGATGCACAAACTAACACATTCTGATATTTATCCTTTTGAATGTGATATTTGCTATGCAAAATTTAAACAAAAGCGTAATTTGAAACTCCACATATCAACACACTTTGATGAGAAGAATTTTAAATGCAAAATTTGCAATGCATTACTAAAAAAAAAAGGCGATTTGAGGGAACACATATCAACACACTTGGATGTTTATATTTTTGAATGTGACATTTGCAAAGCAAGATTTAAAGAAAAATACTATTTGAAGAGACACAAACTAACACATTTTGATATTTATCCTTTTGTATGTGACACTTGCAAATCAAAATTTAAACAGAAATGCAGTTTGGAGAGTCACAAACTTATACATTTGAATATTTATCCTTTTGAATGTGAAACATGCAAATCAAAATTTAAACGGAAAGACCATTTGAGCAGACACTTATTAACACACTCGGATGAGAGGAATTTTAAATGCAACATATGCAATGCCAAATTTAAAACAAGAAATAATTTAACACGTCATTCAGTGACGCATTCAGATAAATAAAAGTTTGAATACAATGTTTGCTTTGTTAAATGTAGCATCCCAAGCAAATTGATAAACTAGGGTTTCAATGTATCTAACTTTTTTAAATAAAAAAATAAGGTATTACTGTTAGGTATTATACAGTGTGTCCACTTAAGTTCGCAGCATATGGGAAACTTTTTTTATTATCAATTTTACGAAAAAAAGTTATTTCCTATAAAAGTTTCTGCTTCTCGGAAAAATAGCGTTAAACTATTAAAACTTGAAATAGCATGTACAGGGTGGTCAGAAAATGGAAAAATATGCAGGGTTTTTTAGTAAAAGTAGAAAAAAATGGCACGTCACTATTTTTTTTAAACTTTTGATAGCTTTTTCAGATTAAGCAAGTCATATTACAGTCAAAAAATACCTGTCGTTATCACAAACAAACCTGCCAAATTTGAAAAAAAAAAATTGCAAATGGGATTTTTCAGCTAAAAAACCGATTTTTTCTAAAACTTTGACACCCTGTATCTGAGAAACTACGCATTTCCGGACACATGTCCATAGGAACTTCTTTCTTGCTTGTAGATAAAAATACTTATGAGTTTTTTTTTTTTTCATTTATTTATGTTTAAGGAGTTTATCATTTGTAGTTTTGAAGTTCTAGTTTGGTGTGTATATAAATAAATTGATTAGAATATTTTTTTTTTTTTTGATTTTTGGTCGGCCAATTAGATGGCATCACTAATACAGCAAAAATTGCTGTTTAGTGTTGAATCCTTGTCTTAGATGGCGCCACGATCAAATTTCGACTGTCTTACTATAAATAAATATTATAACAGTGTTTTTTTCCTGAGTTGCCTCCTGTATCCCTTTAACCGCATTGCAGGCTGCTGCCCTCAGAGTTATCCAGAAGCTCTGTACCACCAATACCTACAACAAAATCCAGTTAAGTTAACTAAATATTTTCGTGTACCCACGACCACCAAAAACATTTCTTATAATGTAATGCAATAATATGAAGAAGAAGAATTGTCCATTGTCTTTTACGTAGAATATTAATTATGTATAATATCATTTATAACCAGTTTTGTATTTAGGTATTAAGATGTTGAACCTTGTCTCATTTCATATATAAATATTATTGCTTAAAACTCCAAATAATACCTCATCTATAATAACCAGTTTAAGTTTCGTAAAAGAGTCTTACTGGGAGTATCCCTTAGCATATTTAGTAAAATAGGCATGGATTTATTTTGTAATTTTTGCAAGCGCTTTATTGAATTTTTGTTAGCCATGTATAAAATTGTAGACGAAAATGTTAGGTGGGGAAAACATAATGGTATTATAGGCTTTTTATGTTATCTTTAGAATGACGTCATCGAACAAGGAGAGACAATGTTGTCAATGCTTATTTTTTTTCTTATAATTTACCAGTGTCAATAATTTTTAAAAAGTACTTTAAGTTTTGTTGGGTTGACAGCAGAAACTTACTAAATGTGACCTCATCCTGAATATAGCGTAGAAGTCCTATATAAACTGTATTTTTTAATTATTTAGTCAAAAATGGTGCCACCCTTGCGAAGAAATTAGTATAATTTGTAATTTTATTATTTATATGAGTAAGATGTTTAAAATTCATATTTGGATCTATTATTATACCTAGGTATTTGATTTTGTCCACTGATGCCAATGTTGATAGAAAATGTGTTTTTAAATTTATTTTAGACTAAATTATTGCTAATTAACATAAAATTTGTCTAATTTTCAATTACTAAAGTTATATCGTTAATGTATAATAAAAAAAAAGTGAGCTTAGAGTACTTCCCTGAGGAATAAAGTGATAGGATTGCAGCCACATTTTAAAATGTTCTTAAATTCTTTTAGGTATCCAAACGAAACTCTTTTTGCTTATTTTGTATGAGTAATAAAACTAATTCTTCCACAACTTTTCATGTGTATTTATTTCTCGAATCTCGAATTTTAATCTCACCTACATAGTGTAATTCCAAAATCTAACTATGAATCTAAAAAACGTTTTTTTTTTTAAGGTTTATGAAAAATGAATATCTAGAGGGTGGCATTAAAAACGAAATAGAAGTATCAGATATTGAATTTATGGATCCAAATAATAGACGGTCAGTTAGTGACGTATTTAGGTGCCCCATTTTCGCATACAAGCCTCGAAGAGGGTTGAAAAGTACATCGATTTTGAGTAGGATGAAGGTATTTTTACGGATGGGTCCTGGGGATAACATGGAAAATTGGATTTTCCATAACAGAAATGAAAGGCGTACTGGTGCCCATATTTTCTCGCAAGCCGTGTTCACCGAAGGATTAAATAATAAATCCTGGCTTTTGAAAACAAAGAAGGGGGTGTTGCAGGTGGCTAAAGGTTTGAAATAAGGGCCTAATTTTGTAAGGAAAAATCGAGATTTTGGGCGATTTTTCCACACAAACCCATCGGAAGGATGAAAATCTACAAAGTTGGTAACAAGAAAACATATTGGCTCGAGTGTCGCGAATGGAAAAGTACATTTTAGGGTAACATAAGTAAATTCGAATTTTCCATAAGTTATCCCCAGGAGCCACTCGTGAAAATACCTTCATCCTACTCAAAATCGATGTACTTTTCAACCCTCTTCTAGGCTTGTATGCGAAAATGGGGCACCTAAATATGTCACTATCTGACGGTCTATAAAGGAAGAAGGACATTTGAGTGACCTCAATTTATCAAAACAAAATGGAAAAAGTGATTTGAAGACCCACATCATATTAACACACTCGGGTGAGAAGAATTTTAAATGCAACATATGCAATGCAAACACTCGGATATTTATCCTTTCACATGTACTATTTACAAAGTAAAATTTAAACGAAAATTCGATTTGAAGAGACATGAACTAACACATTCTGATATTTATCCTTTTGAATGTGACATTTGTAAAGCAAAATTTAAAGGAAAAGACTATTTGAGGAAACACAAATTAACACATTCTGATATTTATCCATTTGAATGTAACATTTGCATTGCAAAATTTAAACAAAAATTTAATTTGAAAAAGCACATTTCAACACACTTGGATATTTATCCTTTCGAATGTGACACATGTAAATCAAAATTTAAACAGAAAAGCAATTTGAAGATTCACAAACTGACACATTCGGATATTTATCCTTTTGAATGTGACATATGCAAATCAAAATTTAAACTTAAGGGCAATTTGAAGATTCATAAATTAACACATTCGGATATTTATCCTTTTGAATGTGACACATGCAAATCAAAATTTAAACTTAAGGGCAATTTGAAGGCTCATATGTTAACACACTCGAATAAGAGGAATTTTAAATAAAACATATGCAACGCCAAATTTAAAACAAGAAATAATTTAAAAGACCATTTAGTGACGCATTCAGCTAGATAAGTGTCAGTTTGAATGTAATGCTTGCTTTGTTAAATTTAGCATCCCAAGCAAATTGATAAACTAGAGTTTCAATGTAACTTTTATAAATACAAAATATAGGTATACTTATGTGTTTTTTTCATGTATTTTTGGTCAAGGATTTTATCATTTGTAACTTCAAAGTTATGTAGTTGGATGTTTAAATAAATAAATAAATATGATACAATACAAAAAAATTCTTCATGATATTCTACAATAGTGTTCCAAAGATAAATTATATACCCTTTACTTAGTACTCTCCAGAACATGCACAAACAAACCTCACAACCCAAAGAAGAAAATTTGTGATCGGGTATTAGATTTTTTAGATTTTTGGTTCCACCCTTTCGAGCCCATACTCTACACTGCAGCCTTTATAGGTTTTTTGTATGTCATTCGTATGGGCTCTACTCCTTCTCATTCATACTTCTCATTCATACTTCTCATTCATACTTGCAGATCAGATGATTGGCGGCAGCGCAGTCGACCCACCGTCCCATACTACTGCGGTCACTCATCCAATCTCCAACCCGACGTCGCGTTGCTTGGCTTTGAGTAGGGCGTCCTGTCGTCCTTTATCAAAGCGCCAACGTTCCGGTTGTGCTCGGGTATACATTTGCCAATGCACCCTCAAAAATTTTATAGTTTTAGGTGAAATAACCTAAATAAAAAAAAAAACACATAAGAAACCTAAACAAAATTTTTTTCCGGTTAGTAGGTATTTAATTTTCAAATATTTCTATTTCATTCAACGACGCCTCTGGATTCATGGAAAAAAAATCAAGAGATGGAGAAGAAGAAACAAAACAGAAGTAACCAAGCAAATCTAAAATAACTAGACGTCACTTTTTTAGAAAAATAGAAAAGTTTGTCAACGCATTTTTTTATTATTTTTTTTTTTATTAAAATATTTTTCGAAGCTCGTCTGCATTCCACTGTTTTTCCTGAGTACAGGGTGGTCCTTCGCCAGTTGAAATACACGCTCGAACATAAGAATATGTATTAACTGTTATTTTATCTAAGAATGACAAGATAGGGAGGGCTTTGAATGTATTTTCCTGTAACAAATCTGGCAATAAAGTTTATTTACAACCACATACGTAATGTTGACATTTCTGACTTTTCAAAAGTTTGAAAGTGACACTTTTTTGAATTTTACTTTCCACCCGGGTGGAAAGTGGTCCCGGGTGGAAAGTGCTCACTTTCTACCCGGGTGGAAAGTAAGTTCTCATTTCCTTAAATGTTTAAGACGAGTGCTACATGTCAAACGTTTCTTTAAATGAGTCAAAACTTGTCAACAAATTTTTATTATTTTTTTTTTTTGTATTTAGTCGAAATTATGAGGGTTGTCATTGTTGTAAATAAAATAGTATACAAACCTCGGTAGGAAGTTTCATTCCTGTCTCGAGATTATAGTTAACTTCGACGCTTCGCGTCTCAGTTAACTAACTAATCTCTCGACAGTAATGAAACTCTTCCCACCTCGGTATGTAATATACTATTACGCAGTTGGTTGAAAGTCGGCGAATTTTTAATCCCGGAGTTATCTTTTTGTCCTAAACCTCAGTATTTTCATCCAGTACTTCCATCCACCAAGGACGCCAATATCTAAACCATGTCATTAACACTACTCTTATAAATAAAAATGTCGCGCACATTTGAATAGCATTTATTTTCTACTGCTTATGCAGTTTATAATAATATCATAAAATACATGAATGATTTCCTTTAAAAAAATATTAATTGCTCAGTAATCAAATCCAAAATCGATATTTTCAAAACGAATAGTAGAAATAAAAGTGACATTACCTCCTCTTTCCATGATGAATTGTCAAACAATACTAAACACAAATACCGTGACAGTTTTGAAGTTTGACAGATCTTTCAAAAAATCGCTTCCCTAAACAGTACCTCTAAAAATGAATTACCCATTAGTACGGGCACCTGCTAAATTTTGTTTGAGAAGTTTTTGCTATTTCAAGGCAAATCAAATCTACTTAGACTATCGTAGATTAAATTTTGAATAATAGACGTTGTATGAAATTCTCACTTAAAAACCAGTAGGTACTAAACAAATAAAAAAAATCATAAAAATTTTTTGTTCTAACAATCAGATTTGTTCTGACGAAAATTGTTTAAAGTTATGTTCTCAAATCTCGAATTATAGAGCTTTTGAAAAATTGAGACTCAAAAATCGCAGTAAATCACTTCTCATCATTAAGTTGGTTTAAATTATTGACTAATCTCAATCTCAATATAAATACGTATACAAAAAAGTTTTTAAAGTTCCAATAATCATTCGTGATTAGTTAATTAGTGCAATCAATATTATATTTAAATAAGTGAAGCAACATATTTGTATTAATTTGTAATAAATATTGTATCTACTAGTATAATATATATATATATATTAATTTTTGGAATTTTTATTCCACCTATATGTAATATAATTTCAAAATCTTACTAAATGCCTTTTTTGTTAGGTTTATGATTAATGAATATCCAGAGGATGACATTAAAAATCTATTAGTAGTAACAGATACTGAATTGATAGATCCAGATAAAGGAATATTTATAAAAAAAGAAAAATTTTCAAGAGATGCCAATTCATCAAGACCAGATGTTTTAAGAAAATTGCAATGTTACACTTGCAATGCTATGTTTAGGACTAAATCAAATTTGAAACATCATTTATTAACACATTTGGATATTCGTCCTTTTGGATGTGACACTCGCAAAGCGAAATTTAAACGAGAAGGCGACTTGAAAATTCACAAATTGACACACTCGGATATTTATCCTTTTGAATGTGACACTTGCAAAGCAAAATTTAAACGAAAGAGCGAATTGAAAAGTCACAAACTGATACACTCGGATATTTATTCTTTTGAATGTAACACTTGCCAAGCAAAATTTAAACGAAAACATGACTTAAAGAATCACCAACTGGTACACTCGAATATTTTTCCTTTTGAATGTGACACTCGCAAAGCGAAATTTAAACGAAAAACCGAATTGAAGAAATACAAATTAACACATTTGAATATTTATCTTTTTGAATGTGACACTTGCAATGCAAAATTTAAAAACGAAAACTCGACTTGAAGAGTCACCAAGTGAAACGCTCAAATATTTTTCTTTTTGAATGTGACACTTGTAAAGCGAAATTTAAAAAAAACACCTTTCAAAGAGACACAAACAAACACATTCTGATATTTATCCTTTTGAATATGACACTTGCAAAGCAAAATTTAAATTTAAACATAATTTGAAGAGACACCAATTAACACACTTGGATATTTTTCCTTTTGCATGTAGCACTCGCAAAGCAAAATTTAAACAAAAATTTACTTTGAAAAGGCATATTTCAACATATTCGGATAATTATTCTTTTGAATGTGACACTTGCGAAGCAAAATTTAAATTTAAACATAATTTGAAGAGACACAACTAATACACTTGGATATATTTCCTTTCGAATGTAACACTTGCAAAGCAAAATTTAAACGAAAACTCGACTTGAAGAGTCACCAAGTAAAACACTCAGATACTTTTCCTTCTGAATGTAACACTTGTAAACCAAAATTTAAACGAAAAACCGATTTGAAGGCTCACAAACTTACACATTTGAATACTTATTCTTTTGAATGTGACACTTGTAAAGCATTGCTAAAACATAACTTAAAGACACACATATTGAAGCATTTGGATGAGAAAAATTCAAAATGCAACATGCAACGCTGAAGTTAATACCAATGAAAATTTAAAACAACATTCAGTGATGCATTCAGTTGAATAACTGTGAGTTTGAATTAAATGCTTGCTATGTAAAATTTAAACGTGAAACAATTTTGAATGTCCACTCAGCATCCACAGTGGATTGATTAACAAGTGTTTTAATGTAATATATACATATATCCTTGAGAGCGACTTGTAATAGTTATTAATGATACTAGCTCATTTCTTCAAATCTGTGACTAAGTTGACAATTAATATTTGAAAATTAAAATTATCACTTAAAAACTAGTACTAAACAAATAAAAAACCATAAAAATAGTTTGTTTTAACAATCAGATTTGTTGTGACGAAAGTTGTTTGAAGTTAGGTATGTTCTCAAATCTTGAATTATAGATCTTTTAAAAGACCTGGACCTCCTTTTTTTGGGATGTAATAGGCTTCAATTACCTGCAGTGGCATTGCAGGTAGAATTTGTGAATCTAATACTTTCAGTTTAATGGCTTATTGTCTTCGAAAAATATAGAGGTTTACAAGATGTTGTACAAATTTATCATAAATATATAGATATGGCAACGTCGCTCGTTTTGCTTAAAATGCTTTATTTATTTGCTCTGCATAGAATTGCATAAAAGTGGTATTAATTCTCGCAAGAATTTGTTCGCTCGGGGTGCACGCGATTTTTATATGTTTTAGTATCAGTGCATAATTGATTCGCTCGCAAATTACGTGTCTCTAGAGGTTTTCTTGACGGTACTATTCTCAACGTGATAGAAATTGAACTTTGAACCCCGTGGTTTACTTGGAACTACCATCGTACAATCACGCGTTGTTGCCGGTTGGTAGTGCTCATACGTGGATTGCAATATGGTTTTGACCTCGAAACTTTGCAACCTTTGTAAAACAAATATTGGTAAAAAGTTCAAATTGCAGTGCGGAGTTTGTAAAAGTTATTTCCATCTCCAATGCGGTAATGTTACAGAAGTGGACGCCAGGATCATGCAAGCGGAAAAGACACCGTGGTCATGCAAAAATTGCAGTCCAACTCAGACCAGCAGTTCTTCGCGCCGATCCCTCGGGTTTTCTCAGAATGCCCCGCCCGCTGAAGATCCGGAGCTAAAATCGCTTATCAAAGAGCTTCAGTTGGAGCTAAGGGAGATTCGTAAGTCCATGGATTTTCTTAATGAAATGTACGAGGAAGAAAAAAAGCGCTCCAATGTCCTGGTGGATATGGTAAATGAAATTTCTAAGGAAAACAATGTACTGAAACAAGAAGTCAATCAACTGAAAACCATACTCAATGTCAGGGAACAAGATAACATCAAAAACAATATTTGCGTTTCTGGCTTAATTGCAAG
Source organism: Ceutorhynchus assimilis (assembly GCA_917834065.1). Classification (NCBI taxonomy): domain Eukaryota; kingdom Metazoa; phylum Arthropoda; class Insecta; order Coleoptera; family Curculionidae; genus Ceutorhynchus; species Ceutorhynchus assimilis. The sequence goes on from OU892286.1 coordinate 7,283,864, forward strand.
TGAGGACGACAAGGACTCTACCGCTACTAATCTGTCAAAACTGTTCAACGCCCTTAACGCCCCAGTCAGTGAGGCAGTTTTGAGTAACCTGAATTATTTAAATACTAAAAACAGTGGCATCAAAGTCATCGTCACTCTCCCGACTACTGAACTAAAAAAACTTATACTGGAAGCTCGCGCAAAGAAGGGAAAATTAACTTTGAGGAACTGTGGCCTCGGTGAAGCATCGACTCCGATTTTCATCAGCGAAGATCTCACCAAACAAACCTACGCTTTATTCAAAAGAGCCAAACTGCTCAAGGAGCATGGGTATAAATACATATGGTACAGAAATGGAAATGTTCTAGCTCGCAAGGATGATGGACAGCCTGTTGTTGCCATAAAGAATGAAGCGGTTTTGGACGGTCTTTTAGGTTAGCATTTTTTTTTTTTTTGTTTGTTTCTCACAATCTTCTTTTAGGTATATACTTACATACTTACATTTGTACTTTTTTTTTTTTTCTTTTTATAAATTTTTTCTCATGGCTAATCATAATTATAATAATCTCCGAGTGGGGCATTTGAACGTTAGGTCTCTTGTTCCTAGTATGGTGGCGGTGAGGCGTTGTATTATTGATCTAAAACTCGATATTCTAGCGATCTCAGAGAGCTGGCTCTCAGAGGACATACCTGACACGGACATTCTTGTGCCAGGTTTTATATTCCTTAGAATGGACAGAGACGGAAGAGGAGGCGGCGTAGGTGTTTACTTCCGAAACGATTTTAACTTCACTGAGATAGATATTGAGGAAAAAAATGAAGTTATTGAACAACTTTGGTTTACTATAAAACTTAAAAGTATGGTACTTGGTTTTGGTATTTTTTATAGACCTCCTAAATTTAATGCCCTGCACGCTCTCAATATCCTGGAAAATTCCGTAAGTAATATTGTGCCTCTTTGTGATGAACTGGTTCTTCTTGTTGACATAAACATTAACCTTTTAGAACATACTAACATTAATGATAATTTTGAAAATCTTCTTGATTCTTTCAACTTCCAGCAGATCGTTGTAAACCCTACAAGACTTGCTGTGCGGAAGGCCAGCTTGATCGATGTCATTATTCTTTCCAATAAGGACTTGCTCTCTGGCGATGTTTTCCATCACGATTTGCATGAGGTTTCCGACCACCAATTGATATATTGCTCCCTCAAAATTGCAGTTCCTCCTAAACTTCCCAAGTTTGTTGAATTTAGAGATTTCAGGGATTTTGAGGAATACAGGTTCAATACTGATCTACGTAACATTAATTGGGGTCTAATATTGGATACCGAAGGCCTAGACGATAAAGTTTCTATACTCAGCGATTGTATCTTGCAATTATTTGACATGCACGCTCCTAAACGAACAGTCCGAGTGACGCGACCTAAGTCCCCTTGGTTCACTGATGTTCTGAAAATTATGAAAAATCATCGCAATAAATTATTTTCTAAATTTAAAAAATCAAAAAAACCCGAAGATTGGGATGCATATAAAGAAATGCGCAACATGTTTACACAAGCAACACGTAACGAAAAAAAAGCATATCTCAATTTTGTAAGTAGAAAAAAAAATAGTAAATTATTGTGGCAAACAATGAATGATATGAATGTTTATAATAAAAGGTCAAATAATTTTTTAATACCTTCTCATTTAAAAGATCCGCAAAAGATAAACAATTTTTTTGTCGAATCTGTTAGGAATATTTGTCCCATTGTTAAACCTGAAACTCGTGAATTTTATTTACAAAATTTTGCCAGTGATTGTCGATTTGAGGGTTTTCATGTGCAGGACGATGATGTATGTTGGGCGATTTCTCAGCTGAAGTCTAACGCTGCGGGACCGGATGGTTTAACCTTGCAAATGATCAGACTCTGTTGTCCCACAGTTGTTCCGTTTCTCGTGCATATTTTTCAGAAATCTCTCCAAGAGGGTAGGTTTCCATCACAATGGAAGTCTGCAGCGATTACTCCGATTCCCAAATCGAGCAATCCGTCGAACTTTTCAGACCTGCGCCCCATAAGTTTGTTGAGTGTTTTATCAAAGGTGTTCGAAAAGATTCTAAACCGGCAGGCTGTGCAATATTTGCAGGAAAGCGATCTATTTTTCAGGTATCAATCCGGTTTTCGAAGAGGATACAGTACCTCATCTGCGCTGGGTAATATTTTGGATGACATTCTCAGGGCCTCTGATAACGGAAAAATGTCAGCGCTGGTACTACTAGACTACAGCAAGGCATTTGATACCCTTGACCCCCACCTTTTAGCAGCTAAGCTTCATTATTATGGGTTTAGCAATAATTCGGTCACTTTTCTTAAAGACTATCTCCATAATAGATCACAATTTGTCGTTGTAAATAAAATTAGGTCTAGGAGCTTGCCACTGGACAGGGGGGTTCCACAGGGGTCAATTCTAGGCCCTTTGTTGTTCATTATTTTCACAGCGGATATGTTTAATCATTGTCCGGAATGGCTTGCATCAATATGCGGACGACAGCCAAATTTTAACTAGTTTCCGTCGATCAGATTGCGAAGAGGCAGAATTAAGAATTAATCGCTGTTTGAACTCAATATATACTTATTCGGAAAATAATGGTCTAAAAATAAACCCTAATAAATCAGCAGTAGTCTACTTTGGTAATGGTGGTGAATGGGCCAGGGATAATCTGAAAATAAGTATGGCGAATGTTCCAATTCCTGCAGTTGCTGAAGTTAAAAATTTAGGAATAATTTTTGATAACAACTTAAGATTCCGGTCACAGGTATCCAAGGTCGTTCAAAGGGCATATGGTTCCTTACGTAACTTGTATAAGAGCAAGCATTTTCTGGACAGAACTCTGAAAAAACAACTTTGTGAGTCCCTTGTCCTGTCCAACTGTAATTATTGTGACTTTGTTTACGGTCCTTGCCTGGATGGTAATTCAAGGTATAGGCTGCAAAAAATACAAAATTCGTGTGTCAGGTTTATTTATGGGCTGAGAGTGCGGGATCATGTCAGTTGTAAGTTGAGTGAACTGAGGTGGCTTAATGTTGAGGATCGGCAGCGTTTGCATCTGGCATGTTTTTTGCATACGTTGTTTAAGGGAGAATCGCCTGAATATCTGTTGGAGAAGCTTACCCGCAGGAACGCCTTGCATGGCCGCAATACTAGGAATAGGGATTTGTTTCAGATACCAAGGCATTCTACTAGTTTATTTAAAGGTTCTTTTAGTTATCTTGCTAGTAAAACTCTAAATGACTTGCCACCAACATTACTAAATTTTTTAAATTTTTCGACTATATATTTCAAAATTAAATATAAAAATTTTCTTCTAAGCCAGTATTAATTTCTACCCAATACATAGATTGTTTTTATGAATGGTTGGGTTCCTTACATTTTGTTAATAATTAGATACCTAGTTTATATTTAGTTAAATATTGATTTATCTTTTGAATTATTATTATTATTATTATAATTATGATTTTTTTGATGTATACCTACTTTTCATCCTAGCTTAGCAACTATAGTTCATACCAAATAAACTTGTAGTTGTGACATCGATGACGCCATTTTTAAAATCGTTATGGCCAACCGTGAAATTATTCGGCGTCGGATTGACTTAATTGGAATTTGAATTTCCCGCTGGTCATTCAGTTGGTAACACCACTTCAAAAAATGTAATGTTGCCAAATGAAATTCTTGACATTTTGAATTTTGATTGCGTTTTGGCAGTTTACGAGTTGTTGGTTTGAGTGCTATTTATTGTGAGCTAGTTTTTCAAAAACAGGTTGTAGTGCGAAGTGTACAAGATGCCGAAGCAGCTTAACAGCCGTTGCAAAGAACTAATCGCATCCTTGTTAGAATATTTCGAACGAGAACGCGATGATAATGGCCCTTTATGTCCCTTAAATGCTGTTAGGAAGGTGAGTTCACAAGTCGTTGATGTCGTGTGACCAAATAGGAATTTCCAATTTGAACTTTATTTTCTCTCATTTTTAGCGCGTAGCAGAGGCTTTGAACTTAAGTATGTCCACTGTCTGTGCTATTTCAAAGGCAATCAAAAATAACGAAGTTGTGGAATCGCCTTCTAAGAAACAATGCACTTCAAAGAGAGTCTGTGATGTTTCAAAGCTCGATAGCAGTGCTATACGATGGAACTTCCTGATATTGCTGTTAAACGCATATCATTTTTGAGGTCTTATCTAAGACTGAAACAGGAGGCTTTGTAGAGCTTTGTACCAGTTTGTTTTCTTGGACGAGACTTGAATGTTTCAAAATGGTACCATTAATCGCTCTTGGCAAGACAATAACAAGCGAGGTGTTAAAACTACCAAAGTTGGTGGTAAAAGGTGAATATAAACATGAATACAGAGAGCAGTTGTATTAGATGTACAAATTAAATGCTTTTTTAGATATATCATACTTCATGCTGGCAATGAAAATGGATTGATTGAAGGTGCATCGCTCGTATTATCATCGAAAACTCGACTTAACGACTATCATGGGGAAATGAATCAGCAAAACTTTGTACGTTGGTTCGAAAATCAGCTGCTGAAGAACTTGACTGAACCATCTGTCATTGTTATAGACAATGCTCCTTACCACAGCATGTTATTAACGAAGGCACCTAATAATTCGTCTTCCAAGGCTGAAATTCAAAATTGGTTAACCGAACAGAAAGTTGAGTATCCAAATACAGCATTGAAATCTGAACTTGTTACCATTGTTGCAAGGTAAGTACCTACAATACCAAAATTGTATGCATTTTATGCTCAACTTTTCAAGTATTGCTTTTTCAGGAATAAACCAACAAAAAAGTATGTGGTAGATGACTTGGCAGAACAGTATGGATATAAAGTTCTACGACTACCTCCATGCCACTGCACGTTTAACCCGATTGAACTTATTTGGGGAATTGCAAAAAACTATTATAACCGACATATTGGCAGAGATGGTTATACTTAAGATGCTTGTTCAAAAATGTGGCGAGAGGCACTGGAAACTGTTACCCCTGAAATGTGGAAATAATTGACGAGTGGTATAACAGGGAACAAGTAATGGACAGGCAAGAGGTTCTTCCACTTTTTATCAATGTTGATGAAGACTCTAGCGATTCTAGCGATTTCAGTGATCCAGAATAATTGAAAATATTTTTGATGGTTCAAATATTCATAATATTCAATTATTTATAGTATTTAGAGTGGCTGTTAATAAAATGGGTACTGATTATATTTTATGTGATGATTGACAATTGAGTTGTTATTAAATATCTATTAAACCAAGCTTTGAAACAATGTTTATAATTCAAGTAATAAATGTTTGCATTATATTATAATATAATCCATTAATTTTTCTGAAAATATTTTGACCAAAGGAAAATATGCAAGAGACGGCAACGCTGTGCCGGTCGAGCTTGACAACCCAACTATAAGTTTATTTGGTATGAACTATATATACTTTGATCCTATAGTCATTATACTACAATGTAATATTCTTTTGAATGCTCGGTTAACAACAGCTTTGCTGAATTTCGCCGAGTCGAAAATAAAGGCTTTATTTATTTATTTATTTATTTATTTATAAATAATAATATTACATTGTAACGAAAAAAGAAAAAAAAAGAGGGGGAAAAAATTAAATAAGTGAAATTTTTTAAAAAAAAATAGCAACTTACTAAAAAAAAGGAAAAAAAAAATAATTTGGAAGATAAAAAAAACTATTGGTTTATATAGCTATAGGAAAAAAATCTTAGCAATAAATGCATAACATAATGATATGTACAGGGTGGCCGTTTAAGAGGGGCCTATACCTTATCTCGAAATTTACAAGGGCTGTTAAAAAAACTTAAATACAAAAGTTGTTTCTAATAAAATTATCTACAACTTTTTTGTATTGTTTTTGTTTTCACTCTACTATATACAGGGTGGACAAATAAAATTTCCCTTTTTTTAATAGAACACCCTATATTTTAATACACTTTTTTATAGCCCTTCGAAAGACAAATCCAACGATATACTGGTCATGTTTCTGTGATAAGCCGTTTCGAACTTATTAGCGATTATCTTCAGGATTTGGGGTAATTTTCAACAGTCATTGTTACATGACTCATAAACTTCTAGAACTTTTTTTTGCATGATATTCTCTGTAAAATAATGCTCTTCTTCAGACTATATTCAAATTTGAAATATTTGCTTTTAAAACACGGTGTTGCCATGTTTCGCAAATTGTTACTGGAAATGGGTCTGTGATGCACCGTTTCGGCCTGATTAGCAATTATCTTCAGTTCTAGCACAATATTTTATCTGTCCAAGTCGCCCGGTGAATCACAAACATATGTCTATTTTCCGTCGACCATCTATTAACGTGCTTTATTAATGTATAGAAAATTGTTCAATAATGCCACCATTAATGCATAAAAAGCACTATTTCAGCTAATCTACTACAAAATAAGACATTTTTTTCGTTCAACAGGGATGACATGAGATATTGTGCTAGAACTGAAGATAAACGCCAATAATCAGGTCGAAAGGGTGTATCACAGATCCATGTCCAGTATATCGTTAAATTTGTCTTTTGAAAGGCTATCCAAAAACTCGAAAATTTACAGGAGGTCCCATTTAAAAAAATTGAAAAGCGTAACATTTTGCGAAACGTGGCAACACCGCATTTTTAAAGCAAATATTTCAAATTTGAACATAGTCTAAAGAAGAGCATTATTTTACAGAAAATATCATGCAATTTTTTTTTTTAAATTATGAGTCACGTAACAATGACTGTCGAAAATTACCCCAAATCCTGAAGATAATCGCTAATAAGTTCGAAACGGTAGATCAGAGACACATGACCAGTATATCGTTGGATTTGTCTTTCAAAGAGCTTTGTAAAAATGTAATAAAATATAGACTGAACTTCGTTGACCAGTCAGAAACAACTACTCCGAGGGCAAATACCCCTACCGGCGTTGAATTACACTGATTGGTCTGAGCTTTCGTTGGCAATGGAAATTGTTAGAACGATTTTTTCAGGTAATGACCAACGTGAATACAATGACACTACGGTCCCTGTTTGGGAATCGGCCCACTGCGCAGTGGACTCAGGCTTCCCGTGCCAATCCTTGACGCGTTTCGTCCTTGTTAGGACTCATCAGAAGGACATAGGCTGAAGCTCCCTGTCCAAGCAAAACCGAAACAGGGACCGTAGTGTCATTGTATTCACGTAAAAAAAATTAAATTTTATTTGTCCACCCTGTATATGGTAAAGTGACAACAAAAACAATACAAAAAACTTGTAGATAATTTTATTAGAAACAACTTTTGTATTTAAGTTTTTTTTACAGCCCTCGTAGATTTCAAGATAAGGTATAGGCCCCTCTTAAACGGGCCACCCTGTACTCTTATTGTGACACAAACGTATTTTCTAGCTTTTAAGGATGAAGGGGAAAATGAAGTTTCAGTAAATTCAATTGTTTATGACGAAAAGAGAAGCTGGCCAGTTGGTTTTAACCTGTGCTATATAACTTATTCACACACACAGAAAAATCGCAGAAAATCACTTTTTTTCATCATTAATTTGATTCAAATTATTGGATTAATCTCGATCAAAAAAAAAACCGAATCCAAAAAAGTTTCAAAGTTCCAGTAATCATTCGTGATTAATTCATTAGCGCAATCAATGTAGTCTAGAAAAAATACATTTAACTTAGCGAAGCAGCACATTTGTATGAATTATAAAAAATATTTTATCTACCAGTAAATTAGCATATTACCGTTATATTACTTATGTATTAATTTTTAAAAAATGTATCCCACCTATATCTATTGTAATTTCAAAATCTTAATAAATGACTTTTTTTTTTAGGCTTATGATTGATGAATATCTAGAGGATGACATTAAAAATGAAATAGAAGTATTAGAGATTGAACTAATGGATCCAAATTAAGGAATATTTGTGAAGGAAGAGAAACATACAAGAAGAGCCAATTCATCAGGACCAGATATTTTTAGAAAATTCCAATGCTACACTTGCAATGCTTTATTTAGAACTAAATCAAATTTAAAATTTCATTTAGTGACACACTTCGATATTTTCCTTTTGAATGTGACACTTGCAGAGCAAAATTTAAACGGAAATTCGATTTGAAAATTCACAAACAAAAACATTCGGATATTTATCCATTCGAATGTGACACTTGCGAAGTAAAATTTAAACAAAAAGGCGCTTTGAAGACCTAAAACTACCTGGCCTTACAATTAAGTTTGCGGATGATACAACTGCAGCTATATCGGCTGATAACGAAAAAGAAGCGATGAAGAAGTTGGATGAAATTTGTGACCATATCAGTTCCTGGTGTTTTAGTAATAAGCTTATTCTCAACAACTCAAAAAGAGTAACCATACATTTTTATAACTCCAAACCGAAAATTGAGCTCAAGGAAACCGAAGAAGCTGTAAAATTTCTAGGAACTTATCTTGACAAACAACTTCAATGTCACACTCAAGTGGATCATGTATGCTCCAAACTCAATTCCGCCTATTTTGCCCTACTCAAGCTTAGACAAGTCGTCGAAAGACACGCGCTATTGTCAGCTTACTATGCCCTAGCCTACCATCACATGTCTTATAATATCATTCTATGGGGACAAGCTGTTGGCGTGGGTAGAGTATTCATCATCCAAAAGCGGATAGTAAGGTAAATATATGGCCTTAAATCACAGGAAAGCTGCAGTCCAACCTTCAAGGACCAAAAACTACTTACTCTTCCGTCCATCTATATATATAAGTGTGCGATATATGTATATAAAAACAAAGATAGATTTCTAAAAAATGGAGAAAATCATCTATATTCTACTAGGAAAAGCAACGAACTTAGCCTTCCACGACATAGCACTGCTTTATTTGAGAAGTCTCCTCAATATGCATGTATAAAGGTCTACTATAGACTACCAGGAGAAATAAAGACTGAACAGACTGAAAAAAGATTCAAAGTTAAATTGAAGCAATTTCTCTGCGAAAATTGTTTCTATTCCTTTAGTGACTTTATGAATAAAAATGTAAATGGGAATGTTTAATACTATGCCTCTCTACGTCAACGCGATTTAGTTGCTCTATGTTATATAATAATTGTTGTGACTGTTTATATACTAAGTTTATTGAAATACTTGATGTTATTATTGTAAATTTTTTATTATTAAGTACCTACTATTATTTTTTTATTATTACTATATTTTTTACTATTATCATGATTCAATATTGTGACAAAGCCACATTTACATTGTAAATCTAAGGTGAATAAAATTAAATGAAATGAAAAAAAATGAAGAATCACAAACTAACACATTTGGACGTTTATCCTTTTGAATGTGATACTTGTAAAGCAAAATTTCAACGAAAAGGCGATTTGAAGAATCACAAATTGACACATTCGGATATGTATTCTTTTGAATGCGACACTTGCAAAACATCATTTGAAGAATCATCAATTAATTCACTCAGATATTGTTCCTTTCGAATTTAACACTTGCAAAGCAAAATTTAAACAAAAAGGTACTTTGAAAAGGCACATTTCAACACATTCGGATATTTATCCTTTTGAATGTGACACATGCAAATCAAAATTTAAACGAAAAGACTATCTAAAGGATCACATATTAACACACTTGGATGGAAAAAAGTTTAAATTCAACATTTAAACAAAGAAGTACTTTGAAAGGGCACATTTCAATACATTCGGATATTTATCCTTTTGAATGTGACACTTGCAAAGCAAAATTCAAACGAAAAGGCATTTTGGAAATTCACAAACTAACACATTCGGATATTTATCCTTTTGAATTGTAACACTTGCAAAGCAGAATTTAAACTAAAAAGCGGATTAAAAAGTCACAAACTAACACACTCGGAGATTTATTCTTTTGAATGTAACATTTGCAAAGCAAAATTTAAACAAGAACTCGGATTGAAGAATCACAAACAAACACATTCGGATATTTATCCTTTTGAATGTAAAACTTGCAAAGCAAAATTTAAACGGAAATTCAATCTAAAGGATCACATGTTAACACACTCAGATATTTATTGTTTTGAATGTAACACTTGTAAAGCAAAATTTAAACGTAAAAAAATTTAAGCTAAATTCCGTTCTAAAGATTCATCAGCTGATACTCTCGGATATTTATCCTTTTGAATGTGACACTTGCAAAGCAAAATTTAAACGGAAATGCAATTTAAAGGAACACATTACAACACATTCGAAGATTTATCCTTTCGCATGTATTTGAAGAATCACAAACTAACACATTCGGATATTTATTTTTTTAAATGTAACATTTGCAAAACAAATTTTAATCGAAAATTCGAATTGAAGAATCACCAACTGATACACTCGGATGTTTTTCCTTTTGAATGTGATACTTGCAAAGCAAAATTTAAACGAAAAAGCGATTTAAAGCGTCACCAACAACCAATTCACTCGGGTAAACTTCTTTTTGAATGTGCCACTTGTAGAGCAAAATTTAAACAAAAAAGCAATTTGAAGAAACACATATTAAGGCATATTCGGATGAGAATAATTTAAAATGCAACGTCGAAGTTGATATTAGTGGTAATTTAAAACAACATTCAGTGACGCATTCAGTTGAATAACTGTTAAATTTAATGTTTGCTCTGTGAAATTCAAATGTGAAACAATTTTGAATGTCCATTTAGCATTCACAATGTGTTGAATAACAATATCATATACATATATCTTAACATTCGTACTATTTTCACCCAAACCTAAAGTTGTGATGTTCATATGCTTCCTAGTAAACAGTGAACCTCAAAAAAAATTTCCTACGACTGCCTCTGAAAATGGAGTTTTTCGCTCGCTAGGCAACCTCTGAAATTAGAGTTTTTCGCACAGCGTGCGAAAAAGTTTTTCACACGCTTCAAGTTTTCTAACAAATGAAAATTACATATTTGGTTGTTTCATTTTGCAGTTGTAGGAAATAGTTATTTTCCTAACAAGTGCGCAAAGTGTTACTTTTCCGCACGCAAACACAGTTATACGAACGACGCGAAGCGGAGTTCGGATACGTGTTTGCGTGCGGAAAAGACACTTTGCGCACGTGTTAGGAACAACATTTTTCCTACGAGCTTCATATCAGGTAGGTAATAACAAAAATTAAAAAAAAAAAAACGATAATTTGTTTAATTATTTTTAATTAACTTGAAAGGAACCTATGCATTTATCAAAAAATTACATAACAGAAACAAATAACAGAAAATCCTCGTCAGAGCTGTTCATCTTAAAGCGTTTAAATTTGATGAGAAAGTTTATAGATTTTTGCATATAAATAGAGAACAAATCTGATGGGTCAAAGTTAATTTATAATTGGTGTTTGTATAGATGTTGGCTGATATAGAAATAGAGGAAAAATTTGTCATCATGTGTCAAAGTCGACAGGTGCACTTATTGTTGCTTGACAATTATAATTACTTTTCGGCACTCAGTGCGGATAAGGCCTGTATCCGCACTGAGTGCGGAAAAGTGTAACTTTGAGCCCGGAAATGCGTGCGGAAAAGTACTACTTTGCGCACGCTCGTAGGAAAAGCATTTTTCCTACGAGCGTGCGCAAAGTAGTACTTTTCCGCACGCATTTCCGGGCTCAAAGTTACACTTTTCCGCACTCAGTGCGGATACAGGCCTTATCCGCACTGAGTGCCGAAAAGTAATTATAATTGTCAAGCAACAATAAGTGCCTGTCGACTTTGACACATGATGACAAATTTCTCCTTTGTTTCTATATCAGCCAACATCTATACAAACACCAAATATAAATTAACTTTGACACATTGTCAGATTTGTTCTCTATTTATATGCAAAAATCTACAAACTTTCTCATCAAATTTAAACGTTTTAAGATGAGCAGCTCTGACGAGGATTTTCTGTTATTTTTTTTTGTTATGTAATTTTTTGATAAATGCATAGGTTCCCTTCAAGTTAATTAAAAATAATTAAACAAATTATCGTTTTTTTTTTTTTTTAAATTTTTGTTATTACCTACCTGATATAAAGCTCGTAGGAAAAATTTTGTTCCTAACTCGTGCGCAAAGTGTCTTTTCCGCACGAAAACACGTATCCGAACTCCGCTTCGCGTCGTTCGTATAACTGTGTTTGCGTACGGAAAAGTAACACTTTGCGCACTTGTTAGGAAAATAACTATTAAAAAACTCGTTTGAAAACCTTTTTTCACACTTGCTCGACTTGTGGAACTCGCCTACGGCTCGGTCCAACAAACTGTCTCGCCGTGCGAAAAAAGTCGTTTTCAAAACTTGTTGTTTAAATAACTATTGTAATTCTGAAGTCATCAAACTTAACTGAGACCTCGAATGTAATAGTGTCCCCCTGCATTTTTCCGCTGAAATTATTACCGTAGACAATAAAACTTCAGGTTCACTTAAAAATACCGCCGAATTTGTATTCTTGCGCTCACTTACCAAATTATTGTCCTTATCATTATTTTTCTCTTGACTATCGTCATGTAATAAACCACTATGTTTTCTGTTACAATGCTGACATGCCTTATACGTACAATTACTTACTCTTACTCCATATCCTGGTTTTAAGCAATTTTGATTTTTTTACAGCTTCTCTCTTTCCTACTAAATTTAAGCCCAATAGTTTTTTACAGGAATATAATTGATGAAATTTATTGGATTTGCAAAAAGTGTTTTCTACATAAAATTATGATGTGCCCTCGGATATTTATCCTTTCGAATGTGAAATTTGCAAAACAAAATTTAAACGTAAATATCAATTGACGTGTCACAAACTGACACACTCGGATATTTATTCTTTTGAATGTGACAGTTGCCAAACAAAATTTAAGCTAAAACAATATTTGAATAAGCACCAACTGATACACTTGGATATTTATCGTTTTGAATGTGAAACTTGCAAAGCAAAATTTAAACGTAAATATCAATTGACGAATCACAAACTGACACACTCGGATGTCTATTCTTTTGAATGTGACACTTGCAAAACAAAATTTAAACGAAAAAGCAATTTGAAAAAACACATATTGAGGCATTTGGATTAGAAAAATTTAAATTAAACATACAACACAGAAGTTAATAGCAGTCGTAATTTGAATGCTGTGTCTAAAATTTTGGTACTGGTAACACATTTATTTTTCACCGGTAGTTTTGATGACGTTATCCATATCATATGACGCATAGATACCAGGATTTAAGTGAATCCCGGTGTTTTCATTTTGTTTTTATCGTTATTTTAAGGGTTTTTCGAAACTGCGATCTGATTAATTGGATCATCAATCCATCAGATTTCAGGATTTCACTCACGTTGCTATTGAGATGAATTCGTGGATACTCCTCATCAGCTGATTGTTATTTTAGGTTAGATTATTAGTGTTTTCATCACTTTTTTGAAATATTTCAAACAATGAAAGTTAGTTTAGGTTCGAGATACCTTATACAAATGATTTGCGTTCGGAAATGTCGAACAACTCATCCCAGATTAGAAGTAATCTTCTATTAGATGATAGTAAACTAACCCTAATACTCTGTACTATGATTTACTAGGCTAGGAAAAAAAAAAAAATTAAAAAAAAAAAGATTAAGAAATAAAACAAACAAAAAAAAGGAAATTTCAATTATTATTTTTATTTTTAACTACCTACTACAATTAAGTTTTTATTAATAGGTGTACATGTACAGGGTAGTCCAAATTGGACACTTTCTTATGAAAACACCCTTCATTTTTAGAGATAGAAAAAAATGGACCCCCCACCCTGAGGGTCAAATTTTTTGAAATCATAATTGGGTGCATATCGCATTTTGATATTTTCAACCGTTTAGCCGTTAGAGGGCGATAAGAGAGTGTCCAATTTGGATCACTCTATATATAATAATATTTGGTATTTATAGATATGGTATATGGTAATATTAGGTATACAGGTCTGGCAAGCGAACATCTTACAGGCCAATTTTAATGCAATAGAATGAAATATCTAGAAAAAGTCTAAGGTTAAATAGAGAACGAACACGATTTCCCCTGTTCCACCTCCAATAAGACGACGGCCGACGGCGGAGTCGGAGAAGACTAGCCGGTGTTGCCGTTCCATAGAATATTTATGCACCATGCATGATTAGGGATAGTAATGCATCGTGAATTATTTTTATCATGTAACCTTGATTTGGTGGTTATTGAAATCAATATTTTGACAGATATGAATGAAATTCTTATACATATCTACATTTTTAGAACTTTTTGTTTAAAAAAAAAAGTTATGCACTCGGCAAAAAAAAAGAAATTTGTAAAAAATATTATCTAGTATTCCAACATAAGAATGGTCAAAAATAATTTATTATTATTCTCGCAAGATAACATTTATTTGCGATAAAGAAAGAACATTATTTCGTTTTTAATAGTTGGAAGCATGGCAACTCTGCCCGTCGCCTTTCCATGGCGCGCATCGCGGACTCGATCTGGCTGCGCTGGCTCCTCGGCGGCTCGCTTATTCTAACAGCGTTTTGCGGACGAAATATTAAATAGATATTTTTAAAAAAAATGTATTCGCGTGGAAAAAAAATTTTTTTTTTTTGGTTTTTTATCACAAGGACGGGTTAGTTTGAACTGAAATAACACACTACAAAGGCTGGTAGATATTACGATACATTTGGCAACGCTGCAACGAGGAATTGTTTTGTTACCACAGTATTCCCCTCTCTCAAGAAATCGTTCTCTTGAGTCCTCGGGCCGGTGGAAGGGGAATCTGTTGGAGCCCGCTTATTCTCTGTCCTTATTCCACTAAAGCCTTTGCCTATCAAATTGACATCTCTTTCTATAGCACTGGAAATCTCCGCATGTAAGAAGCTGGCTTGCCAACCGTGTATACATAAATATAGAACGAATAAGTGATAGGGTTGTAGTCAAATTTTAAAATCTTTTTAAATTCTTGTAGCCATTGAAACGAGACTCTTTTTACTTTTTTATGAATGATAAATATAATTATACCAGAATTTTCCATATTGTATTGATTTCTCAAATCCCGAATTTTAATCCCACCTACCTATTGTAATTCCAAAATCCAACTATGAATATAAAAAACGTTTTTTTCAGGTTTATGATATATGATTATTTAGGATGGCATTGAAAACGGAATGGATATTTTTTAATGTGACACTTGTAAAAAACAATCTAACTGAATGACTTTTTTTTTAGGTTTATGATTGATGATGAATACCTAGAGGATGACATTAAAAATGAAATAGAAGTATCAGATACTGATATGATAGATCCAAATGAAGAAATATTTATAAAGGAAGAGAAATGTTCAAGAGATACCAATTCATCAGGACCAGAAGTTTTTAGAAAATTCCAATGTTACACTTGCAATGTTTTATTTAAAACTAAATCAATTTTGAAACAGCATTTAGTGACACATTTGGATATTTTTCCTTTTCAATGTGACACTTGCAAAGCAAAATTTAAACGAAAAAGTAACTTGAAAAGTCACCAACTAAAACACTTGGATAATATTTATCTTTTTGAATGTGACACTTGCAAAGCAAAATTTAAACGAAACTTCGAATTGAAAAGTCACAAACTAACACACTCAAATATTTATTCTTTTGAATGTAACACTTGTAAAGCAAAATTTAAACGTAGAAACCAATTGAAGAATCACAAACTAACACATTCGGATGTTTATCCTTTTGAATGTGATACTTGCAAAGCAAAATTTAAACGAAAACCCGATTTAAATAGACACATATTGACACACTCGGATGTGAAGAATTTTAAATGCAACATTTGCAATACAAATTTTAAGAGAAAGGGCGATTTGAAGAGACACATATTAATACACTTGGACGAGAAGAATTTTGAATGCAAAATATGCAAAGCAAAATTTAAACAGAAATATAATTTGAGAAGGCATATTTCAACACATTTAGATATGTATCCTTTTGAATGTGACACATGTAAATCAAAATTTAAACAGAAAGAATATTTAAAGGATCACATATTAACACACTTGGATGGAAAGAATTTTGAGTGCAACATATGCAATGCAACATTTGAAGAAAGAGGTACTTTGAAAGAGCACATTTCAATACATTCAGTTCGAATGTGACATTTCGCTGGCCCGATATTACATGGTTCTAAGTAACAAAATGCTAAAAATGAGAAAAACGAATTTCAAAAATTTTGCATTTGGAATGAAAATTTGGTAATATTTTTTCAAAACTTTTTTGTTCCAGTTCATTCTTTTGGGTGTGAAAAGAAGGTTAACACACAAAAAAATATTATTATTTACCAAAAAATATATATTTTTTTAATGAAAAAACAACATACAACTTCGTTACTTCAACAAAAAAAAATATTTCTACCAAAAGTGTATCATACAACCTTGGAATATAACAAAATGATTTAGTTATTCAAAAAACAGAAAATATATTATTCTTAAACTAAAGCTTTAATATCCTTGAGAAGAGAAAATGCATTTTTAACTTAACACAAAAAACATAAAATGCAAAAAAGTTGAAAATTTTAACCCTTTCTATAAGGATTTATTGTTCCGCTTCTTTTCCTTATTTGGATTTTGCGGAAGTATAGTTTTATAATATTCATCAACCTATGCAAAAAGAGATATGTATTATAATAGGGTCCTATGAGTCACATAAAACCCTGATATTCTTATGTATCTAAGAGAGACGTATAACAAGGATGTATTGTTTCACATTCAACTTTGTTGTCCGGTAAATTAATAATACCCCTAAAATCGGGTCCTATGTATAAACATACACCTTTGGAATACCAAACTTGTAACGAAAATGACATACACCCTTGTAGTTCTCCTATTTTTATTCATTGTAAGTGTGATATTGTATTCAAACCAGGTTCTATGTGTAGCCCAGACGACATAGTACCTTGTAAGTGTACTAGTCCAATTTTTATAAATTTGTAACATACACCCTTGTTATATTGGGCCAGCGATTTGCAAAGTAAAATTTAAACAAAAAGCCTATTTGAAGAACCACAAACTAACACATTCGAATATTTATCCTTTTGAATGTGATACTTGCAAAGCAAAATTTAAACGAAAAGGCGATTTAAAGATTCACAAACTAAAACATTCGGATATTTATCCTTTTGAATGTGATACTTGCAAAGCAAAATTTAAACGAAAAGGCGAATTAAAGATTCACAAACTAAAACATTCGGATATTTATCCTTTTGAATGTGACACTTGCGAAGCAAAATTTAAATTAAAAAGTCATTTGAGAAGCCACATATTAATACACTCGGATGAGAGGCATTTTAAATGCAACATATGCAACGCCAAATTTAAAAGGAAAAACTCTTTGAAGCAACACATATTAACACACTCGGATGAGAAGAATTTTAGATGCAACATATGCAACGCCAAATTCAAAAGGAAAAGCTGTTTGGAGGAACATATATTAACACACTTGGATGGGAACAATTTTGAATGCAAAATATGCAATGCAAAATTTGAACAGAAATCCGGTTTGCGAAGGCACATTCGAACACACTCGGATTACCCTTTTGAATGCGATATTTGCAAATTAAAATTTAAACGGAAAAGCACTTTGAAGATTCACAAACTAATACATTCGGATATTTATCCATTTGAATGTGACATTTGTAATGCAAAATTTAAACAGAAAGGTAATTTGAAAACCCACACATTAACACACTCGGATGAGAGCAATTTTAAATGCAAAATATGCAATGCAAAATTTAAACAATAAAGTCATTTGAGAAGCCACATATTAATACACTCGGATGAGAGGAATTTTAAATGCAACATATGCAACGCCAAATTTAAAAGGAAAAACTGTTTGAAGCAACATTCACTGACACATTCAGCTAGATAAGTGTAAGTTTGAATGTAATGCTTGCTTTAGTAAATTTAGCATCCCAAACAAATCGATAAACTAGGGTTTCAATGTAACTTTTGTGAATGCGAAATGGACAGTGTCTTTGATTATATTTAATCCCATACCTACAGCCTTTACTGTTTCAAATAGGAAAAAATTTTATATACAAAATCTGACAGATTTTTTCTATATTTTCTGTTAACGAATGTTATTATTAGTGGCGATGAAGTTAGGGATGGAGCCATGGGGGGTTAGGGGGGCAAATCAAAGCTCTGAATCCTGTACTCTTGAGTTGAAGAAATAGTTTTTGGTTTTTTCAAACATTTTTCTTATACCCGTTTTTTTCTACAGTGTTTATTTTATCCGATTATAATTATTTGTGGGACTGAAATATATACATGTCAAACTCTTCTCATCAGTTTTAAATGTGTATGTGTGTTGAAATTTTTATGACAGGTATGGAGTAGCGCTGACGCTATGTGTGCCCATATTTTGCTGTCTGACTATTAGATTTCTATTTTATATTATATTTGCTCGTGGTGTAGGTATACATAATGCGCTTTCAAAAAATAGTTTAGAGATGCTTCTTAAAATTGCAAATTTGCCCGGGTCTCAACTCCAGCTGTCTTGGAGTTGTAAGTGCTGACTGTACAGGCTTTCTATCACTAAAGTACGACCTATTTGGAAATATTAGCCTTCAAAAAATTCTTGCATATTTTCAACGCCACCACCTGGACTATTAGGCCGTGGTCTGATATTTAGACAAGAATGTGAAGAGTGATTTGAAAGACGCATCATGTAACGTCACGTTTTGGCAGATTTAGTAACACGAGAGACGAGAAAGAAGGAGGATATAACGTAGACTGTAGAGAGACGGAGAATGCGAGCCAATGATAATGACAGACGAGGAACGATTAACATAAATCAAGGATTATAATCAAAGCGGATTGCTTATTATTTTCAAGCGCTGATACCCTTGTGACGACATTACAGATACGTGCTTGTCTGTTGTGAAGCCTTTCGTCTTTATACTCCGGCTTATGCGTTAAGTCTAAAAGTTGTATGAGGGAGGGAATAATTTTAAGAAGTTTTACTTCTTAACACGTGTCCGATGCACATATGATTTTTTCTTATGTTTTATTAAAGTTGGGAAAATTAGGAATGTCACCCTTCCCCTCAAACCAGAGGCTTTCGCTACGTCCCTGGATAAAGCCAGTTATTAAAAAATAAGAGACTCCTTTATCTCTTGAAAGCTCTCGCAATAAGTCAGAAATAACTCTTAACATTAATTACACTTGGTAGTTACAATGAGAAAAAAAATCCAATCTAGACTAGGAAAAAATAAATAAATAAAAAATAATAAGTAAATAAATAAAACAAAAAAAATAAATAAAAAATGTAAATTTTAATTCTAATTTTTATTTTAGAACATTGTAAATAAACTACTACAACTAAGTTGTTATTAACAGGTGTGCATGTACAGGGTGGTCCAAATTGGACACTTTCTTATGGAAACACCCTTTATTTTTAGAGATAGAAAAGAAAAAACCCCTCCCACCCTGAGGGTCAAATTCCATGAAATCATGATTGGTGCATATCGCATTTTGTTATCTTCAACCGTTTAGCCGCTAGAGGGCGATAAGAAAATGTCAAATTTGGACCACCCTGTACATAATATTATTTCATATTAAGGCATATAGGTGGTGGTATATGATATGGTAATATTAGGTATATACATCAGAATGAATAAGTGATAGGGTTGCAGCTAAATTTTAAAATCTTTTTAAATCTTCTTAGATATTGAAACGCGACTCTTTTTGCTTTTATATTAGTATTAAAACTAATTCTATTACAACTTTCCATATTTTGTTAATTTTTCGAATCTCGAATTTCACTCTCACCTATCTAGTGTAATTCCAAAATCTAATTATGAATCTGAAAAATGTTTTTTTTTAGGTTTATAATAAATAAATATAATAATAATAATAATAAATGCCTTTTATTTCACCAAAAATATAGTTTATAAAACATTGATAATAGACAACGAGATCTAGCTTATGCTACTCCATCTAACCGTCTTTGTTCTTGAAAACTATCTATATTACTATTAATTAACCCAAGCAAGTAGATAAATAGATACAACAATAATATTCGACTTAAGTTAACGAGATATAGATATACAATCCACACAAAAAAAATAAATAGAATAAACAAAATAAAATAAATCAGTCGAATGACGGTTGTTAATATATTTTTGTACATGCATAAAATTTCCACTTTGTAATATGATCTTTGCAATAAGCTGGATACATGTGCCTCAAATTTTAGTTGAGTGTCCAGAAAAATCCTTAAGTTTTTTTTACAGCTAGAGGGCGTTAACACCGCATTATTAATTTTTATGTCAAAATTATTTATTGAAGATAAACCAAAAGTATAACTTGTTAAGGGTATACAATTTACATTATTTGATTAAATTTAAATTTGGCTGTGTAGGGGTCCGAGCGCTCGGACCCATATCCTGGAGGATACGGGTCCGAGCGCTCGATTCCATATTTTCAAAGATCCAGGTCCGATCTTAGAATATTTAATAAGTAAAATTTAAATGTGAAACGATTTTAAATGTCCATTTAGCATTCACAATGTGTTGAATAACAATATCATATACATATATCTCAACATTCGTACTATTTTCACCCAAACCTAAAATTGTGATGTTCATATTCTTCCTAGTAAACCCCAATACATTTTGTAATTCTGAAGTCATCAAACTTAACTGAGACCTCGAATGTGATAGTGTCCTAAGTCTTTGCATTTTTCCGCTGAAATTATTACTGTAGACAATAAAACTTCAGGTTCACTTAAAAATACCGCCGAATTTGTATTCTTGTGCTCACTTACCAAATTATTGTACTTATCATTATTTTTCTCTTGACTATTGTCATGTAATAAACCACTATGTTTTTTGCTACAATGCTGACATGCCTTACACGAACAATTACTTACTCTCACTCCATATCCTGGTTTTAAGCAATTCCAACACACTTTTGATTTTTTTACAGCTTCCCTCTTTCCCACTAAATTTAAGCCCAAAAATTTTTTACAGGAATATAATTGATGCAATTTATTGGATTTGCGAAAAGTGTTTCCTACAAAAAATTATGATGTACCCTCGAATATTTATCCTTTCGAATGTGAAATTCGCAAAACAAAATTTAAACGTAAATATCAATTGACGAGTCACAAACTGACACACTCGGATATTTATTCTTTTGAATGTGACACTTGTAAAGCAGAATTTAAAGAAAAAAGCCTTTTTAATAGACACCAATTAATTCACTCGGATATTTATCCTTTTGAATGTGACAGTTGCCAAACAAAATTTAAGCTAAAACAATATTTGAATAAGCACCAACTGATACACTTGGATATTTATCGTTTTGAATGTGCCACTTGCGAAGTAAAATTTAAACGAAAAGGTGATTTAAAGAAACACGAACTGACACACTCAGATATGTATCATTTCGAATGTGACACTTGCAAAGCAAAATTTAAACAAAAACAGATTTGGAAGAAACATTGTCAAATACTACACTCGGATATTTATCCTTCCAAATGTGAAACTTGCAAAGCAAAATTTAAACGTAAATATCAATTGACGAATCACAAACTTACACACTCGGATGTCTATTCTTTTGAATGTGACACTTGCAAAACAAAATTTAAACAAAAAAGCAATTTGAAAAAACACATATTGAGGCATTTGGATTAGAAAAATTCAAATTAAACATACAACACAGAAGTTAATACCAGTGGTAATTTGAATGCTGTGGCTTAAATTTTTGGTACTGGTAACACATTTATTTTTCACCGGTAGTTTTGATGACGTTATCCATATCATATGACGCATAGATACCAGGATTTAAGTGAACACCGGTGTTTTGATTTTGTTTTTATCGTTATTTTAAGGGTTTTCCGAAACTGCGATCTGATTAATTGGATCATCAATCCTATCAGATTTCAGGATTTCACTCACGTTGCTATTGAGATGAATTCGTGGATACTCCTTATCAGCTGATTGGTATTTTAGGTTAGTTTATTAGTGTTTTCATAACTTTTTTGAAATATTTCAAACAATAAAAGTTAGTTTAGTTTCGAGATACCTTATACAAATGATTTGCGTTCGGAAATTTCGAACAACTCATCCCAGATTAGAAGTAATCTTCTATTAGAGGATAGTAAACTAACCCTACTACCCTATACTATGATTTACTAGGCTAGGAAAAAAAAAAAAAATAATAAAAAAAAAAAAGATTAATAAATAAAACAAACAAAAAAAAGGAAATTTCAATTACAGTAGTGTCGCGATAATCCGATCCCGCGATAAGCCGTATGCTTCTGTAATCCGCATCGCATTTTCATTCCCTTGATGTACTCTATAATCCGGATTTTACTTGATTTAGTAATACGAATTCATTTACATGACTGTTGAAAATAAAAACACAGGTTTTCACTTGTCGTTTTGTAACTGCGTTCAAGTGGATAGATAGTTTTTACATGTCTACACGCATCATTTAACACGCAGCGACCTTCCTCATTGTGTAGACTTTTTCAAAGAAAATGGCACCTATTAAACGCAAACACAAAACTTTAAGTCTCAACGAAAAGTCAGCGATTATAGGCGAGCTGAAACGCGGAGTTAGTGGCAAATATTTAGCTTTAAGTATGGAGTAGGGGCTTCAACCATCAGCGACATTCAGAAAAAGCGGACTGTAAAATGCCTTAGTAATCCGAATAATTTGATAATCCGGATTGGTCTGGTTTTAATTGATCCGGATTATCGCGACACTACTGTATTATTTTTATTTTTAACTACTACAATTAAGTTTTTATTAATAGGTGTACATGTACAGGGTGGTCCAAATTGGACACTTTCTTATGAAAACACCCTTCATTTTTAGAGATAGAAAAAAATGGACACTCAGGGTGGAGTGTCAAATTTTTTGAAATCATGATTGGGTGCATATCGCATTTTGATATTTTCAACCGTTTAGCCGTTAGAGGGCGATAAGAGAGTGTCCAATTTGGATCAATCTATATATAATAATATTTGGTATTTATACATATAAGTGGTGGTATATGGTAATATTAGGTATATACATAAATATAGAACGAATAAGTGATAGGGTTGCAGTCAAATTTTAAAATCTTTTTAAATTCTTGTATGCATTGAAACGAGACTCTTTTTACTTTTTTATGAGTGATAAATATAATTCTACCAGAATTTTCCATATTGTATTAATTTCTCAAATCCCGAATTTTAATCCCACCTACCTATTGTAATTCCAAAATCTAACTATGAATCTAAAAAACGTTTTTTTTTTTTAGGTTTATGATATATGATTATTTAGGATGGCATTAAAAATGAAATGGATATTTTTGAATGTGACACTTGTAAAAAACAATCTAACTGAATGACTTTTTTTTTAGGTTTATGATTGATGATGAATATCTAGAGGATGACATTAAAAATGAAATAGAAGTATCAGATATTGAATTGATAGATCCAAATAAAGAAATATTTATAAAGGAAGAGAAATGTTCAAGAGATACCAATTCATCAGGACCAGATGTTTTTAGAAAATTCCAATGTTACACTTGCAATGCTTTATTTAAAACCTAATCAATTTTGAAACAGCATTTAGTGACACATTTGGATATTTTTCCTTTTCAATGTAACACTTGCAAAGCAAAATTTAAACGAAAAAGCAATTTGAAAAGTCACCAACTAAAACACTTGGATATTATTTATCTTTTTGAATGTGACACTTGCAAAGCAAAATTTAAACGAAAATTCGAATTGAAAAGTCACAAACTAACACACTCAAATATTTATTCTTTTGAATGTAACACTTGTAAAGCAAAATTTAAACGTAGAAACCAATTGAAGAATCACAAACTAACACATTCGGATGTTTATCCTTTCGAATGTGAAACTTGCAAAACAAAATTTAAGTTAACATCCAATCTAAAGATTCATCAGCTGATACACTCGGATATTTATCTTTTTGAATGTGACACTTGCAAAGCAAAATTTAAACGAAAAAGCGATTTAAAAAATCACAAACTAACACATTCGGATATTTATTTCTTTAATTGTAACATTTGCAAAGCAAAATTTAAACGAAAATTCGAATTGAAGAATCACGAACTGATACACTCGGATATTTTTCCTTTCGAATGTGATACTTGCAAAGCAAAATTTAAACGAAAAAGCAATTTTAAGCGTCACCAACAACTTATCCACTCGGATAAACTTCTTTTTGAATGTGCCACTTGTAGAGCAAAATTTAGACAAAAAAGCAATTTAAAGAAACACATATTAAGACATATTCGGATGAGAATAATTTAAAATGCAACGTCGAAGTTAATATTAGTGGTAGTTGAAAACAACATTCAGTTGAATAACTGTAAGTTTACATTTAATGCTTGCTCTGTAAAATTTAAATGTGAAACATTTTGAATGTCCATTTAGCATCCACAATGTGTTGAATAAAAATAACAAATATATATGTATATCTCAGCATCCATACTATTGTCACCCAAACCTAATATTGTGATGTTCATATGCTTCCTAGTAAGCCCCAATAAATTTTGTAATTTTGAAGTCATCAAACTTGACTGAGACCCCGAATGTAATAGCGCCCTAACCCTTCACATTTTTCCGTTAAAATCATTACCGTAGACAATAAAACTTCCCAATTTTCAAGTTCACTTAAAAATACCGCCGAATTTGTATTTTTACGCTCACTTACCGAATTATCCTTATCATTATTCTTCTCTTGACTATTGACATGTAATAAACCACTATGTTTTTTGTTACAATGTTGACATGCCTTATACATACAATTACTTACTCTTTACTCTGTATCCTGGTTTTTTGAGCAATTCTTACATCTTTTTGATTTTTTCATAGCTTCCCTCTTTCTCACTAAATTTAAGCCCAAGAATTTTTCACAGGAATATAATTGATGAAATTCATTGGATTTGCAAATGGTGTTTTCTACAAAAAAATGATGATGTGCCCGTTTTATCCGAAAATTTATGAAGTATTTCTTTGGACCCCCTTTTTTCCTGCGACAACTTTGTTCTATTTTCTGAATTTTCTGGCTGAATTCATTTACACCTATGCGATAGAAAATTCAAGAATTCATCCATAGTAGCAAATTCGTTCAGCTTTACTGCCTGGATCTATCTTTTTTTTTTCTAAACTAAAGATTAGATGTGTATCCCAAGTATCTACGTTTTGGCCTAGAGCCTTCAAACCCAATTTTTTATTTTTTTTTTATTTCCTTTAAAAACTGCTCGTGTGACTCTTTTTCGATTGATTGGAAATCAAGTAAAGCTTCTAAATAACTATGGATAATAATTTTTTGATTTTTATAAGAATCCATTAACAAATCACAAGTATTTGCATAATTGTTAGACATACTTTGCATATCAATAAATCCGAGGCCTAATCAATTAAAACATTTTTTGAATAAAATTATATATTTAAAACCGAATACGTATATTGCAATTTCGTGGATTATCGGGGTGAACGGATATGATATAAGAATTGAGAATATGAGGATAAATAAAACACAGGATGCCGAACTCGTGTCGGCTGTAAATATATATATTTTTTTTAATGTGAAATCTTTCACTTAGACAGCAATTTAATTGCCTTGCTTTTGATATTTTTATAGATTTTTCTGCAGGTGCAAAAACCTCGCGCTGTCGTAACCCTGGCTCGTCATTTATCTATAAGGTATTTCCATTTGAAATATTTTAAATAATTTTTAGGTATCAATGCCTAAATTGGAAAATTATAACTATTCTTTTATTATTGGAGATTTAATTAAAATTAGATTATTTGATTCAATTTACATTATTTGATTACATTTAAAATTACTGTTTTTGTATTTTAAGTCCTTGTAAATTGCGGGTCTATTTTTTCCGGGTCATTACATTATATTTAAGTAAGTAAAGCAACACATTTTTATGAACTATAATAAATATTGTATTTACTACATAACTAAGCATAATAGATGTATTAATTTTTGGAATTTTTATCCCACCTATACATATATAATATAATTTCAAAATCTAACTGAATATTGCTTTTTTTTAGGTTTATGATTTATGAATATCTAGAGGATGATATCAAAAATGAAATAGAAGTAACAGATATTGAATTGATAGATCCAGATAAAGGAATATTTATAAAGGAAGAGAAATATTCAAGAGATGCCGATTCATCAGGACCAGATGTTTTTGGAAAATTTCAATCTTACAATGCTTTATTTAAAACTAAATCAAATTTGAAATTTCATTTAGGGACACATTTGGATATTTTTCCTTTTGAATGTGACACTTGTAATGCAAAATTTAGACGGAAAGGCCATCTAAAGAATCACAATCAAACACATTCGGAAAATTATGATTTTGAATGTGACATTTGCAAAACAAAATTCAAACAAAAAAGTTTCTTGAAGAATCACCAACTAAAACACTCGGATATTCGTCCTTTTGAATGTACCACTTGCAAAGCGAAATTTAAACGAAAAGGCGGCTTGAAGGATCATCACCTGACACACTTGAATATTTTTCCTTTTGAATGTGACACTTGCAAAGCAAAATTTAAAAGAGAAACCTAATTGAAGAGTCACAAACTAACTCATTTAGATATTTATCCTTTTCAATGTGACACTTGCAAAGCAAAATTTAAACGAGAAGCCGCATTGAAGAATCACAAAGTAACACATTTGGATATTTATTCTTTTGAATGTAACACTTGCAAAGCAAAATTTAAACGAAAATCCAATTTAAAGAATCACATGTTAATACACTCAGATATTTATCTTTTCGTATGTAATACTTGCAATGCAAAATTTAAACAAAGATGCCAGTTGAAGAATCACAAACTGAAACATTTAGTACAGTACAACTAAGTCGTTCATATAGGGGAACCCGGAACAAATTAGCATAAAGCTGGGACTAGTGGGAAATGATAATTTTATAGGTCTTTTTCAACATACTGAAAATCCTATAAAGTCCGTGTGACCAAAAGGCTCCAAAATCTTGAATATCGGTTTTTTTTTTCTTACATCACCCTGTATCTCCAAAACTATGCCAGATAGCAAAAATTTGAAAGAGTGGAAAATTGAAGAGCACAAAAAAATACTATGGTTAGAATTTATACGAGCATTTCAGCTTAGATAGTTTCTTTTTAAAACGAGTATTAAAAGAAAGATTTCCATTTTTTTTACGATTATGAGCATAATGGTATTTGGGTACCTATGTTTACAAATAAAAATTTCAAAAAATTCATTGAAAAGCGAAATTATGAATAAAGAATGCATACATAAATAGCTTAAGAATGTATCTAGCTAATTACACCGTCTAGAGATGTTGCAAAACAATCATAACTAACCTAAAAAACTGCACGTATGTAGGCATTATTTAACAAAGTAAGGTCTAGAATATGACAAATAATTCAAAATACCTACATATTTGACTTATACAAACAAATAAAAATATCACAAACAAAAATTTTAACGGTTTGAAATTGTCCTTGTTAATTTTTGATAGTTTTAAGAATTTCGACTATAATCCATAGCCTTAAACGGCTGAGCCGGTTCTGTACTGTGCGAATTGGGTTGGTGATTTATTAATAGATAAGGATATTGTCGGACCTGGGGGTTATGAGGGGTGTAAATCAAAGCTAGAGCCAAGTACAAAAATAGGAAAGTATATTTAACTAAAGCTCACCACCAATTCATATCAGTTCTGGGCATGGACACTAATAATTGTCACAAGACTAAAAGGCACTATTACTACTAACTACTATCGCGGATAATTCACTCTCTGTAGACTGATAACCTATCTTCTAAAACCCCCTTATTTTATGCTAGTCCCGCAACCATCATACGTGATTTCTAATTACAATAACTGCCGATGACCTGGCATCGGCATTGACCTTCTATGGGTTTCAGTTCCACGTCCGTACAAATTAATAGTTTAATAATTCGTTCAACTTGCAATGTTATTTACATGTAACGTGACCGATGGTCTTCCTGGAACCCATGAACTTTTTTGGGAGACGAGTGAGTTTAATTTACCGCAGGGAGATGCCCTATTATCCTAGATACGACATATCCCCCGGGCTTAGAAAGCTGGGCCCAGCTTTACAAAAGAAAAAAGAAATCTTATACAATATTTTAGACGATAAGGTTGAAAACAATTAATACAAAAAATATACGAGATGACGTCGTCGTGTAGAATGGTATTGGCTCTTCTTCTGAGTTCTCTGGGCGTTGGCTATTTAGAGTTGAACTTCTGATGACATGCATAGCCTTGCCAACCCTGGTTCCATAAAGTGGTGTCCTTGCGCTGAATTCGGGGATTTCTCTGGGGTTCTGCTGGAAAATCGGTGATTGTGGGGTATTGCTGGTTCTGGAACCATACCGGTCGTTGGTCAACTTGCCAGTGATGTGCGCAAACAGCCTCTTTTTCGTGTGCGACCATTTGTATTTCACTTAGTATCCCGAGCTCCTTGTAGACCGGAAAGGTTGTGGTCTTTATTAGACCGCTCTAACCGTTAGGTGGGCAATGCCTTGGCTTATACGAGTTAATCTGTAATTTCCGCAATCTCCAGCTATTCGCCCCTTTTCCAAACTTAATTTTTACACCAAAGGAATTGATTGGTCTGCGGCTATGTTTTTATCAACGTCAGTTCCGCTCTGTCATAGTACTCCAATTATCTTCTTCCGGTACGGATATCTCCTGTCAATGTTCTTGCAACCTCTAATATAACAAATTTTACCTAAACAACTATTAATGGGGCCAGAAAATTTCCAATAACTATAATCTCTATGGTTATGTTGTTACAAATGAACCTAAGCTTTGTATACTTTAAGGAAAAGATAACCTAGGGTCGTGAATTCAAAGGCAAAATAAAGATAACGTGTAGTCCCTTTATGTGCAAATGAAATTACTCAAAAATCCAACAAGCAATAATTTTATTTAATTACATACAATGTTATTTAAAATGTCACTGCCAACAGCTTGGTCTTT
This sequence comes from Ceutorhynchus assimilis, assembly GCA_917834065.1. NCBI lineage: Eukaryota > Metazoa > Arthropoda > Insecta > Coleoptera > Curculionidae > Ceutorhynchus > Ceutorhynchus assimilis. The sequence goes on from OU892286.1 coordinate 7,312,885, forward strand.
CTGGTGAATCTGATACCAAGTACCTGCTTTCCAATCCGAAGCTCTTCAAGGGGTGTTGGGGTTTCACTTTCGTGAACTGGAGCTTTTCGTATTGTTACCTGAATCCAGGAAGAGGATTGATTGCTGGGGTGACGTCACTCCAGCTGATCCAGACTCCAAAGAGTGATCTTTATGCAGAGTAGGTACCCAGAAAAGAATAAGGCAGTATCAGGTTCACCAATATTTGGAATATTAAATCCCTGAATTCTGTCGAAAGAGTGAGTGTCTTGCAAAGGACATTGAAATTGAAATTTAGTACAAAATGATTGTTATACAGACACTCCCTTCCAACAGAATCAGGTATGAACAGTTATTGCAAGTTAAAAAAAATTAAATTTTATTATAAAAAAAAACAATTAGGTACTTGAATAATTAAAATCAATCGTAAGATAATAGAAAAAAAATAAGGTAATAACAAGAATAAATTAGAATGCTCGTTACAATCGAGCAAAATGCTGCTTCCTTGAAAACAGCTCTGGCCGGCAAAAATATGAGCAAAAATCAGGTAAGAAAAAAAAATTAAGATATCAAATGTCTGGATTCCTCCCCAAATAGACAAAATTCTTAGCTCGAATTAAGTTAGTTACCATAGATACTAGATAAACCTCGAGATAAACCTAGGGCTGAAATTAATCAAACCCAGAACGTGTCAAAATTCTTGAGATGTTTTAATTAAAACTTTTAAACTGAATTTTTGACCTGTCTGGATTTCTATTAAAAAATTACACCCTTTAGTTAAGATATTTAAGATAAGATAAGATAAGATAATTTAGGGAGTCAAGCAGAAAATGGTTGTTCAGGCCTCTGCCTGGATTCAATAAAGGATTAATGGGGATGGAATCACAAATTTGGTTTTCACCGACTCTATTTAGAGCAAATGGTCCAGTTTTCCCACACTAAAAATTGATTCTGAAAGCCAGAGCAGCAGTACCTATTTAAAACCGAAAAACTGTCTTGTCTTGACTTACCAATTATAACAAAACGTGGCACTAACCAATAAGCAAAGTAATTCACACAAAATAGAAGCCAACAATTAGATAAAAAAAATTTAAAATATAATATTTATGTTTCAAAAAACAGATAAGATAAGGTTTATCAGTAAAAACTTAATAAAGATAGGATAATCTGAATATTGAAAAATCCATAGGGGAGAAATTCACAGCACAAAAATTATTTAAAAAAAAAAGGAGGACTTGCCTGGCCAGAGTGTTCTTCAAGAAGAGAACGTTTCAGAAAACCAAGCTAGCAGGAAAACGAACCTGTGTTTTTTATACTTACTGCATTCCAGCCAGTTTGAACCAATCAAACGAGTACCTACACTCCTAAGACCATATTCACTTCAAAATGAAAAGACCGCATGGAATAAACGAAAATAGATAAAAATCCACTAAAACTATTTTAATTGTTTACAAATTATAATAATTTAAATTAAGGTTATGTCAAAGATAAAAGACTGTTAATTAATTGGATCATTAAGCCAAAAATGAATATTTAAAAATCAGAAGGTAAAAAAGGACAGAAATATATCCATTTGCTAAAAGTGAGATGAATATAATTTCTTTCAAAAAATACAAATAACTGCCAAAATGCGAAATAAGAAATCATACTCTGAAATATAGATCAGATCGATCATCGCGCACTAGATGGCAGTACTAAAAAATCTATTCTTGATACTTGCACTTTACGCAAATGTAGATAGATGGCAGCACTTGTATAACTTGAATTTAAATTTGAATTTAATGGATATTTTTAGAATATTGGAAATTATTTTGAATTCTGAAATGAAAAAAAATACAACTTTAAGTATAATGAAATAAAGAAGAGATGGAACATGTTACGAAAATGATAAATTTGTCGTAACAATGTAGTACCTTAAACTTATCCATCTATAAATTTGTTAGTGCCCATCCGTTTTTTAAAAAAAATTCATTCATTAAAACAATAATTATTGTCCCAGTGACCTGGTTTACTTACTTGATGCTATAACGTAATTATGCTTGCGTTGGCTGAAACAAAATACTTTTACTACAAATAGTTATTACGTTACTACGGCATCACATCGCACATTGTTTACTATTTTTCATTATGATTATCGATTATGTCTGACTGGGACTTCTCAAAAAAAATTACAAAATAACAATTAACACATTAATTCCTTAATTAAAGAGGCGAAAATTCCTCTTATTACTATTCAGGCCCGTCTTTCCTTCACATATTTTTTTCCCCGGTGTTAGATGGCTTGAAATAATACATTTATACTTAAATACGCAGCCTATATTAAATACTTAACTAATAATTACTTATATTTACCTTGCGTTCGGTATTTTGCTCAAAGAGCAGAGCGTGCCGAGCGGAGCCATAATCACGTGACCAGTGAGCGAACAGAGCAGTTGAACGCTGTATAAAAGTGCCAGAAATTTTAATAAACGAACGCGAATGAGGCTGCACCGAGTACACTTTTTAAATAAACGAACGGTAAAGTCAAGCTCGGAGAACTCGGACCAAAATAACGAACGCACGGTTAGGTGTTTTCTGCTGAATCACTACATTCTATAATTACATCTCATTTTTCGCCGGGGTTTAAAGAAAGAAGGTCCTGATCATCATTTAGGTGTAAAGTAAACTTTTTCGATTCTACGGTTAGGAACGTTTTCATTTCCTGTTCCGTCTGTTTGGGCATTGCCCTTTGCTTTTTTTTAAACCAAAGAATTAGGTAATAGGCTATTAGCGTCATAAGAATCCCAATGAAGATTATCCAAGAAATACCAAAAATAATTTGGTGCTCAACATCAATTATTCCTTCATGTATGTTCGCATTCGATGCCGGAATTGGTGCTACAGCTAGCGCAAAATATTTATTTCTGTGGAAAATGACATATCCCAATATTGCCGACAGAGCTATATTCCAGGTCATGAAAAGTGCGTGCGTGTGCATGCCGCAGGTATCGCTAAAATTTGGGGTGTATCTCTGACTACCCATAAAACTTAAGACCTCCTGCATATTGTCCCTTGTCGAAGTTAAATTTAGATGTGGGATATGTAAGCTCCAATTAGAATTGAGACATTTATTGAGATCCTTATATGTCGGGAGACTGTTGTCATTTTACAAATGATTTTAGGTTCGACCATGTAGCCGGAATAACATGTGTTATCTTTGGGATACTTCCTGCTCTTGGACATGGGAATTTGCTAGGAATTATTACTTTGTTATCAACTTCTAGTTGACAATGACACGGTAAATGTAGCTTAACTGCACCCTTATGGATGAAGCTATCGTTGATTCCAACTGTTTTATTGTATCCGCACGTAATTAGGTTGTTTTTCCTGTGGTGCGTAATAACGTACTGCTCCTCTCTTATTTCCGAGATAATCATAGAAGTCCCAGGGTGGCAGCTCATAGGACAATAATGACTCAACTCTGTAACAGTGGCACCTTCGTACAGCTTTTTCGCGCATTCCGGCCCTTGGAGGCTGTCTGCGGAAAATCTGGGAATATAGCATAGTTTATCATGGTAGGGCTTGCACTGATGCAGTCCCGTCCCTGAAATTTGCCTTATTTGGTCCTTTCCGGTCGCAAAGTTCGTGGCAACTGCGATATATAACGATTGGTGCGGAATGGCGCAGGTCTGGTTATACCAGGCGAAGGGTGTCGTAATAAGCTCGAATAACTCCCACTTATGAGTTGCTTGGACAATAGGAATTTTCACATGGATGAATAATTTTGACTCCGTAAAGGAACAGTCACAAATGGGTAACTCAAAACACTTTGCCAAGTTTGTTTCCCCAAGTGCCAGATCCCGATTTTCCCGAATTATTTCCATTCTTACAGTCTTGAGATCCTTTTCTAACATTTCCGGATTGATGACTTCGATGGGAATTTTATGGTGTCTGCAGGATTCCACGATATTTTGTTTCCTGATTGTTCGACCAAGCATTATTAATCGTTTTTAATTTGAATATTGCGCATATAATAGGGACGTGGATAGTGAATTTTGATCGGACACTTCGGAGGCAACCCTATTTTTTATGGTAAACATACCTTTCTCGATTGATTTAATTTTGGCTTCCGTTTTCTTAAACGCCTCGGTTACAGATAGTCCCGGAAATGAGTTTTGGACAATAGCCTTTAGGCCTTCAACCAAGCCTTTGTTAATCACGCTCATTCTTTCCCACACAAGACCTTCATCGCGTGAAACCAAATCAAGCTTTTCTTGCGTGGCTACACCGCAACACCAATTAAAAGCATCTCCCACGAAATTCAGAGCTCGCCTGCCCCTTACTCGAACTTTGTTTGCCCTTGTAAATGCAGTGGTTTTACTACCTTCCTGTAATAGTCTGAACTCGTTTGTGAATGTAGAGAAAAACTCGTTTATACCCCTCATCACGTTACAGTGATCTGGTCTTTCGGTACCATAACATGGAGTACTGAATGGAATTGGTTCTTCTAATATTTCTTCCTCCCATAAAGATTCGTACGTCAGAGGAATCGTTGCTTCGTAGGTAATTGTGTCGGGTAAGGGCTTCCAAAAAGCCCCTGCGCCCACTTCCACATTATAGACGTCTTGACATCTCACGGATGATAATATTAGCAGACTTATCCTGAAGATAAAAAATATTGACATCTAACCCTTAGTGTTAATCTTAACTAAAAATATTGATCTACACAAAATTGAAAAAAAAATAAAAAATTATCATTTTAAAAATTTTCACATTAATTGATTTGGTATATTTGTTTTGTATACTTTATTGTTATGTTGTACCAACAATCTCGAATATACATAACTAAGTGCGCGTTCACATTGGCACCGCTCGAGCGGTGTGCGTTGCGCGATACCGCTGTAGCGATGCCCAAAAATAATTTTAACATTATATTTCGAGTGAACATGTTAACACCGCGGGACGCGCCGCTCTAGTGTGGTCAAGTTCATTTGAAATATAATGTAAAAAATTATTTTTGGGCAATACTACAGCGGCATCGAGCAACGCTCACCGCTCGAGCGGTGTCAATATGAACGCGCACTAAGTCATGTTAATTTACAAACTACCTGTTGAGTTAATAAACTGACTTTTTATTGTTTTGTATACACCTCGCTTGTGTATAAAATAATTGAAAAAATTAAATCAACGTCGGATCGCAGGTGTCCATATTTTCGTTGGTAATTTAATATTGCAGATTTTTTTTTTTTTACACTTATTTCCTATTGCTCGTCCGTTTCTAAGCTTCCTCCCTCACGGGGGTCGCTTCGGGGGTCCACTGGTCGTGATACGGTAAAATCCTGCTGACGCGCACTACTTCCTTTTTCGCGTTTTTTGATGGCCCTTTTTGAATTTCATAATCCACTTCGGATTTCTTCTTAATAATGAAGTAAGGCCCGAACCATCTAAGGAGTAATTTTTCGCTTCTTCCTATCTTTCTTACGGGGGTGAAGACTTCCACCTGATCCACTTCGTTATATTCTACGTGCCGGTGTTTCGCGTCATAACGTAGTTTATCGATTTTCTGTTGCCGTAGTATATTTTCTGCGGCTTTGTTGCGGACTGCCAAAGCCTGGTCTCTCAATTGCAGGCTGTCTAGCTCACTAGGTAACTCCATTAAATTAGCTTCCGTGGGTAAGGTGGGTTCTCGACCGTATACTAGCATGAAGGGTGAAAATCCCGTGGTTTTCTGTTTACATATATTGTAGGCGAACGTAACGGCAGGTAATGCTGCCAGCGTTTTATTGAATCTTTCCGTCAAACCGTTGGTGGATGGATGATATGCAGTTGTAAACTGTTTTGTTGTTCCGACGCTTTTTAATAGTTCTGTAACCAATTCTGAGTGGAAAACTTTGCCCTGGTCACTCAGAAGGTATTTCGGGGCCCCGTGACGGGTGATTATTCTCTCCATGATAAACTTAGCCACAGGTCCCGCTTTTCCGCTAGGTAATGCTTGTGTTTCGGCCCACCGAGTCACGTAGTCTGTTGCGACAACAATGCAATTTTTTCCCGACTTTGATTTCCTGAACGGACCTAAAAGATCTATTGCAACCCTTTCGAACGGGATACCCACTGGTATCGGGTGTAATAAGCCTATTGGTTTTCTATGCTGTTGCCCTTTTCGTGCTTGGTAATCCGGACATCCTTTGATAAATTTCTTTATGTCTTTCTGTTGTCTATCCCAATAAAATCTTTCCTTTATTTTTGCGATTGTTTTTACTACTCCTAAATGTCCTCCTGTTGGTTCGGAGTGATGGGAATACATAATTTCGCCGACAAGGTTTCTAGGTATGACTAGAAGATATTCCCTTCCTGTTTGATTGTGATTTACTTTATGAAGGACTCCGTCGATCAGCCTAAAGGCTTTCGCTCTTTTTCGTAGTCCTATAGGGGCATTTTTTGGGTTTCCAAGTGCCTCGATGATTTTATTAGTCTCCGTATCCTCTTGTTGGAATTTGCCGATTTCTTCTTGGTCCATGATGAATGTTGGGATTTCGCCTATTTCATCCTGCTCCGTTGGTTGTGAAACTGGGTAGCGACTCATGCAATCTGCGTCTTTGTGGGCTACACCACTTTTGTGAATTATTGTGTAATCGAACTCCGATAACTTGATACTCCACCTTGCCAGCCTTCCCGTTGGGTCTTTGAGTGATTTCAACCAACAAAGTGCGTGGTGATCGCTAACGATTCTTACCGATTTCCCGTAAATTAAACGCAGTAGATATTGTAACGCCCATATAGCACCCAGTCCTTCTAATTCCGTAATAGTATAGTTCCTTTCTGCCTTTGACAAGCTACGACTCGCATAAGCTACTGGGTGTAATTTGCAATCGCTATCCTCCTGTAGTAAAATTGCTCCGATGCCTTCAGTGCATGCGTCAACTCTTAACTCGCAGCCTTTATTTGGTTGATAATGAGCAAGTACCGGCGTCGTAATTAATTTCTCCTTCAGAGTCTCGAAAGCCATTTTTTGGGCTTCTTCCCATGTAAATCCTGTAGCCTTTCTAGTAAGGATTGGGCTATTTTCGAAAAATTTTCAATACATTTTCTGTAGTAATTGCACAGACCTAAGAAGCTTTGGACGTCTTTAACGCTTTTAGGCTGAGGAAAATTTTTCACCGCCACAAGTTTTTCCTCGTCTGGGAGTAGTCCGTCTTCGGAAACCGTATATCCTAAAATGTCTATTTTTCCTTGTATGTACTTGCACTTTGTTGGCTTCAATGTTAATCCGGCTTCTCTAAGTCTATGAAATACCCTACGTAACTTGATTATATGCTCCTCGAGTGTTTCTGAGAATATTATAATATCATCTAGATATACCAAAATCTCCTTCCACTTCATGTCGTGAAAAACTTTGTCGACCAAGGACTAAAACGTGGCAGGGGCATTACAAAGACCGAAGCATAGTACGTTGAATTCATATAATCCATGACCCTGGCATTGGAACGCCGTATATTTCTTCGAGTCTTCTCTAATTTTAATCTGCCAAAAACCACTAAACATGTCCAAAGAGGAGAAATACCGTGCGTTCCCTAGATACGTTAAAATATCATCAATGTTAAGTATAGGCCAATTCGATTTTGCCTTAGTTGCATCGTTAAGTCTGGTAAAGTCTACGCAGAATCTTATCTCGCCCGATTTTTTCTTAACTAACACTACCGGGCTTGCCCATGCCGAATGGCTTGGACGAATTATTCCATAATTCAGCATGTCTTTGATTTGCTCGTCGATGTCCTCTCTCTCTTTTTGGGACACCCTATACGCTCTTCGTTCTATTGGACTGGCGTCGCCATCGTCAATTACGTGCTCAATGAGGTCCGTTCTGCCAATGTATTTTGGGCTTTTTGAAAAACATCATCATATTCCATTAATAAGTCCTCGAGTTGTTGCTTAATGTCGCTGTCTTGTATGTGTCCTATACTGTGGTCCCTCATTGTAACTTTTTCGTCGTCGTCGTGTTCCTCCACGAACATTACTGGGTAGTTTTCTAAGTTTTGCCCTGATTTTTCTTGTAAGTATCCTATAGTGGCACCCTTGTACAGTTTTGCACCGTAAGGCTTTTTCGTTACTACGTTCGCAACGTAGTGTTCTCCCATTAGATATGGGGGTTTTAGGCAGAGTAAACCCTTCGACCTCAGTGTGCGGTCGCATTCGACAAAGTCCATGTCTTTTAGGGGTTCCTCTTTCATTTTCACCTGGCCTTTTATGTCCACTTTTATCGTGGCCGGTTAATTGGGCCTGAAAGTTCAATCCTCGCCCGCGCAGATTTTTAATATACCCTCCGGGGATTCAGTTTGTGGAAGCTCCTGAGGGAGCTCAACTATTTGCCTTTCTTGATCAGTTAACCTTTTTTCCTGTATGGTAGCTATTACTTCTTTTCTATCTTCAAAATGTAGGGTGGCGTAAGCTTCTCCATTTCTCAAATGGACCTTTCTTAGCCCAAAGTCAATTATCGCGTTATTTTTTAACAAGAAATCCGTGCCTAAAATTAAGGGTTTCGGGAGTTTTTCTACCACTAATGGCTCTATATATCCGGCTATCTTCCCTATTGTGAGTTTAGCCTCCGAGATTCCCAAAGGGGAAATTCTATTGCCACCCACGGTCACACAAGAGATCCCTTCATTTGACGGTATGATTTTGTCAATCAACGATTTTTCGATTATACATCGACTTGATCCAGTATCTAAGACTATTTCTACGTTGGGCCGGTTGTTCACCAGACCCCATATCATTAAAATTTTATGTGCAGCCCCTATCTGCAGGACGACTCCGTTGGGACTATCTAGTGGAGTCGCCCTTGGTCGTTTGGGGCCGGCGAATTCTCTCGGGAAAAAGAAACTCTTCGTTGTTGGCCGTAATTTTGGAACGTTTTGTATCATTTATAATGTCCGTTTTGACCGCAATCTCGACATCTTGGTCTGCCGTCGTGGTTTCTTGTTTCTGGGAATTGTCTATTCTTTTGGTGGTAGTTAGGGTTGTAGTTCCTTCAGTATCGGTCCTGATCGTTTGATCTGTCTCTGTGGTATGCCCTATTCCTGTTGTAGGGCCTTCTTGGTTCGTAATCTTTTTTGTAACCATAACTTCCCTCAAATTTTTTAGAATTTCTCTCATTATGTTCATAATTTTCTCCAGAGTTTTTTATGTGCCCAGCCGTGCCTTGAAAATCGCTTGAATTACCGCCCTTTCGCTCGTCCAATGTTAGTAGGCTGGTCTGATCAGTCATTTGTTGTATCAAGGTGCGTTCCTTTACCTCGCTCAATTTCACGACTAACGTTCTCAACTTGGCGTGGTCCATCGTTCCTGAACTCATGAGGTAGTAAGTTTCGTAGAACGATGAGTGAAGGCCATTCTTGAAGTGGTGCGTAAAAGTCTCGAAGGGCATTTTAGGGTCTATCTCATAAGCTAGGGCGTATAATTCGAAGTAGAAGTGCTTGATATCCTCATTTTCCTGTTGTCTTCTCGTATTCAACCTGAACTTCAATTTTCTTAGCGGTTGTTCTCCGCTAAACTCCTTCGAGAAGTCTGTTTTCATGTTTTCCCATGTACGGTTTTGATTTGCTTAGCTTGCTAGGAGTCGGACCTTCCACTTAGGGCTGCTGCCCTCTCGTATTTGCTCAGAAAATTAATAGGGGAATCTAAACTTGGGTTGAAAGTTGGTGGTTCCATGAATTTAGGGGTTGCGGGACTTTTGGCTTCTAACGAAGCGTCCTGGATTGTTGTGTTTGCCATTTTCTGGTTTTTTCCTGATTCCGGATTTATTAATATATTAGACTCCTGAGATTTGCTTTTTAACTCCTGGTCTGGGATTGCTTTGATTTTTTCGACCGATACGTTGGCTGTTTTAAGACTATCACTGTTGAGTCTAGCTGGGAAAAAGGTCTTTACTTTCTCTTGCTTATTACTGGATTCAACTTCTACGAATATTTTATGTTCGGTACTTTTACTCGGTGGGCTTCTGACTAATGTAAATGATGGGGTGAGAGTGCCAACTACCGTACTTCGGTAGTTACATTGGTTGGGATGTATCAGCAACATGTATTTAAATAATTACTGACTTTTTCCAGTTTCACAAAAGAATAGGTACCTACTACGTTCAATTATAAGTAATATCATCATTTTCATATACGATGCACGAATTCCAGCAAATCATTCCTGAGCATTGACTTATTTTGCAGAACATTTTAATCCAAGTTTTCTGCAGGAGCATGCCTTGTTGCATGTCCCTTCCTTGCAATTACAGAATACCATTTTTAGTATATCAGAGGGGGCAATTTCTTTTGTTACGGATGTAGTTCACGAAAACAATATTATTATGACTGTTATCATCACAAAAGGTCAGACTGTTACCCTGTTTAAGAGGGCAGTTTAAAGGGAAAAGCTAAATCATCGAGCTGTTACGGGCAGTCCTCCAGTTTAATAAAGGCAATAGTACCACATTTGTGTACACGATTTAAAAAATTTAAAACAAAAAAAATATATATATATATATACAATATATAGTTCTGTTACCCTATGTAATAAGGGCAGAAGAAATATGCGTACTTATTTCAACTGTTACCCTATTTTTAGGGCAGTTAATACCTTAGCAAGGTGTCGAAGCCTGCATAGAAAAAGAACGTCCTGGGAACGTCCATTGCACTTGGAACTTTTGTTCACGCTGATTTTGTTTCGGTTTATCGTAAGTAAACATCGTTTTTTTTTTAATCGGAATATTAATGCTATTCAGAAACCATTATTAAGTCAAGCAACTAGAATAGATAAATAAACTACATACGTACATAGTTTTTCCAAACGAATTGTTTAATTATTGTCCTAATTTGAATTTTTTTTATTTTATTTATTCCATTTTCACTGGTTATTAACAGCTCAGTACTCAACATGTTTCGCTGCATTGTAGCTTCAAAATAAATAAATGATAATAATAAATAGATAAATTAAGTCGAATTAAATAGAAATATGCACGAAGGTGATTCCTTGGTAGTTTTTTTTTGGTTTTGTCAATGATTTTTCTTTTCAGAATAATCATGGCAGAGAGTGGCATAAGACCATTTCTATGCGATACCATCGACAAAACAATCATAAGGGGGGAGTGGGACAAATGGTTACGGTCTTTCGAATTATATTTAGCGTCCGAGGACATATCGGAAATCAGTAAGAAGAGAAACAAACTCCTTCATTTGGGTGGCCCTCATTTGCAAGAAGTTGCATATAATCTACCCGGCGCTATAACAACATACGACGCTGAGGAAAATAATGATGTTTACAAAGTTTTGGTACAGAAACTATCTGAATATTTTTCACCCAAACAAAATTCTATGTTTGAGCGACATATTTTCAGAACAATAAAACCAGAACAGGGAGAAAATTTTTCAAAATTTATCCTAAAAATTCGAAACCAAGCCAACAAATGCTTCTTTGGAAATTCAGCTGCGGAAGCCACAGAAATCAGCATCAAAGATAAAATAATTGATAGTTGGGCACCCATAGATTTAAAGAAGAAGTTATTAGAGAAAGAAAGGACTTTAGATGAGGTGTTAGAAATATGCCAAATAAATGAGCAAATTGGCAACCAATCCAAAGCTATGGAAAATATTTCCACCTCAGTTCCGAATACATTTACTGTCAATAAAATCCAGTCAGAAACCAAAAGTAGTCATAATCAGTGTACTAGGTGTGGGAAAATGGGAAACTTAAGTGGACATCTATCCACTTGTCCGGCTAAGAACGCCAAATGCTTCAAATGTGGTTTTCTGGGTCACTTTTCATCGTTATGCAAAACAAACACACGCACGAAGCGCTTTTCTGCTAACACCAGCTCGTCTTACACGTCTCATAATAAACGCAGAAAGTTAGGAGGAAGAGTAAATTTTATAGATGACGGAGAGGAAACGGAACAACAGAAAGCAGACGGTATCCGACATTTCGAATGTTTCAAGATATCAAGCTATGAGCAATATAACAAGGATGATGACCATATAGAATGCTATGTGGGAGGAGTACCTATCACTCTACTGATTGATTCAGGCTCAACTGCTAATATTATAAAAGGCAGTGACTGGGAACTGCTTACTGAGAAAAATGCGGCAGTATGGAACATTAACTCAAACTCTCGGCATTCTCTCAAAGGATATGCATCGGGACAGCCACTAAACGTCAGTCACGAGTTTAACACAACAATTAATATTGAAGGAAGTAACGAAATCATTTCATCCTTTTTCGTCGGGGATGAAGGTGATATTTCAATCCTAGGAAAGGACACCGCCAAAGCACTTGGCATTTTAAAGTTAGGTTTACAAATCAACCATATCAAGGAAACCGGACGTCCTTTTCCAAAAATTAAAATTATAAAAATTAAGCTAACAATCAATCAACAAATAAAACCAGTGAAGCAACCGGTCAGAAGAGTCCCGATTTCTGTAGAAGCACTGGTAGAAAAAAAGTTAGAAGAAGCATTACAATCCGACATTATAGAGAAAGTTAATGGACCAAGCGCATAGATTTCACCTATTGTGGTCATTTTCAAACCAAACGATGAAATTCGCATATGTGTTGATATGCGCAGAGCCAATGAGGCAATTTTGAGGGAAAACTATCTACTGCCAACCTTCGAGTCTTTCATGACAAAGCTTAGAGGGACGAAATATTTTTCCCGGCTGGATCTAACAAACGCATATCACCAGCTGGAACTGGATGAAGAAAGCCGCCCGCTTACAACATTTATAACGCACAAAGGCATGTTTCGGTACAAGCGTCTAATGTTTGGCGTTAACTCATCTCCAGAAATTTTTCAAAGAGTTTTCGAGGAAATGCTGTCGTCTTGCAAAAACTGCCTGAATTATCTGGACGATATCATAGTATTTGGGGTCACAGAACAAGAACATGATTTGTGTCTTAATAAAGTTCTCAATACACTTGCAACAAACAATGTACTCTTGAATGAATCTAAATGTGTTAGAAAAGTCCAAGAACTTGATTTTTTGGGACATAAACTTTCCAACAGGGGTATCGAAGCAGATAAAACGAAAGTCCAAACAATTCTACAATGTCGATCACCAAGAACAAAAGAAGAAACGCGCAGTTTTTTAGGCCTTGTAACGTATTTGGGGAAATTCCTGCCAGATTTAGGTACTATCACAGAGCCACTTCGTAGACTTACTAAAAATGATCAAAAATTCGAATGGTCTGATGCCCAACAGAAGAGTTTTGATCAACTTAAAAAGACACTTGCAGATCTCCCGACATTATCCTACTTCGATCCACAAAGAAGAACGCGCCTGATAGCCGATGCTAGCCCTGTTGCCCTCGGATCAGTTCTACTACAGTTCGACGAAGAAGCCCCGCAAGTAATATCGTTTGCAAGTAAAAGCCTGTCGGTGGTCGAAAGAAGATATTCGCAAACTGAAAAAGAGAGTTTGGCATTAGTATGGGCCGTGGAACGGTTTTACTATTATCTCTCAGGATTAGAGTTCGAGCTGGTTACTGATCACAAGCCTTTAGAGGCAATTTTCAAGCCCACCTCAAAACCGCCAGCGCGAATTGAGAGATGGGTTTTAAGGCTTCAGGCATTTAAGTTTAAAATCGTGTAACAATCGGGCAAATCGAATATAGCCGATACCTTATCCAGACTGTGCTCATTAGAGAATGATCCTTCATTTGACGACGAAAACGAGCATCATGTTTTTAGTATCGTGGAAAAGTACTCTCCAAAGGCCGTCAATATATCCTGCATAATAATCGAAAGCCAAGCCGATAATCAGATAAAAGATGCTGTGGACATGGCACGAAATAATTCGTGGGATATAACCGACAAAAATGTTTTCTACCCATTTCGTTTGGAGCTGTCGACTATGGGGCCTGTCCTACTTCGTGGAAACCGAATAGTCATACCAAATTCGCTAAAAGAGCAAATGCTCCATTTAGCACATGAGGGTCATCCCGGTGAGACGGTAATGAAAAGACGATTGCGGGCCAAGGTGTGGTGGCCACTTATCGATAAAGAAATTGAAAAATTCGTTAGGAACTGTCGTGATTGTTTACTAGTCAGCTTACCTGAAAAGCCTCCACCAATGCAGCGCCACAAATTTCCTGAAGGACCGTGGCAATGCCTAGCGATCGATCTAATGGGGCCTTTGCCAAACCACGACCAACTTTTGGTTATTGTAGATTACTATTCTAGGTATCAGGAAATCATATTCCTTAAAACAACCACTTCTTCAGTAATTATTAAACACTTGTCAGAGATATTTTCAAGATTGGGAATACCAAAATCAATAAGAGCAGATAATGGCCCCCAGTTCTCTAGCCAAGACTTTAAAAATTTCTGTACACATAATAACATCGATCTTATACAAAGTCCTCCATACTGGCCGCAAGCAAATGGTGAAGTGGAGAACATGAACAGATCAATTTTAAAACGATTACAGATAGCTCACGCCAACAAACTAGATTACAAATCCGAAATTCAAAAATCTACTCTGATGTATAACGTTACACCACACGGAACAACCGGAAAGGCACCGACGGAACTATTATTTAACAGAATTATCAGAGACAAAATACCATCTTTAGCAGATTTATGATGACAGACCTTGTTCCCCACCACCGTTAGATCACATATCGAATGAAAAGGCTCCAGAAATAACAAGAGGCGAAGTAATTCATACAATAAACGCGCAGAAAAACGGAAAAGTTACCGGTCCCGATAAAATCAACGTTGAAACACTTAAATTATTTGCAGATAATGAAAGAAAAAGCCTAGATTTAATAACAGCACTGTTTAATAAAATATTGTAACGAGCCGCCCGTGTGTAGTGGATTCTAGATTTTACGCCGATGTTCAAGAACAAGGTCGAACGCGGTTCTTCCCAAATTTACGTGAATAAATTACGGCGATATATAAGGACGGGTTTTAGCTTGTAAGTTAAGTTGAACTTTAACTGTGATACGAGTTAAATAGTGATTATTGAGTTGTAGAGTTTAATTGTTGAGTTAGTTATTAAAGTAATTGATGTCAGAGTGTATTGTTACGTGGAATAAATTATTGCTGTGTTAATTGGACTTTGATTTTTGGAATAAACGAAACGAATCCAAGATTTCTGTCAGGCAATCCAAAGCCGTGACAATTGGTGTCAGAAGTAGGATCTAAAGGACTGCAGAGTGAAATCCAATTGCGGAAGTGCGGGGACACTAGTGTAGTGTAAAAACTGAACACTAAGTGAACACTGGGACAATTAGTCAGTGCAAACAGTGACAAACACAAAAAGAGACTTAACCGATCGTGTAAATTACCCCGGAAGTGACTCTATACCCGATTTTGACTGTGATAGTGAATCTTCGAGGGAGTTCTAGAAAATTCTATTTGGAAACTGAGGGAGATATCGAATTTGTGACTTCGCCGACGTATTCGGAACATCAATCGTCATTCAGAAAAAGTTTTTCAAGGAGTTTCGGGAAAATTATAGAACATTCTAATTGGAAACCAAGGGAGATATCAAAATTGTGACTTCACCGACGTGTTTGCTGTATCAATTGACATCTAGACAAGAAATTTCAAGAACATTCTAGAACATTCTATTCTAGAATAAAGCAAGTCATCCAATTTGCCACTTCACCGGCCTGTTTGGAACTTTGGGCAAAGATCAGAAAAGATATTTGAAGAAAGTTCGTGGGAAATTCTAAAACGTTCTGTATATGCCTATCACAAGACAACAAGCAAAAATGGATGAACAAAAAGTTGAAGAACTTCTGTGCAAAATGTTGGAACTTCGAGAGACCAAACGACAACAAGAAAAACAAGACGAAGAAGCCAGACGACACCAAGAAAAAGAAGACGAAGAAGCCAAACGACAACAAGAGAAACAAGACGAAGAGGCCAGACGACAGAAAGCAAAACAAGAAGAAAAAGCTACGCAACAACAAGAACGGCAGGAATACCTTGGAAATCTGCAGAAGATATTCCAAACCATACAAGGAACTGTCGCTAACCTAGACCAGAAGATTGAACAAGTTAAAGACGATGTGCAAAAACTTAAACACGACCTTCAGGAAGTAAAAGCTGAAGTCAAAACCTGTTCACGAGTCAACAGGTGAAAGTCCAGCCAGAATAGTCTTTGGAAGAGAACTCAGGTTACCTTGCGATCTGATGTTTGGGATACCTGAAGAAGAACGAAGAGAGAGATTATGCCGACAAAGTAAGGGCACGACTTCTGGGTATCCACACTGAGAAAATCGCGTTAACTAGATGCGTGAGTTATTTTTTTTTAGTTACCATTACTAAAAAAATTGTTATTGCGACATAACTGTCAGTATTCGCAAGCATTTGGTCTTGCTCTGGCAGTCATTTTAACTTAGTTGCAAATCTTAAGTCGTCACAACTAAGCCTCGATTTCTGATAACTGAACAGTTTGGTAGCCAACTATCATTGTAGTTGTAGCAACCAACAACCTGTTGTATTAACTAAGTGGTTGGGTTTTATAAAAAAAGCAGATAAAAAAATAACCGAAATAATTAGTTGGGCAAACGGAAATCTAGTTGCAACGACTAGCACTCGGTAATAGAATGTTCGGGAGATTCCATTGGCCAATGGGGCGCCAACCTTTCGCAAAATTCGTGCCGATCTTTTTGGCTGTTCCAGCTTCGGCTTCATTCGATTTCATTCCACATCGAGTGGCCGACTGCGAGCTTGATGTGATGATGCGGTAGGTAGGCACGCGCTCAAATCGTGAATCTTTAACAAAATCAAAAAAAATGGACACCGCCGAGCAGCAGCAGTATCAGTATAAATATAAAAAAGTTTTGTGCGAGTGAAATATGGCTCCTGTTTAGGTGTCTTTCAGGGTAAGAAGGTGAACGGTTATTATTTCCTTCAGTTTCATTTAGGGACAATGAAAAAATTATAACAATAAAATATCATTTTGGTAAAAGATGTTGTTTTCTTATAGTGTTCGGCACACTTCTTTAAAGGTTTTTTTTTTTTTGTTTTTTCAAAAAGAGTTTCAAAGAATGTATGTTTGTTTTTTTCTTTACTATGCATAACTTTCATGCGAGGAAGATAAAATTACTATTTGTTAGGTTAGGTTTCAGTAAAATAAAAAGTTCAATGTTATTCTTGGTTTTTAAAGTAGATTTTTAATGTGTGCTTAATTTGAGAATATGTATTTAATGTTGCCAGTATCGGTATCAGGTTAGGTTTCAGTGAAACCAAAAGATCAATGTTATTTTTAGTTTTTCAAGTAAATTTTCAATGTGGGTTTAATTTAAGGATCTCTATTCAATATACAATGTTACTAGTATAATGTCTGTAATATACAACCATTGCTTTCCTTAGTAATAAATATGTTCCAAACTTACGATTTAGTTCTCTTTATTATTAACCGCTTCCTTTCTTTAGCAAACCATATTAGCTACCATTACTAAGCATTTACATCAGTTGATTCAACCCGGAATATTGATTCTGCTAACTAAAAATATTAGTTAAGTTAGCCCAGACAATTTTTTGCTGCAGACCAAATATTGGTTATTTTCAAACAAATTCAGGTCTATACAACCAATTTATATAGTAAAGGCAACTAAAAAATATTGGTTGTTGCAGCCACTCCTAAAGTGGAAATAACTGAGAGCCTATTTGGTACAACTATGTTATTCGATGGATTTGAAAGCTGGACACTAGATTCACAGACCGAAAAGAGAATAGAAGCCTTCGAAATGTATGTGTATAGACGGATGCTGAGAATTTCATGGGTACAAAGGATCACCAACGATGCACAAACAAAAATCATTACTGAACACCATCAAGGAGGGAAAAGTGCAATATCTGGGTCATGTGATGAGAGGTGATAGATACGAAATACTACGCCTCATTTTGGAGGGCAAAATACATGGGAAAAGATCAGTAGGAAGACACCAGAACTCATGGCTAAAAGATTTAGGGAGATGGTTCGACCGCTCGTCTGCTGAAATCTTTCGAGCTGCAGTTTCCAGAGCTACAATTGCCATTTGGATCGCCAACCTTCGGGAGGAGAGGGCGTGATAAGAAGAAGAAAAGGAAGTTGCGTGGTTCTTCGCTCATTGCCAAATTTCTGCGATATGATGCCTGCATAAGCAATGTTGAAGGGAAATGCAGTTTTGTCGGTTACAACAACCGAAAACCGTGGAAATTGAAAATGGAGAGTAATTTAAGGAAAATTGGACCCTACAAATTTTTTTGATTTTTGTTTGGTGTTGTTAGAGAAAGTTGCGTGGTTCTCCGCTCATTCCCAAACTTCTCAATCCTCCACATTTATGGCATCGGTCCTAATTCGAATAAATTACCCTATTACTATATGAATGTTTTGTCCATGTGTGTTAAAACTCGGTGTATGCGATGCACGCATACACATGCATGCGGAGGATTGAGAAGTTGTGTATTAAATTTTCAATACATAAAACATCTCGGATCTCACCATGAAATTTTACCTTGATTACTCATGATTTTTTAGCACATAGACTTTCACTATTTTTGGTAACTGCAATTTTAAGTTTTTCTTCTAAATTCCTGGTTCTACAAAAATACCCATCATAATTTACCATGTGGTCGGTTGCACCAGAGTCAACAACAAATTTCACAACATTCCGGTTCATCGATGTCTTACAAACCATAGCACTTCCTGTAATTGCGATGGATGCAATGGACTCATTTTTCTTCTTATTACTTGCTTCATTGGCTTGTCTCCTATTTTTATTTTGTGTACCTATTTACGCCTTGATATAACTAACAATTTCTCCTAAAATGTCCAGGATTACCACAATTGTGACATGTAAATTTCCTTTTCTGTTTATTATTATTGTTTCTTGTGTTTTTCCAATTTTTCTGACTCGTACTGTATGCAGCAACTTTTTTTGCATTTGTGTAAAATTATTTTTCTTCATTTCATGGTCCAATAGTTTTCCTTTTACAAAGTCCAATGTTAATATATCCTGTTCTAACGTTTCCAGGGCTGTTACAATGGTATCGTAGTTTGCAGGCAATGTGAGTAACAAGGGGCATACGATATCTATTTCTTCTAGGCTAGCTCCGAGAGATTTGAGCTCTCGTACAGTCTCTCCGAACTTCATTAAGTATTTTTCCAGACCTTCGCTGCTCTCAAGTATTGATATCAGCAACTTTGTTCGTAAGTACAATTAGAGCATGCGCTACAAGTAGTTGAATATGCAAAATGTGAGGACCGGCAAAAAGGCTCAAATTCATATTCCTGTGATCCTAAAGAATGGGAAAGTACATGTTGCCGGCAGCTGGAGTGGTCCCTAACTCTCCTGTCATCCACTAATGCAAAGTTATATGAAAAATATCACCATTTCAAGTCATTTCACAATAATTCCTATTGATTGTACCTAAGGCTTTCTTTCCAAGCACTCAAAATAAATTACCTACCACTTGTTGGATATTTTTGCAATTCTGCTCCAAAATATACACAAGTAAAAGAAGACTGCGAGATGTACAGGGTCATCCAACGACGACTGAACAGGGGCTTATTTTTGACCTTCCCTGTTCCTGTAGTTTTGAAAAAATTCAAAATAGCCAATTGGCATATTTTTTTCTGGAGAATTCAAAAATGGTGATTTTTTGTACCATTTTTGTATTTCCCAGAAAAAAAATGGCTATTTTGAATTTTTTCAAAACTACAGGAACAGTCTTCTTTTACTTGTGTATATTTTGGAGCAGAATTGCAAAGATATCCTACAAGTGGTAGGTAATTTATTTTAAGTGCTTGGGAAGAAAGCCTTAGGTTGTAACTTAGGTCGTAAGGATCAATAGGAATTATTGTGAAATGACATGAAATTGTGATATTTTCAATATAACTTTGCATTGGGGAATGGCAGGAGAGTTAGGACCACTCCAGCTGCCGGCAACATGTACTTTCCCATTCTTTAGGATCACAGGAATAGGGTTCTGAGCATTTTTGCCGGTCCTCACATTTTGCATACTCATTTCCATCTAACTCCTCATCTAAATTGACTGGCAATACGTTTCCTTTAAAAAATATTCTCTAAGGCAACCCACATTTGATATGCAGTCTTTTTATCCTTGATGTACCTACTCAAGGTGAGAATTTGCAACATACTAGACAATTGCTTTACCTTTTTTGTCAAACTTTAGCTGCTGCTCAGTCGGAAAGAGATTTCATTTTCAATAGTTGATTTTACTCCATCTCGGTCTGATACTGCTTCCATCCTGAATTTCCACTGGTCATAATCTTTGCCGCTGAATTGTTTAATTCCATACTTTTCGACAAAACAATTTTCATCCAGGGAAGAGGCCATTTTTATATTCCACAATCAATCCCCACAATTCTAGCTCACCAAAAATAATTTCCAAGCTTAGTTCCAAGTTTGTGATTTATAAAGACCAAATAATAATTATGTATGTATGTATGTATGTATGTATGTATGTATGTATGTGGTGGAGGTGTCAGTTGCACTGCGACCAAGGTTGATCTATTGTACCCCTCCTTCTGCTGCTAAGTTCGGGTTTCCTGCTTAAAGCAGCCTCTCTAGTCCTAGGTCCTTTAAGAATTTTAGGATGTCTAGCGGTTCCAGGGCTGGAATGTCTTCAAGGTGTATAAGGGGACCCAAGTTCTTCATTCTTGAGCGGTTTATGGCATCGCAGTTCAATAGAAGATGGTGAGGTGTTTCTTCACCGTCTTTACAGAATCTGCAAGTGTTACCTTCTTCCAACCCCAGATTATGTAGGTGCTTATTCAGTCTGCAATGTCCCGAGAGAAAGCCAGTTAGAGTTTTGAGACTTTTCTTGCTAAGGTTGACCAGCAGTTCAGATCTTTTTTGGTTGTAGCGACACAGTAGATCTTTGGCCTGTCATAGTCCTGGTTGGTCTAGCCATTGTTTGTTCCTTAGCCAGTTCTCTTCCTTTTTGAGGATTTCTTGGAGGTGCGCATTTCCGACGCCGCAGAATGGTTCTGGTCCAGTGAAGGGAGTGGCCGCTCCCGTTTTTGCAAGTTCGTCTGCGCATTCATTGCCCTCGACTCCTATGTGTCCAGGAACCCAGAATAGGGTTACTTTGTTTTCCTTCCCCAGCTCATTGAGTTTCTGTAAACATTCCCATACTATCTTAGAATTGATTGCCGGCGAGCTCAATGCTTTGGTAGCTGCTTGGCTGTCAGACATTATTACAATTTCTCGTTTTCGGTACCTGCTGTTCAGGTTGAACTGCACGCATTTTCCGATCGCATGAAGTTTGGCTTGGAATATGCGTGGTGATTTGCCCATTGGCTCCGAGTATCTGGTTCGTGGCCCGAATACTCCGGCTCCTGTCCCCTCAGCAGTTTTGGAACCGTCTGTGAACCATTTGATGGTGTTTGCTTTAAGGGACTGGATACATTCTATGTTCCATCTGTTCTTTGTACTTAGTTCGATGGAAGAGTTTTTCTCGAAACTGAATTTATCAACAATCGCGTCTTTTGGTAAGTCCATGAGGTGTGCACAGTTTGGGAGAGGGAAAGCTCTGCCAAAGTGCGTTTTCCCTTGTAGACTTATCTTCGCCAGTCTTAGACATGATTCACTGGCAACCTGCTTCACTATTGTATGAAGTGGTGTTAGGTCTAGGATGACTTCCATTGACGCGGTTGGGCATGTTCTCATTGCTCCTATTATGCATAGACATGCGAGTCTTTGTACCTTTCCTAGGGTTTTCCTAGCCGTTACTAGCTGGATTCGGCTGTACCAGGCTACCGCTCCGTAGGTGATGATAGGTCTCACTATCATGGTATACATCCATCGTAGGATCGATGGGTTACAACCCCACGTTTTGCCCGCAATGTTTTTACATACCATGAGTGCCGAAATTGCTTTGTTTGTTATGTTCTCTAAGTGTCAATTCCAAAGGAGTTTAGAGTCTAGGGTTATTCCTAGAAATTTGTTTTCAGTGAAGCCTGTTTCCATTGAGGCAAATGTTCCTCAGGTATGGAAGTTTCATTCTTTTTGTAAATGTTACCAGTGTGGTTTTTGATGAGTTAAGATTCAGTCCCTTTGTCTGACACCATTCCTTCGTGGTTCGGAGTGCTTTTTCTATAAGGTCACAGAGTATTCCTTCGTGTTTGCCTCTGGCTATGATGACAATATCATCGGCGTAACCAAGGCAGTTGAAGCCCTGGTCTGTCAGTGTATTTAGTAGATCATCGACTACTAGACTCCACATCAAGGGTGAGAGTACCCCTCCCTGTGGACATCCTCTCGTTGTGGTGACTTGTATGGTTTGTTCCCCCACATCCGTTTCTGCAGTTCTGGTGGCTAACGTTTCACACATCCGGGTGGATGTGGTTTTGTCCACTCCTTTTCTGACAAGCGCATTCTTTATTGACTAATGAGAGGTGTTATCGAAAGTCCCCTGTATGTCTAAGAAGGCACAGATGGCTACTTCTTTATATAGCAGTGTGTTTTGGATGCTGTCAGTGAGTTCAAATAGAGCGGTTTCTTTTGATCTGCCCGCTCTGTAAGTATGTTACCTAGGATGTAGTGGCGTCTTTTCTAGAACATTTATTCTGATATAGTTATTTACAACTTTCTCAACTGTCTTCAGTAAGAACGACGTGAGAGATATAGGTCTGAACGACTTCGGTAGAGTGGCATCCTTTCTCCCTGCCTTTGGGATGAAAGTTACTTTAGCTCTTCTCCATTGACTGGGTATGTATCCGGTCGCTAGGCTGTACCTAATGAGTTTGATTAGATACGGCATAATTTCATTTTGCCCTTTTTGCAACAGGGCTGGAAAAATGCCGTCTACTCCAGGTGACTTGAACGATTGAAATGAGTCGATCGCCCAAGCCTCCGCTGCGGAGTGTTTCTGTGATAGACTCACAGAAGTTCTGGAAGTTTTTCCGTTTGGCCTTCCTTAATTCTCTGTTGTACTCAGTCAGCCTTTCGGTGTAGTCCTGCCATTCTCCATCCCGTTTGGCTCTGTTAAGGAGACAGCGAACCTCGGATCTAAGTCGTGACCGGTGACTATTCCACCATGGGCAAACTTTTTTGTTTACTTGTTTCTTCATAGAACAACTGGATTCGTATGCCTCCATGATTGCTCCATTAGGGATTTGAAGGGTTTCTTCTACTTCACTTGTGTTCCTGCAGCTAACCTTATTTTGTTTGAGGTTGCGTTGCAGTTTGCTTGTGTATTCTTCCCAGTTTGTGTTTCTGGGGTTTCTATACGAGGCAGTTCGTTCCTGCACTCCTTTTACTGCAAATATTATGATTCTATGATCAGAGAGAGAGAGGGTTCATCCGAGACTCTCCAATTCCTGATCATTTGGTCAATATTTGGACTACAAAGTGTTATGTCTAACACCTCCTGTCTGACCCTAGTAACAAATGTTGGTGCATTCCCTACATTAAGTATATTTAGGTTTGTTTGAAAGATAAATTCTAACAGTTGCTCATTTCTTAGGTTTGTGTCGGTACTTCCCCAGATAGTATTGTGGGCGTTGGCGTCACAGCCAATTGGTAGCGGTAGTTTGTTCTTGTTGCAGAACTCGACTAGTCTCTGTACTTCTTCTGGTGGTGCTTGCCCATCTCCAGCGAAGTAGCCTGATGCCAGTACTAGGTCGCGGTGTGGTGAGTCGGTGATAAGTTTAACCCGAACCGTAACCAAGTCCCGCGACGTAAATTCTGAAAGACATAAATGATTAATATTTTCATTCAGGAGAATGCATGCTCTAGGGCCGTTACACCGACTGTCCCAGATTATTTTTGCCCCTTTACTTGACAGACCTTTGATCTGCTCCTTGTGTATCCAAGGTTCTTGGATTAGTACGGCTCCCAAGTGTGCCGACGTGAACAACCGCGTTATGGCAGCAGATGCTCCCTTAGCGTGATGCGCGTTCACGTGGACTATTGTGGTGTAATTCGCTATCTTATCTGTTATTGTTGTTTCTGGTGTGGTGGAGTGATGACCTCCTAATCGCCCAGAAGCATTTTTTCTTCTTCACTGGGAACTTCCTCTGCCGGAGTGAGAGTTTTCTCCTCCTCCTCAAGGCCTTCGTCCTCTTTCCCTTCGTCTTCTTCTGAAGGAGACTCCGGTTTGGATTCCGAGGAGGTGGGCTGTTTCGGTTCCTCGTTTGCTTCTTCTTTACCCTTTCTCTTCTTTAGGCCGTGTACGGGGATTTTCCCGAACGTATAGAAGAGGTTGTACCCCATTTTCCTAATGGTTTCGCAGGACCCATCGTCTATGCCGATGTTGAGTAGCTGGCTGTTACCCTCGTTCTTGCAGTCCATTACTTTCCACAACTGAGTGCTAAGCCCTTCGTTTTGGGTGTTCATCAGGCTTAGGATTTTAAGGGGGTCTTGCCCTTTGCTTCTTCGGAAGAAGACTGTGATGGTGTGCGCCTTTGAGATGTCGTCTCCCAGGCACACCATCAGCTCTCCTCCCTGCCAGGTTTCCAACCTGGGGACGTGTTCTATCAGTCACTCAACTGTTTCTTTGGTGAGGCAATCAATCACCAGCATGCTTGGTCGCAAATGTATGCCTCCAAATTGGAGTTTATGTTCCGCCCCTTTCATCATTCATCAAATAATAATTAACACTTTGTTATTTCGAAAGTAGTCTTTTATTATTCAAGCTGCGTGTTACAATAGTACGAACAAAAGTGTCAGCCAACATAACCTAGGATTTATTTTATTCTAACTTCTATCATTAGGCGTGTTCTTTCTACGGGTCGTTTCATCTCATTTTGAGATGAATAAGGATGAGATTAAGTGAGATCCTTGGTAGAAAGAACACGACTATTATCAACTATAAAATAAGGCTGTGTTTACATAACTACATAACCTACATAAGCCTATCTAGAAAATGAAATATTTGGATTGGTATTTCAACACATAAAAAAAATTAGGTATTATCGGAAAAATTATAAAACTGGCAACGTTGCAAATATTATTTTCAGATCCGACAGTATACTCAATTTCATGTCGTTATGCGTTGTATCATGCCGTTGCCGAGATATATGACCATTCTGATTTTTTTGAGATACCCTGTATATAATTTATTAAAACAATATTATTGTATAATACGTATAATGGGCTCTTTCATTAATTTTTGAAATTTGATTTAAATCTAGATTTAGTGAAGGATTAGAACAGTCCCACTGGGACTATAACTGGGTACCCGGAGAACATCGAACAGGGGGGCTAGCGACTGACACCAGGTTTTCTTGAGTTCGGAATAGGGGGGTTAGCGACTGACCGGGTACGTGATTTATAAAAAAAATTGAAAAACTGAAAAAAGTAAACTGGGGTCATTGCCTAACCCCCTGGTCCAGGTACGACTATTAAAAGAATACAATAATTTGAAAAATTCAATCATAACAAAATTTTAAGAAATATAAAACCTGTTGAAAAACTATTGTTGAATCAAATACAAGCGGCAGTAATGACATTAATAGCCATTTCCACCAACTATTTTAAGGGAACCTTAACGATAAGTATTCCCTAAAATTACATTTTTATAAGGAGAAATGTCAGTTTAAGGAATACTTATCGTTAAGGCTCCCCTGAAATAGTTTGTGGTAAACAACCTAAATTTTAAACGAACACCAGCTGGTAATCCAGCTTTCCTATTGGTTGAAACGACCTACTACGACCAATGCACAGGCACGGAGGACATTTGATAGGTTATGTAATGAAAATGACCAGTTGTTTACGTTACTGCCGTTTGGATTTGATTCAGCTATAGTAGGTACCAATTCGTACAATAACGAATTTATATTATAAATTAACACTAAGTATATATTTATAGAAATATTATTATTAAATCAAATCTTATGTGTGCTTATAAATGCTCTAATCTAATACGTGAATAAGTGAAATGAGTTACCAATAAAACAACATTATATTATATAATGTGTGGTAGCTATGTTATTATACCTCACGCGAGAGAAATTTGCAAACCGAGCCGGTGAGGCAAGGTTTGCAATCTCTACCACCATTTTCTCGTGAATGATATTCATCATTATAATATGCCCGTTGAAAAATATACTACACAAGTGTCAAAAGTAAAAAATCTTGGACCTCCTGTATAAAACCAAACCTAAGACCTTTATTGAAATAATTTTTTTGTGAGAAATAATCTCTTATAAAATGCTATTTTTCATCAAAAATTAAAAAAGGCCAAAAAAACCTTATCTCTTTCTTTAATTATAGTTATGTTATGTTAAAAATTGTAATTTTCTTGTAAATCTCGAAAAGTATAGGTTGCTCTCAATTGTTCAAAAATGTCTGGACATCGAATTTCCGCTTTTCATAGAGCCAGAATAATTGCTCTACACTACACCCACAAGACTGGTCAAATCAAAGAATTTCAGCAAGACTTGGCATTCCCCAGATCGTCTGTTATCTGAATAGTGCAATTGTTCCAAGAAACTGGGAGTGTGAATAGGAGAGTAGTTGGCGTCCTCATGTTACAGACGCAATGGAGCATCGATATTTAGCCGTTTTTGTTCGAAATATCAGTGTTACAGCGATAAGAGCATTTCAGACGAACGTACGGTAGACTTATTTCCAGGCCTACAATTCGGCGAAGGATGGCTGGTGCCAATTTGCGATCGAGAAAACCCTTAAGAGTACCTAGACTTACTAGAGGACATAGAGCTGACCGTTTAGAATGGAGCCGTAATCACAGAAACTGGATTTTACCTCAATAGAGAAATGTCCTTTTTTCTTACGAGTCCCGCAGTGACAGCCGCCGTGTAAGGGTATGGAGAGAGTCAGGACGCGCAGCACGTTTCGTCTTTCCTCAAGAACTGGTTCTCTATCAAGAATTATGTTTGGTTACCGCACTCCTCTCATACCAGTGGTGCTGACGGAAAACATCTACCTCGAAAATGTTATCAGGCCAATTATTCTACCCCGGAGCAATGAATTTGGGCCAAATGCTCCCCCACATCTAGAAAGATCTAAAACGTCTAGCTGAATCCAATATCGAGAGAATGAACTGGCCGGCAAACTCGCCGGACATGAACCCGATTGAGCACGTGTGGGTTACGCTTTCCGAAGCCATATTGAGAAGACCAAACCCACCAATAATTTTTCAATAGCTGGAACAATATTCGTCAAAAACAGATAGGCAATTTGATCCTCTCAATGCCAAAGCGGGTCGATGCGTGCCTCAAGAACAGAGGAGATTACACTGATTATTGATGTTGTTATTTTTTTATTCATTAGTTTATTTAGTTTTCAAATTAAAAATTTCAATAAACAGAGTTATGGGACCTAATAGTTCTGTTTTTCCTAATTCTTATAGGACCTAAGAACAATATGTGTATATGAACAGGTTGAGTCACCATATTTTGACACCCACCTGCAGCCATAATTATACATAATAAAAAAGTTTTTTATTTTCTGAGAAATTTTGGGAGTCCAACATTTTGTATTATCTACATGTTTGGATCTTATAAACACTTCAATTTTTTTCACTTTCAAATTTAGAAGAGATAAACTTATATTAAAATTTATACTTATACTGAATGCGTCACAGAATGCATCCACGTCTCACACCGATTGTCTCAAACTTTTTTACAAGTCCTTCTTTCAAGATATTAGTTTTGCATTACAAAAAATACATTGAAACACTAATCGTTTATCCACATGTCTGGATGCCAAATAGATAAAGATAAACACACAAAAATTACCTACATTGATATTTACACCTACCCGAATACCTCCCTGAATGTTTTTTCAAACTACCTTTGGTTTTAAATTTAGCGTTGCATATGTTGCATTTAAAATTCTTTTCATCCGAGTGAGTTGTTAACATGTGTGTCTTCCAATTGCTTTTTTGTTTGAACCTTGCTTCACAAGTGTTACATTTAAAAGGATAGATATCCAAGTGAGTTAATTCGTGATCCTTCAAGTGGCTTTTTTGTTTAAATTTTGCTTTGCAAGTGCTACATTCAAATGAATAAATATTCGAATGTGTTAATATGTGACGCTTCATAGTACTTTTTCGTTTAAATTTTACTTTGCAAGTGTCACATTCGAAAGGACGAATATTTGAGTGTATTATTGAATGCCTCATCAAAACGAATTTCTGTTTGAATTTTGCTTTGCAAGTGTTACATTCAAATGGATGAATATTCGAATGTGTTAATATGTGACGCTTCAAAGTACTTTTTCGTTTAAATTTCACGTTGCAAATGTCACATTCAAAAGGACGAATATCTGAATGTATTGATACATGCCTCATCAAAAGGAATTTCTGTTTGAATTTTGCTTTGCAAGTGTTACATTCAAAAGGATACATTTTAATATCCAAATGTGTTAATTTGTGATCCTTCAATTGGCTTTTTTGTTTAAATTTTGCTTTGCAAGTGTCACATGCAAAAGGATAAATATTCGAATGCGTTAATATGTGACGCTTGAAATTAGCTTTTCGTTTAAATTTTGCTTTGCAAGTGTCACATTCAAAAGGACGAATATCCGAGTGCATTAATAAATGCCTGTTCAAAAGGTATTTCAGTTTGAATTCTGCTTTGCAAATGTCACATTCAAAAGGATAAGTATCCGAGTGTGTTATTTTGTGATTCTTCAAATCGGCTTTCCGTTTAAATTTGGCTTCGCAAGTGTCACATTCGAAAAGACGAATATCCGAATGTGTGATTGAATGAAGTTTCAAACTTGTTACGGTGTTAAATCCAACATTGCAAGTATTACATGGGAACTTCCTAATGACATCTGGTCCTGATGAATTTGCGACACTTAAATATTCCTCTCTCTTCATCTCCTTATTTGGATCTATTAGTTCAATAGCTGAGTCTTCTATTTCGTTTTTGATGTCATCTTCTAGACAATAATTTTCTATCATAAACCTAAAAAAAAAACAGTTAGATTTTGAAATTGATTATCTACCAACATTAGGTAGGTGGTATTGAAATTACAAAAATTAATACACATCGTGATTAATTGGTACAAAATTTTTCATTATTCATACAAATTTGTTAGTTGTGGGTTTGTTTAAATGTAGTTACCATCAACATAGATATTGACTCACAAAAACTAGAAAATTTCAACAGAAATTGCATTGCAGTGTATGGCAGTATGTAACATAAGAGTAACAGAACATTTTTTTTTTAGTTTCATTTTCTAGGAGAAACCTCTTCCAGAAAATGGATTTATTTCTCTTACATCTAATATCTAATACAATTGTATATGGGTTATTTAAATTAGTTTTCCTATAGATAATATTCTGTTTTTTTACCAGCACCTAGATGTAAAATATCTATATGTGCAGATCGTTTAGTAGTGTTTTTTTTTTATTTGTAATTTTTATAATGGAAATGTACATTAAGAAATATGAGTAAGAGAGAGAACGAAAAAACAAAGTAATAATTTAGATAAAAAAGAAACAGTTTACATATTGGTAGGTAGGTATTACAAATTATCCAACCCATACATGAAGACAACCAAGTCTGCCAACAAACAAAACAATATAGTACTGAATCTGATCTATGCATGGCGTCTCAGTATTACACTCACCAAGAAATCCAAATTGGTTTGTAGACAACACATTATTGATTGCAAACATGCGGTTTTCATATTTATGATTTGATCTGGTGAAAATACAATTTTATGAACAAAAACCGGAAGTAGGGGAGTGAGTAATGTGAAGGGGGTAAATTCAGAACTTTTATATCCAAACAGATACCAACATGCTGTTTTCAGATTTATGATTTTATCTAGTGATAATACAATTTTCGGAAATAAGAACGTGGGTGATGGGTGTAACGGGGGTAAATTTAAAACTTTGAAATCCAAACAGATACGAACATGCTATTTTCAGATTTATAATTTGGAAAGATTGCGAAAAAATTATGCATCCTGAATTTTGGTTTCTTCTTGATTAAGACTAAAAAGTAAAAAATAAAATAAATAAAAAATGTTTTTTAATTTAAAAGTCCAACGCGTCAAATATAAAGCAATCCGTCCCAAGTATCCACAGCTCACACCGATTGTCTCTAACTCTTTTACAAAACGCTCTTCCAAGCATATTTTACAAGTTACAAAACAAACTAAATTTGGAGTTGCAATTCAAATTCTTTTAAATTAAAAGAATTACACACTCGAATTATTCGAGTGTGTTAATATGTGTCTGTTCAAAGTGCTTTTATGCCTAAATTTTACTTTGCAAGTGGCGCATTCAAAATTATAAATGTCCGAATGTATTAATTGGTGGCTCTTTAAATGGGATTTGAATCTAAATTTTGCTTTACAAGTGTCGCATTCAAAAGGATAAATATTCGAATGTACTAATAAGTGACGCTGTAAAGTAGTTTTTTGTGTAAATTTCGATTTGCAAGTATAGCATTCGAAATAACGAGTATCCGAGTGCATTATTAAGTGCCTGGTCAAGAGGTATTTCTGTTTGAATTTTGCTTTGCAAGTGTCACATTCGAAAAGATAAGTATCCGAGTGTATTAATTTATGATTCGTCAAATCGCCTTTCCGTTTAAATTCTGCTTTGCAAGTCTCACATTCAAAATGATAAATATTTGAATGTGTTAATAAGTGACGCTGTAAAGTAGTTTTTTGTTTAAATTTTAATTTGCAAGTGTAACATTCGAAAGGACGAATTTCCGAGTGTATTAATAAATGCCTGTTCAAATGGTATTTCTGTTTGAATTTTGCTTTGCAAGTGTCACATTCAAAATGATAAATATTTGAATGTATTAATAAGTGATGCCTCAAAGTAGTTTTTTGTTTAAATTTTGCTTTGCAAATGTCACATTCGAAAGGATGAATATCCGAGTGTTTTAATTTATGATCCTTCAAATTGCCTTTCCGTTTAAATCTCGCTCCGCATGTGTCACATTCAAAAAGACGAATATCCGAATGTGTGATTGAATGATTTTTCCAACTTCTTTTGGTCTTAAATACAGCATTGCAAGTATAACATTGAAATTTCCCAATGACATCTGGTCCTGATGAATGTGCGACCCTTGGATATTCATCTCCCTTTATTCCTTTATTTGGATCTATTAGTTCAATAGCTGATACTTCTATTGCGTTTTTGATGTCATCCTCTAGATAATAATTTTCTATCATGAACCTAAAAAAAAACCTCTTTTAGATTGAGTTAGATTTTGAAATTGAGTACACTAGGTAGGTGGTATTGAAATTGCTAAAATTAATACACATCGAAATTAATAATTGGTACAATACTTTTCATTATCTATACAAATCTATTAGATTAGGTGTTCGAAATTAGACTATATTTGTAGTGCCTTTGAAAAATCTATAATTTATATCTATCTGTTCCCAAAATGTATGTAATACATTTATTATTAGGTTATATATTATATTGTCGTATCTAGAATAATAGGGCATCTCCCTTCGGTAAATTAAACTCACTCGTCTCCCAAAAAAGTTCATGGGTTACAGGAAAACCATCGGTCACGTTACATGTAAATAACATTGCAAGTTGAACGAATTATTAAACTATTAATTTGTACGGACATGGAACTGAAACCCATAGAAGGTCAATACCGATGCCAGGCCAGGTCATCGGCAGTTATTGTAATTAGAAATCACGTATGATGATTGCGAGACTAGCATAAAATAAGGTGGTTTGAGAAGATAGGTTATCAGTCTACAGATGGAGAATGATCCACGTTAGTTAGTCAGTAGTAATAGTGCCGTTTAGTCTTGTGACAATTATTAGTGCCCATGCCCATATCTGAAATGTAATTATGGTAAGCTTTATTGTAAATACACTTTCCTATTTTTGTACTTGGCTCTAGTTTTGATTTACACCCCTCATAACCCCCAGGTCCGACAATATTAAATAGAAAACTGTGATTATGAAGTACTACAGGGCTCTGTGCTAGGTGTGTGAACCTGGCGCCCGACTTTGACGAATGCTAATAAAAATATGATTTTCTGGAGGTACAAACAAAGTAATTGATTGTACCGAAAATGATTTTGTTTGTACCTCTCTGGAAATGAGGTAAAAACACTTATTTATTTCGCGATCGGCGCTCGATTTCCGAAAAAAGAAAATTCAATGTTTTTCGAGAGGTACAAACGAAGTACTTTATGGTACCAAAAACTATTTTGATTGTACCTCTTCGGAAATGAGGAAAAAACACTTATTTATGCCGCGATCGGCGCTCGATTTCTGGGTGTTGAATTACAATGAAAGTCTTAACTAAATAAATGTGCTATTCCTCCTTTTCTAAAGTTAAGGTGACCTTAACACCTCCACTGTTGAAAGGTTCTACCATAGATCTCAGGTGAGCGGGGGGTAAAAACTAATGCCAAAAACTTTTTTAGATTCTGTGCTTTATTTTTTCAGTTTGATACCACACAACCTATATTTTCAGAGGAGCAATTTTTTCATGAAAATGGGGGCGATAGGGGGCTGATAAGGGAGATGATAGAAAAACAAATACGAAACACTTTTTAAGATTCCATGCTTTATTCCCTTCAATTTGATACCCCCAATATTTTTGGAGTTCATTTTTGTTATGATGATGGAGAACATAGCAGAGGTTATAGAAAAACGCCGAAACATGGGTTCTATTATTTTATTAGTAGACTCTAGATATCAATTTTCAAACATCTGTGACTTTTCGTCTCCGAGAAAAAGAAAATACTTCTACCCCCTTTCGAAATCAAATTTGTTGAACCCCTATTTCTCCTCCTCCAATTAAAACTTCAAAAAACTCTGAAAAACATGTTCACTTATTTTGTTGGTAGAATCTATAAAGATAAAGAAATATTCTGTAATATTTCAACTCCTATTTTAACCTTCTTGGGGATGGAATTTTCAAAAATCCTTCCTTAGCGAAAGCCTACGTCATAAATCCAGTACGTCCTCCAAGTTTCATAACTGTAGGTCAAGTAGTTGGGTCTGTGCGTTTATAGTTGACAAATAATGTAATAGATAGTTGACAAATAATGTAATAGATGGTTAACCTTAGAAAAAATATTAAAGTAAAAATATTAGAGCAAACATGCTCTTGAACAGCAAATGGAATTTCTTAATTTTGAATCGCGTAGGATGGAGCTGATGTATTTGAGATAAGTTTTTGTCAAATATTTTCGAGAGTAATGGTAATATACTTATAATACTAAGATCTGAAATTTCTTTTAGATTATTATTTTTTGGAAGATGTTTTCCTAAGATTGGGAAAATATTGTCTTTCTTTAGAGATGTTTATAATATAAACAATATATTTGGTAATAAATGGTCTACAGTAATTAATCAGATTTAAGCAAATTTAGATAGATGTAAGTGTACCTAAATGAAAACTTATTAGTTCGAGTATATATACCATTATTATTATAATGTTCAATTTTAGCACTACAATTATTATTCATATTACTAAAAAAGGTCGAAAAATAATTATTGATATCCTCAGGAACAGATAGCGCAGGAGGCAGAGGAGCAGGATAATATCTTGGTTAGATGCGCATATGTTGCCCTACGTAAATTTCGAAATTGGGAACACTAGGTAGGTGCGATACAAATTCCAAAAATTAATACATATGGTCATTTGTTATTACAATATTTTTCATTAGGTACTTATGAATACTTTTTTCTATGAACGTTTGCACCTTCGAATATGTATCTGGTGTCGGGCTTTTTTGCCAAAATATAAAAATAAACTAATCCAGTTTCAAAACGACACGCTTTCATGAGAAATTATTGGCTATGTTGATGCACTTATGTAATTACTCCGGAATATTCATCGAGTTCGGAGTCCGGTGCGTCAAGTCCGTTTTTCAGGTTATTAGTTTTGCATTTACAAAATTAACATTGAAACACTGATTTGTCCACATTTTTTTCACATTTGAATTAAGCAGAGCAAAAACTACCTACATTGAAATCTACACTAAGTACCACACAAATCTCGTGTGAGGTTTGCTAGTCCTCCATCGGGCGCCTCCCCAGCTGGCGGATACGGGAATGCCTCTCAGATATGAGTGGTACCGGGGAAATTAAATACCCGGGGCAGACCAAAACTAGCACTGCAGTGTCTGCCTCAGAGTGATCGGCTGAAAACAGCGTCTCTCCCGCAATGGGCGGCTGAATCAAAACTCTCCAACCCGCCTGGCAAGCGTGGTGTTTTACTTGCCATTACCCCCCTTTACATACCATGGCGAATTTTAAAACAAATGGAACTGGTCCCCAGGTGGGTGAGAAATTTCCCGACTCCCACACCTCTATGGTCTGCCTCACGGAATCTGGGGGAGGCAAAAATTCGCTCCCAACAAAGATCAAAACCCCACGAAAACGACTAACACAACAAAAATCAAAGAAACTGATCAACCTAACAATAGGAACGTACAATATAAGATCAATGAACACTGACGAAAAGATACATGAACTAGAGGAAGAGCTGACAAGAATAAAGTAGGACATAGTAGGCTTGTCAGAAACTCAAAGAAAAACTGAAAATCGAATAAAATTAAACTCCGGTAACCTGCTATACTACAAAGGTAATGAAAACAACAGTAACTTTGGAGTAGGATTTATTATAAATAAATCGATAAGTAAACACGTCCAAACTATCAAGGGAGTCTCAGATCAAAAGACGAGTTAGATTAGCTTGGGCAGCATTCGGTAAATTAAGCTACATCTTGAAAAATAGAAAATATCCACAATACCTCTAATCCAAAGTTTATAATGAATGTATACTTCCTGTTCTCACCTATGGATCCCAAACATGGACACTTACAAAGTCAAACATGGATAAAATAACAAAAGCACAAAGATCAATGGAAAGACAAATGTTACATGTGCAACTGATAGATAAAAAGAGGAACGAGTGGATGAGAAATAAAACGAGAGTAAGAGACGTTAGAAAAGAGGTAGCAAAATTAAATTGGAAATTCGCAGGTCACAATATCAGACAAAAAGACGACCGATGGAATCAATGTATCTTAAGCTGGAGACCTTGGGAGAATAAAAGAAGTAGAGGAAGACCCCAGATGAGGTATGCTGATAACCTGAAGAAGCACGCCGGAACCAGGTGGATGAACATGGCAACAGACAGAGAAGAATGGAGAAGACTGGGGGAAACCTATGTCCAAAGATGGACTGAAGAAGGCTGAATAGATAGATAGATAAGTCCTTGGGTTAAAGGATTTGAGGGGCGAAATCCAATTTTACGTAAAATACATTCCTCCTCCATAAATTTGTTGACGTGTTTTGGCGATTTCCAGGAATACGTCTCTTTACGCAGATAACGTGAGTAGCAAATTTTGAAATGAAAGCCCTGTATATCCGGTGTCGGGTTTTTTTGCCAAAATATAAAAAAAAACTAATCCAGTTTTACACGCTTCCATGATAAATTATCGGTTATGTTAATGCATTTGTGTAATGACTTCCGATTATTCAGCAAGTCCGGAGCCTGGTCCGATTGTCTCTAACTTTTTACACGTTCTTCTTTCGTTGTATTTGTTTTGTGTTTACAAAATTCAAGTACAATAAAACTCTCGTTTATCCATATATTTGTAAGCTAAATAAACACACTCTTTTTTTCCCGTTTGAATTAAGCGAAGCAGACAATACCCACATTATAATTAATACTTATCTGAATGCCTCACTGAATGTTGCTTCAAATTACCCCTGGTTCTAAATTTAGCGTTGCATTTAAAATTCTTCTCATCCGAGTGTAATGATATATGATACTTCAAATCGTCTTTGCAAGTGTCACATTAAAAAGATGAATATCTTAATGTATTTATTTTATTTATTTATTTATTTTACCACAAATACAAATTATTTATATAGTTATGTGTAGCTATTAAATCCCTTAACCAAGTCCTACTATGGAGGCACCTAGATGTTAGATACATCTGTATATGCCTCATTTACAACTAATCTGTAAATATACTAAAAATAAATTTAAAATTCACACATATTTCCCAGAGCCCCAATTACAATGCTACAACAATTCCCAGCAAAACATCAAAACAAAAGGTTCACTATTTGAATACTTCACCAAAAAAATCATAATTATTGAATGTAAACATATGTTTTCTTGCTATTGCTTTTATATTGCAAGGTAGCATATTATTATATTTTGGGTGCCAAATAGTCAAAGAACCTCAAGTTAATGCTCACCGGAATACTAATATTTTTATTTTCTTTAGTTCTTGTGTGATACTGGTGATTAACAATGTTTTGCAAGGAATCACGTGAATGCAAGAATTGCATATCGTTGACATGTAAATAGTTCTAACATTGCAAGCATCATACGTAAATAGTAGTCTACTTGAATACATTCTATTCCTATTATAAATAATTTTTAGTATTTTCTTTTGAACTATATTCAATTTGTTCTATGCATTATTACATAAACCACCCTAGACCAAAATTCCATATCTTAACAGTGATTCAATAAATGATTTATATATGTATAATAACTAAATTTGTCTAGTCTACGTGTTCATGCCACTTCATGTGCCGGTCCTCAATGATACCCAAATACGTTATTTTCGGTAATTTTTGTCTAGTACAGCGTTGATGGACAGCTACATTCGAATGCTGAGTGGTTCATATCATATCCAGTAGTGTATGGTTGGTTCACAGATACACAATTAGCACTTTCATGGTGATATCCCAGGCAGTTGTAACACCTGGGAAGACTATTAGGTCCCCATAGATGGGATAGCGTTGCCAGTCCACAGAAATTTTCCCAGCTTTCATGGCCTAATAATAAAAGCATCAAGAACATTCAATACAGTTTTGCATTTTCAAAATTCACAATGAAACACTCGTTTATTCACATTTTTTTCACGTTTAAATTAAGCGAAGCAAAAACTACCTACATTGAAATTTACACTAGGCACCCCGCTAGGTACCACACAAATTACCCCTGGTTCTAAACTTAGCGTTGCATATGTTGCATCTTAAATTTTTCTCACCCGAGTCTGATGATATGATATATGCCTCTTCAAATCGCTTTTCGTTTAAATTTTGCTTTGCAAGTGTCACATTCGAAAGGATGAATATTTGAATGTGTTAATATGTATGTGATTTTTCAGATGGCCTTTTTCATTTGAATTTTGTTTTGTAAGTGTTACGTTCAAAAGGTTAAATATCCGAGTGTGTTACCATGTGCTTCTTCAAAACGCCTTTTCGTTTAAATTTTGCTTTACACATGTCACATTCAAAAGGACGAATATCTGAATGTGTCGTTAAGTGATACTCCAAATGCCCTTTTCGTTTAAATTTTGCTTTGCAAGTGTTACATTCAAAAGTACAAATATTCGAATGTGATATCAAATGATATTTTAAACTTGATTTTTCTTTGAACATAGCATTGTAACATTGAAATTTCCTAACAACATTGTCACATTCAAAACGATGAATATCCAAGTGTGTTAACATGTGCCTCTTCAAAACGGCTTTTTGTTTAAATTTTACTTTGCAAGTGTCACATTCAAAAGTACAAATATTCGAATGTGATATCAAATGATATTTTAAACTTGATTTTTCTTTGAACATAGCATTGTAACATTGAAATTTCCTAACAACATCTGCTCCTGATGAATTGGCATTTAAATATTCCTCTTCTTTCATAAATATTCCCCCAATTGGATCAATAAGCTCAATTTCTGAGACTTCTATATCTTCATGGTCTAGATGTTCATTCTTTACCATAAACCTAAAAACAATGTTTGTTAGATTTATAGTTGGATTTTGAAATTTCACGAGGTAGATAGGATTAGAATTTGGAAAATAAACACATGCGTTAATTTACTCATACAGTATCTAGAAGCAAAAAATGAAAAAATCACAGGTCTCAAATTGTTTATTATTTTATTCACTTAATAGTTCACGCGTTTCGCTCATACGAATATATTATATATTACGCTACATTCATCATAAAATAAAATTAAAACAGCATGAAACTTTGATAAGGCAAATAATAAACATTTTCCAAAATTTACATTATTTTCACTTTTGTTCGGAAGATTGAAACGAATGAGAATACATTAGGATATTGCATTACAATGCTATCATATGTCTTAACCATTCAACCATTGTCGACTCGAACATCTTTTTTCTCCTATATGCTTACAGTCTAAAGTTAGAAGATTAAAAACTCTTGGTCACACATATGAAATATGACGTTGACAGGCTGTGAAATTTACCCTGCTCGAACAAACGTGTTCCCATGTTATAGATTTTATATTATGAAGACCCACCGGAACAGTTTTGTATGTATTATCATTTTGCATATAAATATAATTTTTTTCAGATAGAGTTCTCTTATCGTCAAAACTTTGCTATCGGTAAATAAATTAATTGAAGGGTATCTTTTTCGACTTTTATTTATTATCTTGAAAATATATTTCTGGGTAACCACTGAGTTTGACTAAATCGTGCCGCACCCCCCAGCTCAGATTTATATGTCATAATCCAAAGTAGATTCAATCGGGGCTTGGTAAGCTTAGGGTTGTATATGTTGCATTTTTAACTTTTCTCATCCGAGAGTGATGTTATGATATATGCCTCTTCAAATCGCTTTTCGTTTAAATTTTAATTTGCAAGTGTCACATTCAAAAGAATGAATATCCGAATGTGTTATTATGTATATTTCAGATGGTCTTTGTTTAAATTTCGATTTGCAAGTGTCACGTTCAAAAGGTTAAATATGCGAGTGTGTTAACATGTGCCTCTTCAAAACGACTTTTTGTTTAAATTTCACTTTGCAAATGTTACATTCAAAAGGACGAATATCCGAGTGTGTTAACATGTGCATCTTCAAATCGTTTTTTCTTTTAAATTTTGCTTTGCAAGTGTCACATTCAAAAGGATAAATATCCGAGTGTGTTAACATGTGTATCTTCAGACTGCATTTTCGTTTAAATTTTGCTTTGCAAGTGTTACATTCAAAAGGATGAATATCCAAGTGTGTTAACATGTGCCTGTTCAAATCGCAGTTTCGCTTAAATTTCTTTCCACAACTGTTACATGCAAAAAGCTGAATATCCGAGTGTGTTGCTATATGCGTTTTCAAATCGCTTTTCTGTTCAAATTTCGCTTTGCGAGTGTTATATTCAGAAGGATGAATATCCGAATGTGATATCAAATGATATTTTAAATTTGATTTTTTTCCAAACATAGCATTGCAATGGTAACATTGAAATTTCCTGATAACATCTGCTCTTGATGAATTGGCATTATTTGAATATTCCTCTTCTTTTATAAATATTCCTCCAATTGGATCTATTAGCTTAATTTCTGACATTTCTATAACTTCATCGTCTAGGTATTCATTCTTTATGATAAACCTAAAAAAAAGGGTTTGTTAGATTCATAGTTGGATTTTGAAATTTTACGAGGTAGACAGGATTAGAATTCTGAAAAATACACGTGTTAATTCAATCACAATAGCTTTGTTTTGGTTGGAAAAAAGGACGGTTCCAGAACAATCCAAAACAATCGCATAATTTATTATTGAAATTTTTGATAGCCAAGCCGTTGTCATTTTGTTGATTCATTACCTAAGCGATTCTTTTGAACCGTTCTAGAATCGTCCTTTCTGTAAACCAAAACCAAGCTTTTAAAAAATAGAAGAAAAAAAATTATCAAGTCTAGGTCACAGATTGTTTATTATTTTATATCCTACTGAACTATTAAAACCATATAATACCTTGGTTACGATAATCATAAACAGGGTCTTAACTCCCAAGGGAGTTAAGGATTTTCATAACTCCCAAGGGAGTTAAGGAAGGGAGTTA
This sequence comes from Ceutorhynchus assimilis, assembly GCA_917834065.1. NCBI lineage: Eukaryota > Metazoa > Arthropoda > Insecta > Coleoptera > Curculionidae > Ceutorhynchus > Ceutorhynchus assimilis. The sequence goes on from OU892286.1 coordinate 7,352,635, forward strand.
AGGATATCATAACTCCCAAGGGAGTTAAGGATTTCCATAACTCCCGCTTTTACCTTGAATAGGTAACAGTTTGACAAAAAATAGAAATTTTGATTTATGGCTTATTCCTTTATAAAAATAGACAGAATACAGTAAATTCAGTAGGATATAAAATTATCTATGTACCACGGGAATTATCAGGAGTTAATACCCACGGGCAATTTTTGGGACGAATATCCGAGTGTGTTAACTAACCCAAACTAACACAAACGTTGCCCTGGGGTATTAACACCTGCATAATTCCCTTGATACATAAATAACTATTATTCACTTGATAGTTATACAAGTTTCGCCGCTCATACAAGTATCATCATTATCATCAGACAGAGAAAATTAAAAACCACAGAACACTACAAATATTTCCTCATTTGGATCTATTAGCTTAATTTCTGACACTTTTACATGTAGGTATATTTTTCAGTGTCATCCTCTAGTCTAGATATTCATGCTTTAAGATAAACCTAGAAAAAAATGTTTGCTATAGTTGGATTTCGAAATTTTACGAGGTAGATAGGATAAGAATTCTGAAAATAAACACGTGTCAATTTAGTAATAGATACAATATCTTATATTACTACTTATAAAACTCTGTTCGTTTATTGCAATTTAAAAATTTTCCATGAATGCATGAATTCTGAATGTTTCGAAAATAAATATAAAAGCTTTGAAAAGAAGGTTCCTGGTTCCTCTCACTAAAATAAGAAAAAACTTCTATTTGAAGACACCACACTGCCTCTCTGATGTCCGTAGCATATACACACGTGTCGGGTCGGTGAGACGTTTACGTTCTAACGGTTTCTTGCCCTGGATGCACTGCACTGATTTAAATAAAAAAACTTCGACATAATTGAGATTTTTAATTAAAATGTTCTTTTACTATAGTCTGTGATCAAACTCACTTGCAGTGGCTATCAGAATGCTACACGAGTATCACCTTAGAAATCTGTAACTCTATGGGTTTTAGTGTGCAAAATACATATTTTTGAAAGATAATAAGATTAATTACAAGATAAAATAAAACAGATCGTTTAAAATTTACAATAGCATCCTCATTATCAGTCAACGAACAGAATATTCAAGATTGTCGCAGAAAATTGAAAGATCTTAAATTATCATTCGACAATTATTCTTATGATATCAGCTCTCTTATGAAGTCCTGGCTAAATATTGGATCAGGAACTAAAAGTTTTAGTGATAAGGTGAAGTATGAGTTCGAAGTCAAAGTGTTCGAAGTATATGCTGCAACTGGTATTAATAATAGTACATTAAAATACAAGTTTCATAAGACGTCATTTTATAAAATGTCTTATGAAACGAATATTTTATACTATTTTTTCTATTTTGGTATTGTTTAATTAAAAAAAAAAAAAAATCTTGGAAATTTTATTCTCATATTTCTTGATTTCATATGTTTAGGTTGCTAACACTACATGCCAAATACGGAAATCTTCTATAAAATCGCGAATGACAGTTCGATGGCCATCAGTCAGCCCGCAGTGTTACCAACCTCCGATAAGTAGAAAAGGAGTGTCACAAAGAGCTTCTTTTCGAAACTACTTTTAGTGTCGAAAAGACTTAGATATGACACCAAAATAGAAAAATAAAGTTAAAGTTTTGCTTAAACTCGGTTTTCGCTCTATAATGTAGCATACAATAACGAATAGGCGGCAAATTAAATAAAATCTATTGATTAGGGAATACACGCTACTGGATTCATTTTCCCTGATGTCTTACAACTCGTACCGCTCTATATGAGTCACTGCGAAAAAACATGGGTGTTGAATTACAATGAAAGACTTAACTAAATAAATGTGCTCTTCCGTCTTTTCTAAAGTTAAGATAACACTTGACACCTCCACTGTTGAAAGGTTCTACCATAGATCTGAGGTGAGGGGGGTGATAAAAAAGTTATAAAACTGATGCCAAAGATTCCGTGCTTTATTTTATTAGTTTGATACCACACAACCTATATTTTCGGAGGAACAATTTTTTCATTATGATGGGGGGAGATAGGGGGTGATAAGGGAGATGATAGAAAAACAAATACGAAACACTTTTTAAAATTCCATGCTTTATTCCCTTCAATTTGATACCCCACAAAACATATTTCTGGAGTTCGTTTTTTTTATGATGATAGGGGACATAGGAGAGGTAATAGAAAAACGGCGAAACATGGGTCCTATTATCAATAGAGTCCACATATCAATTTTTAAACATTTGTGACTTTTCCTTTCCGAGATAAAGAAAATCCCTTTACCTCCTTCCGATATCAAATTACCCCTATTTCTCCGCCCTCAGTTGAAATTTCGAAAAACTCTGAAAAACGTGTTCACTTATTTTGTTGGTAGAATCTATATGCAATTTCTCGTTTCCAGGATAAAGAAATATTCATATATTATATCACAAGAGCTTTAAATTTAATCGATTAAACTATCCAACATATTTTGAGCATGATTTTGCTTGGAAAATAGTTGAATGCACAATAACTTTTTTATTTAAAAGTTATTGTGCATGAAACTATTTGCCAAAAAGCAAAATTAGGCAAAAAATATTTGGATAGTTTAATCCATTTAAAGGACATGGCACTAAATATTAGAATCCTGGTGATCGGCCGATTTTTTTAAAACTGCAGTATGTTATTCTGTACCTGAAAACAAGTATTTCTGCTTATGGTCACTTCTTTGTACGAGAATGGGATATCCCAGAAAATTGAGTTCAAAGTTTTTATATGAAATATTTTCTTTGAAGCATAAACTTATGTTTAACCGTTGTTTAACTGATCTGTTATGTGATTTTGCAACTTATACATTAAAGACAAAGCTATTTAATGTAGTTAAGGACAAACATTATTATACAGGGTATCTCAAAAATTATATTTTAAACCAAACTACTCTCTAAAGAAAGCCAATAACCAAAACAACTGCTACAAAACTATAATAACCTAAAATATCAATAATAACTAGAAACATTGTTACAATGATCACCAGAGACTATTTGAAGTAGCTGCTGTTCCTCGGTAACGATTTGGATTTAATACTGTAGAAATAGATCAACAAATACAAAAATATGCCATATACGCCCAGTTTCACAATTGGTGGTAGCCTTGTGGTAACCTGCACTGGCTATCGGACTCATATTTGCGGGTTGACTACATGGAATATTGTGAAGCTGACCAAAGGTTTTGGCTAAACCACACATTAGGAAACAGATATATTGTAGGTTACCAGTGTCTTGTGTTTACCGTTGGGTTAGGTACCACTGTTTGTGAAACTGGCCCTAACTGTGTTGTTAATACAACAGACCAATAAATATTCAAAATCATTAAACCGATACATCAAACATTCGATATAAAAACTTTGAACTCAATTTTTTTAACCGTTATTTTGGTTATTGGTTTTCTTAGAGTGTAGTTTGGTTTAAAATAAAATTGTTGAGACACCCTGTGTAATAATTGTTGTTCTTAACTACATAAATATCTTTGTCTTTAATGTATAAGTTGCAAAAATACATAACAGATTAGATAAACATAGTTTATGCTTCAAACAAAATATTCCATATAAAAACTTTGGATTTAATTTTCTGGGACATCCCATAATCGTGCAAAGAAGTGACCATAAGCAAAAATGCTTGTTTTCAGGTATAGAATAACATACTGAAGTTTAAAAAATCGACCGATCACCAGGATTCTAATATTAAGTGCCATGTCCTTTATAGGTCGAGTGCAATGACATCAAAACACAGATAGACGGATCATCCCATTCATAAACTGTTATTTGTTGTGTTGACAAGACCACCCATGGGCCAGGGGAGGTGAGTTGCTCGCGGGGTCGGGGTAGGGAGACATCATTGCTCAAAATGGTGTAAAAAACTCCGCCCACACGTGAATATATCTCGAAATATAATTGGATGAATAAATAAAATAACAAATTGACAAATAAACTGAAAATATTCGATACGAGCCCTTTATTCTGGGAGTACCAATATCGTATCGGTCGTTTCTTATTTAACGCTAATAAATAATCCCTGTTTGCGATAAAGATAGCTAGCTACTCCAAACACCTGCCTGCCATTCAACGAGCCGCTTCTGGGCGGTGTTTTGCTACAATCTGCTGTTGCCAAATTGAGTTCAGAAGTAAAATTGAAAACGTTAATTAGAAAAGGATAAAAATATATTATTTAGGGTTTCAAGACAAAATTTGGCATTCTCAGTGGTGGGGATAGCACAAAGACCCAAAAGAGACAGATAGATGTTGTCATACGAAAATTTTGTTTATTGTTCGGTCTATCTGTGTTTTGATGTCATTGGTCGAGTGGTATACGGCTAGATTATTTCTTGAATAATTGAACCCTATGCTGGAACAACGTTTCAAACGCCAAATTTTGTTTTGTTAGAAATTCGAAAAAAACAAAAAAAAATCGTTTGCTTTATCAAATATAGTGGATTTGTGCCTGATATAGATATAACTTAACTAAAAAGAACTTAGCATCTTATAGGTATTAAAGACCACATGAAGAATTGTGATTTACGAGCATATTTTTCTCATTTCATTCAGACAACGTTGTATATCCATGTTGGTTACAACGTTGTTTCATGAAACTAAGGCGGTTACAACGTTATTTTAAGACTGAAAACAAACTAGGGCGAGGTTGCACTTAAAACGTTGTTCCGCAAAAAGGACAAACTGGACCAATTAAAATGGCATCAATAACCCATAAAAAAAAATCCTTATTTAAACAAAATTCATTCAAAAAATGATGTTGTCCGAAGGGTCTATTTTATAATGAATGAAATAATCTGCAATATCTCAACCCCTATTTTAACCATGTTGGGGATGAAATTTTCAAAAACCTTTCCTTAGCGAAAGCTTACGTCATAAACCCAGTACGTCCTCCAAGTTTCATAACTGAGAGTCAAGTAGTTGGGTTTGCATGTTTATAGTTGATGACTTTCGTTCTTTTATTAGTATAGATTAGATAAAGAAAATACAGAAATGTTATGTTTTCCAAATGTAAAGTTAATTATGCATAACACTGAAATCAGCAGTGGTGAAGTCTAGAATAGCTATTCATACTCAATACATACACAGTACAAGTAGTAGAAAAATCTAATAACGGTACATAAAAAAATAATGTAATAGATGGTTAACCTTAGAAAAAATCTTAAAGCAAAACTATTAGAGCAAACATGCTCTATAGATACATACTTGTTTTGAACAGCAAATGGAATTTCTTAATTTTGAATCGCGTAGGATGGAGTTGATGTATTTGAGATAAGTTTTTGTCTGAAAATACCCAAATGGTGCAACATGCTATATCTGGTTGAACAAAACTTTGTCAAATATTTTCGAGAGTAATGGTAATATACTTATCTACTAAGATCTGAAATTTCTTTTAGATTATTATTTTTTGGAAGATGTTTTCCTAAGATTGAAAAAATATTGTCTTTCTTTAGAAATGTTCATGATATAAACAATATATTTGGTAATAAATGGTCTACAGTAATTAATCATATTTAAGCAAATAATATCCACTCCCAATGCATTTCATTAACTTCCCGGATAGATGTAAGTGTACCTAAATGAAAACTAGAGTTTCAAATCAACGAGAAATATTTTAATTAAAACCAAACACACTAAACAAACCTATTTTAAACGAATTATTTTTTCTGAACTGGAACGAAATTAGCACTAATTATTATTATGAGGAAGATCCCTGAATTTTTTTTGAAAAAGTTCATTTCGCACAACTGGTGTTCGACCTCCACAAAGTTGAACTAGGTCATTGTATTTGTTTGCATCCAATTTTATGGAACCATTATTAAGTTTCAATAAAGGTTGGTTCATCACTCCCAAAGCGTTTCTTTTCAAAGAGAGAGTATACTAATTTTCGGCAAGATGACTTTTACAAAAAGACGCGTATTTTGATGTTTTTTGACCATAACTTCTTTGACCTTTGTCCAATCAACATCTTCACCAGAGTCAAATTTTTTTATTGAACGAATTCTAACTTTTTCAGCCAGGGCCTCGTAGTTATAGAAATCATCACTACTCATTGTGATTACGTTATAGGGCATCAATCTTCTGGCTAGTTTTAAAATAGGAGGTAGTTAAGCAGGTATAAAAATATCTCCTGCTAAAGATCTGGCATGAGAAATTGAGCTGTACGCAGAATCGCCCTCGCTCTGACCATGATTTGTTTCAAAGTAACTTTTTTTTACATATTTTTTGCATTTGTAATTACATATAGCATCATACCTAAAACAATAGTGTTGCGGTTTTGGCCGCTACAGCCATCTGCAAATAACCTGACTTCCTTGATCCCCCGATTATCTAGCTCATTTAGATATCTTGCTACACATGTTGATATTTCGCTAGCCCCTCGCTTACTTATAGTTTCATCCCAAAAGAAATAAGAGCATTCTTTATTTCCGATATTGTAAACCGTGAAATTGATTGAAGAGATGCGGCGACGAAAAAATAAGGCACTCTCTTTACTTTTTGGAAGCTGTATGATCTGTTGTAGGTCAAATACAGCAACAGCTAGAACGCTAGGATTTAACTTTGATGTTTCTTTGGCTTCTTGCTTTTTCCTGCGAACAGATATCTTTTCAGCAGTATGATTATTATAAGCATCCTCGAATTCCAGTTTTCTCTTTTCATCAGCTTTCCTGTGTGACAAGCACAAAGTACAATAATCCTTCTTAGGATGATGAAAGAAAAGATTTAAAAATTTAAAAATCCGTCGATATGTATGATAACTACAATGTGGTTGATTGACATTATCGTTTTGGTAAAAATAGTACATTTTCTTCACGGTCAAATCAGGGTGTTAGTACTCTCGTGAAGAGGACTGCCTCCAAAAATGTGACTCCATTCTAGGAAATTTCTGAATGTGTTCTAATGCTGAAGCTCTCATTTTTGCATCATTTTTTTTTTTCAACATTTCATGTCGTCCTCCTCGTCTGTCCGGCTCTACTATCCCTTCTTCTGTTCTCTCAGATAAAGCCGTACGCAATGTCTTTTCTGAAATTCCCAATGTGTTTAAAAACCTTGATTTACAAACTACGGACATTCCGTCACTTTTAGGAAGGTGGTATACGAATATCGTCGACCTTCTTTGTCTGTCCTTTTTCGCTTGATAGCTTTGATCTGTACGTGTCGTACAATAAACTTCCTTTGTTGCTGTAAACTCTTTGTCACAGATTACTTACAAACAGATGCGAAAGAGCGGCGAATTCGTGGTTCAAGATCAATTTGATAGACATAGGCTGGCCGCACCAATGCCACATCAATGTATTTTGAACATATTTATTATATAAATGCGGAAGCTCAATAATATAATATTATTTCTTTAACTGGTTCACAAACAGCAAAAAAAATTTTTTTTCTACCCGCAAAAATATGTAAACACACAGGCTGGAACATGCTCACGTACTAGACCACGTTCATTGTCCTGACGCGGACGATCTTCATCTATGCGTAGGGTTGCTGGCAGCCTGGCTTCGTCACAGAAGATCGTCGACGGCAAGTATACGTACTTTCGCATCTGTATTAGGTGTCTTTGTACCATAAAAAGCGTTGAATATTTTCTGCCTTTTCACATCACTAATGCTGCACACTTTACTCTTGCATTTTTCACTACTACAAGGAGGTTTCATTCCTTTAGCCAATACAGCCTTTCCAGGGGTGCCACTGACATAAGCTTCTCTGTCTATTGCCCTTTCTCACTTTATCAAAGGGTACTTCCCTTTGTTGTCCATCCACAGCATACCTTCTGCGAATCTCTGAGTTAGTTTTCATACCTTTGGGAGGCAAAATTGGCGGTACATTTTTCTTATTTTCGGAAGAAATGTTGTCAACATGTTTAGCACAGGTTTCGTTGTTGATAAAATGTTCCCAACAATGCAACTCAGAATATATTTCACATGCTGCCCATATTTCATCTCTACAGTTTCTAAATGCATAGCTCGCTCTGTAGGTGGGGTCGTGATCACTGTTTAGATTTATATTGCTCAGGCTCTCTTTAAACACAATTTTCTGAAAACTCTGTGCAAACTGGAGAAGTTGTTTGAGGGTTTGTCTTACAATACTCAGTGGAACATTTTGGTGACATTTACTGCCAGTCTCGCTAATTGGCCTCAAAACGGTTGTAACTGGCGCAGCAACACAAAAAGCACTCTTGTATACAGTGGTGGTTCCTCCATAAGAGCACATGTGCACGTGCACTCCCAAATTAATATCAAACAACTTTAAATTTAATTTTATCATTCTTCAAATTTTAACATTCTACCTGTAAAGTATTAATTTAAAAAATTAGTGGCCAAATGCGCCAGCAAAACAAACGCAACCGGCAACGCTGGTATCACAGCGTCCACCGCGTCGCCTGAACGCCCCGTTCACTGCACATTTCAATATTAAATCCAATTGGTGGAACTATGCCCCCCCGCACTCTTTGTTCCCCGCGAAGGTCTAGCGACGTTCGATGTTTTAAGCTGGCTGGTGTGCACATGTAGTCAGTGCACTTTGGGATCGGAAGCGCTTGTTTTATATTTATTTCGATTTCGAGGGCGATTTAACTGAAAACTGTGTGTAGAATGGCGGGATTTCTGAACCCCGATAGCCTTAGCGTGCAATATTTAAAAACAATTAAATTTTCTTCGCTTTCTTTGGAGGAAAAAATCCAAATCAAATGTGTCGGCCGTCCAAAGCCAAATTTAATAATCACCAACATAACAAAATGCAAAAGTCGTGATTATAAACGAACTTTTAAAATGGAAACTTACGAAAAAACTGACTGGTTGTGCGGTTGTGATGTTAGTAATAGTCTTTACTGTTTTCCCTGTTTGTTATTTGGAAGCGATGAAGCATCAGAATGGACAAAATCCGGCGTTAAAGATTTAGTACATTTATCCGAAAAAATTAAAAAACATCAAAACTCAAAATCACATCTTACTCTTATCTTTCAATACAAAACGTGTCTGTGAGATTGAAAACTATAATACATTTATGTATAAAAACAATTGTTAGACCAGGACGATGTACTCAGTGAGGTAAGTTACTTTGTTACTTAATTTCTAGTTTATTGATATAAGATCCTTCAATTTCCACGATTTGATAGACCAAAAAAAGTATTAAATTGAGCTTAGTTGGTTGTTTGGTAGGGTAGATATGAAATCCCTTAACAATATTTTTAATTATTGGTAGGTAAACACATCACATAACTCATACGATCACTTACAATAAATTATTTTTTTAAAGGCCTAAAATAAACACTTCTGGGCGTGGCGTGGCACCCCGAAAAATTTCGCGCCTCCGGCGGCGCCTGCGGCGGGCATCCCCCTTTCGGCATTTATTATGAATTACAAATTATGTGCACCCCCAATATGTTATACCACGAGCCGCCACTGCTTGTATACTTCCTTTTTCCTGTTGTCATTATCCGTTATTTCCTTTGCACTTCTCGAATTTTCCGGCTTTTTATAAACTGAAGAAGCTCTTTTGATGTTTTGTTTCAAAATACTGAGGGGCAAATTGTCATCTTCGTCACTTTCTATTTCGTTTTCTGTTTGCATCATTCATTGGCGTATCCAGGTGATATATTCGTAATTACACTTAACAATTCTCAATTACATTTGATGTATTCTCAATAACATTTAACTTTTCCCAATTACATTAAATATATTCGCAATATCAACTCACTATTTTTAATTCGAAGTGATTTATTCATATATAATATCACAAGAGAAAAAATTTTGTCGGCAAAATTTTCGAAAGGTATGAAAGTTTGTTGCTGCGAGTGATTTTATCAAAAATGTCTTGAGTGAAATTGCCGAAAAGCAACAAACTTGAATAAAACCTTGAGAACAATTTTGCCTACACAATTTTTTCTCGAGTGGTATTCGTCATGATTATTTCACGTAAGATTTTGAAAATAAATAGAATGCAAAATTATAAATAAAAACTTCAAATTAAAAATACCAGTTTGACAATGTCAGAAAATGGTCGCTGAAATACCATGTTCTTGGTATTCTCCAGGTAGCATTATTGTCAGGTGAATACCGAATTTATTGCCGGTGTAATACACTCTAGTGAAATAGTCGCAATATTATTTTGCCATTCCTAATATTAAGTGACACATTCGCAATTACACATGGAAAAGGTGTAGTTTCATGTCAGCCATGTTCTGGAATGATTAACAAATGAGAAATTCGGAATCCTCGCATTTTTGGGGAAGTGACGTCAGTTTCCAATCCCGCGTTTTAGCAGCAGTTTAAAAATTCGATTTTCAAATAATTTTATTTTCAAAAATAAGTATACAGATATGAGAATAACTAATAGATAGAAAATTGCCTATTTTTTTCATGAATTCACATGTTACATACATACCCAAACGTTACGAGCCTATAATTTTTTGCGGGGCGACAAAAATATTCGCATCGGGCCGCTTTTTTTTTTTGTGGCAAGGTGGAGAAATTTTATGCAGGGATCCCTTCTCTCCTAGGAAAGGAAGTATTTCAGGGTCCCCATTCTTGAAACTGGGGAGCAGCGTTTTCAGGAAAACGAGTGTTCCGTCTTTTTCATTCACATTATGACATGAACACATGTCATTTGTAATTTTTCACAATACGTCGGAATGGAGAAATTCTCTAATACTCGTAGAGACAATATTTCTCAACCGTTTTTCTTTCATTGATGCAAAAATACGTTCATTTTTAACATTGGGTCGTATCACACAATACTGCTTACAAAAGATCCAGCGGATAGGCGTAAGTCCATGTTATGGATTTACGCCTCTTTTTTAGATTTCGATTTTAAATTGATGACGCTTACGCCCATTGAAAATGTGACTTTATCGAAAAAATGGATGTACGCCTGTGTACCAGATCATAGATTAACCGACTGGGAATCTTTTGGTGCTCTCAACATACATTTTAGAAATTTTGGCGTTTACGCCACTTTGCCAAATCAGCGACGATATATATCATTATTATTATAATGTTCAATTTTAGCAATACAATTATTATTCATATTACTAAAATAGGTCGAAAAATAATTACTGATATCCTCAGGAACAGATAGCTCACGAGGCAGGGGAGAAAGATAATATCTTGGTTAGATGCGCAGATGTTGCCCTACGTAAATTTCGAAATTAGGAGCACTAGGTAGGTGCGATTCAAATTCCAAAAATTAATACATATGGTCATTTATTATTACAATATTTTTCATTAGGTACTTATGAATACTTTTTTCTTTAAACGTTCGCATTTTTGAATGTGTATTCGGTGTCGGGATTTCTTACCAAAATATGCAAATAAACTAATCTAGTTTTAAGACAAGGTGGTTTCATGAGAAATTATTGGCTATGTTGATGCACTTATGTAATTACTCCGGATTATTCATCGAGTTCGGAGTCCGGTGCGTCAATTATAAAGTTAACCAACTCATGCATACACAGCTCACACTGATTGTCTCTAACTTTTTTACAAGTCCGTCTTTCGAGTTATTAGTTTTGCATTTACAAAATTAACTTTGAAACACTGCTTTATCCACATTTTTTCACATTTAAATTAAGCAGAGCAAAACTACCTACATTGAAATTTACACTAGGTACCACACAAATCTCGTGTGAGGTTTGCTAGTACTCCATCGGGCGCCTCCCCAGGTGGCGGATAGGGGAAATATGAGTGGTACCGGGGAAATTAAATACCCGGGGCGGACCAAAACTAGCACTGCAGCGTCTGCCTCAGAGTGAGCGGCTGAAAACAGCGTCTGTCCCAGAATGGGCGGCTGGATCAAAACTCACCAACCCGCCTAGCAAGCGTGGTGTGTTACTTGCCAACACAACAAAAATCAAAGAAACTGATCAACCTAACAATAGGAACGTACAATATAAGATCAATGAACACTGACGAAAAGATACATGAACTGGAGGAAGAGCTGACAAGAATAAAGTGGGACATAGTAGGCTTGTCAGAAACTCGAAGAAAATCGAATAAAATTGAACTCCGGTAACCTGCTATACTAAAAAGGTAATGAAAACAACAGTAACATTGGAGTAGGATTTATTATAAACTAGCTGACCCGGCGAACTTCGTACCGCGTCTGAATTATTAAATATACCTATTAAATGTTGTGTTAACGTCTCTATTAGCTGAATTAAATTCAGTTTTTTTCGATGGTGAATTTGGCTTTGGTTGAAGAAAATTAATGTTTACTCTCTGGATCAGAAGGCACCTAAAATTAAAATTTTACATCATCCTTTTTTAGGCAGCTTGTGGGCATTATTCTTGTAAAATGTACCACCAAATAAATAAACTCAGGCACAGGAATGTTCAAAGAATGTAAAGAAAACAAAAAAAATCTCTAGCGTAGCCCTATTTCACTCTATCTGCACTGCATGCACTGCACTACTACTACCATATGTTCTATTCTATCTGCACTACTCTATCTGACCTACTCTTTCTGCACCACTCTATCTGATCGGAATAGTGGAATAGTTCTGTGCAGCATTGTTCTACTGTATCTGCAATGCCGAGCTTCGTTCCAGGTATCAGAGATGGCGCGTGTTATAAGGTAGACACCTCAATGACGTGTAATGAGTTACCTACCTTATTAATGGTACCTGCATAATTAGCTGGTCTTAATAAGAGGTCTTTTTGAATATGTCAGGCTTGCCAGTCTTGTCAAGATTGTCCCTGAATTATTGTAACTTTAATTAATACATAATTTGTATTCAAGCAAGCCAAGTTTATTTTATTAAATTATTACATGGCGCAGTCGAGAAAGAACCAGTGGAAGTGAAAAATAAACTGAAAAACAAACAATAAGGCTTCAAAAGTCATTCAGAAAGGTTAGTGCACTTTAGTATAATTTCAGAAAATTTTCACTATACAAAATGGAAGGAAGACTTCCAGATTCTATGAAATTTGAAGGAAACCTCAATGAAAATTTTAAGAGGTTCCTACAAAACTTTGAAACATATATGATAGCAACTGAGAAAGAGGGCAAACCAGACAAAGTAAAAATTGCTATGCTTTTAAATATAATTGGAAGTGAAGGTGTTGAAATATTCAATACTTTCAAGTTTGCTTCGCCTGAAGAGAAAGAGAAATATAACAAAGTTATAGACGAATTTAGAAAATACTGTGCACCCAGAAAAAATAGGACCTATGAGAGGTTTGTGTTCAATAATCGAAATCAAGGACCAGATGAGCCATTTGATCATTTTTTTGGTGATCTCAGAAAACTAATACAGTCCTGCGAGTATGATTCCCAGGAAGATTCTATTCTTATTGACAGAATAATTATTGGAACAAATGATTTAGGGCTTCAGGAAAAATTGCTAAACATTCAAAATATATCGCTAGTAGAAGCCACCGAATTATGTAGAAATGCAGAAGTAACCAAAAAACGGATAGAAAAAGTTAGAAATAAGGAGGATTTAAGTGTCAATGCACTTGTAGAGGCTTTAAGGAAAAAAGATTATATAATTGAAAAAAGAAAGAATCAGGAATCAACCGCATCAAATAGTGAAAGGGAACCCAACAGCACAGAAAGAAAATTTAAGTGTTCTAAATGCGTTAACATACATGCATATGGAACGTGCCCAGCCTTTGGGAAGAAGTGTCACAGGTGTGGCAAAATGAATCATTTCATAAAAGCTTGCAAAACCAAAATACAACAGATAAGAGAAATCTCCCAGCAGGAAGGAACAGGAGACCAAGACCTTGGGGAATTATTCCTTTGTAGTGTCGTAAAAGTGGGAGAAGTAAGAAAGGACTGTAACATAGTATGGATGGAAGCAGTAAACATAAGTGGCAAAGAAGTTAAATTTAAGGTTGATTCTGGATCAGAAGTCAATATCATGCCAAAGCGAGTACTTGAAGAACTAACTACTGACAATTTGGTTAAGACCAGTGTAATTTTAGAGGCTTATGGAGGTACTAAATTGAAACCAGAAGGTAAGATTAAATTGAATTGTAAAATCAAAAATAAATCTGTGGATTTGGAATTCTTGGTACTAGATTTAAATGTAAAACCAATTATTGGACTTCCTAGCTGCTATGAATTAGGCTTTATCAAAAATACATGTAGTGTACAATCTGAAATTCAATCTATGCAAAACAGAGAGCAATTTATTAAAAAAAATATTGATGTATTTGAAGGGTTAGGGTCATTTTCAGAAGAGTGTAAAATAACATTAAAAAAAGGTAGCATTCCTGTTGCTAGGCCTTGTAGGCGAGTGCCTCTAGTCATAAAAAACAGATTGCAGGGTCAACTTAAAAATTTAGAGAAACAGAAAATTATTGCTAAAGTGAACGGTGCTAGTGAGTGGGTTAATCCACTAGTTATTGTTGAAAAACCTAACAAGACCTTACGTTGTGTCTGGATCCTCACGAACTGAATAAATGTATTGAACGAGAGTTTTTTGAAATACCTAGTTTGGAGGAAATTAGTAGTAAACTGGCAGGAAAGCAATATTTTTCTGTTCTAGACTTCAAAGATGGGTTTTACCAAGTTAAACTTTGTGAAGAATCGAGCAAACTCACGACATTTTCAACTCCATTTGGTTGTTATAGATTCTGTAGTTTGCCATTTGGCTTAAATTTAGCTCCGGAATATTTCCAGAAAATAAATTTTAAAAATTTTGGTGACATAAAAAATACAATAATATATTTTGATGATTTATTAATAGCAACAAATACTTTGGAAGAACATGATGAGGTTTTAAAAAGAGTGATAGATCGTGCTAGGGAAAAAGGAATCAAATTTAATAAAGATAAAGTTCAATTTAGAAAAATTCAAGTTAAGTATTTGGGTCATATTTTCAATAAAGACGGTATGAAAGTTGATGATGAAAAAGTGAGAGCCATTAATGAACTAAAACCACCAACATGTAAAAAAGATTTGCAAAAACTATTAGGTTTAGTAAATTATGTGCGAAAGTTTATACCAAGGCTTGGAGAAATTTCTAGTTCGCTTTGTTACTTATTAAAAAAAGAAGTAGAGTTCCAATGGTTGGATATTCATGACAAAGCTCTTCAAGAAATTAAAAATGAGATTAATAAAAATACTACTCTAATGAATTTTGATTTTAGTAAAGAAATTACAATACACACAGATGCATCCCAAAACGGTATTGGTTGTTGTTTAATGCAATGCGGAAGACCTGTAGCATATGCCTCTAGGGGTCTCAACGACACAGAGAAAAATTATGCAGTTATTGAGAAAGAAATGCTTGGCATTTTATATGCTACACAAAAATTTCATAATTTTATTTATGGCCGTCCTATAAAAATAATCACTGATCACAAACCAAATGTGAGTGTTATGAATAAACAAATTTGTCAGGTACATTCACCACGCCTACAAAGGTTAAGACTAAGGTTATTAAAATATGATATAAAAATTGAATACTTACCTGGCAAATTTTTACACTTCGCTGATTATTTATCTAGGAATTATAGCAATGAAATTTGTGAGAAAGATAATGACTTTGAGGATGTAGTGCATTCAATTGAAAGGTATTTGAGAATGAGTGAGTCCAGAAAGGAACAATTCAGGAAGCACACTGTTGTAGATGATGTTTTGAAACTAGTAATTTATTATTATACACATGGATGACAAGTTGTATGAATCAGAGTTAATAGTTGGGGAGCTAGCGTCAAAAACATGCAAGAGTTTTCGCAAGGCGGATAATTTCAAAATAGGTCGTACTTTAGTGTTAGAATGCTAGTGTACAGTCAGCACTCACAGTTCCGGGACAGCTGGCTCTGGGACGCGGGCAAAGTTGTAATTTTAAGAAGCATCCAAACTGTTTTCTCAAAGCTCAAAATTTATAGAAATTTTGCACATTATCTGTTTGAAGGTCACAGATAACGTATGTAAATGGTCAGACGTCTAGTTCGTTGCAAAAAGGGGGTCAGACGTCCTCAAAGTTTTCATTTTATGGCATTTTCTTCGGTGTCCTGTCAAAATATATTTTTGCAGGTATTTGACAAATATATTTGAAGAAAATGCCATAAAATAAAAACTTTGAGGACGTCTGACCCCCTTTTTGCAACGAACTAGACGTCTGACGATTTACATACGTTATCTGTGACATTCAAACAGATAATGTGCAAAATTTCTATAAATTTTGAGCTTTGAGAAAACAGTTTAGATGCTTCTTAAAATTACAACTTTGCCCGCGTCCCAGAGCCAGCTGTCCCGGAACTGTGAGTGCTGACTGTACACTAGCATTCTAGCACTAAAGTACGACCTATTTTGAAAATATCCGCCTTGCGAAAACTCTTGCATGTTTTTGGCGCCACCTCCTGGACTATAAAGGTTTACTTTCAAAATCGCAGCGAAATTCATGTGTATAACAATATGGTATTTTTCAATGACAGAATTGCAGTCCCAAAAGCCTTAAGACAGGACATGCTAAAAATTTTACATGAAGGTCACTTTGGAGTCAATCGTACAACAGATAGAGCTCGTGAAATGTTGTTTTGGCCAGGTATGACCAAAGATATAAAATATATGATACAAGAATGTGCTCAGTGTTAGAGATATAAATATGCAAATGTAAAAGAACCTCTAATTGTGCATGAAATTCCAGAGTTACCATTCCAAAAAGTTGCTTCAGACATTTTTGACTTTGGAAGTAAATCATATTTAGTTATTGTTGACTATCTTACAAAGTGGTTAGCAATAATTCCACTAAAAAGTAAACAAAGTAGTGACGTCATTCAAGCATTTAAAAAAGTTTTCGCAACATTTGGTATTCCAGATGTTGTAATCTCAGATAATATGCCTTATTCTTCTTATGAATGTAAACAATTTGCAAAAGACTTTGATTTTATGTTCAAAACTAGTAGCCCCCGTTATCCAAGGTCAAATGGCCTCGCAGAAAGGTTTGTTCAGACAGCCAAGAACATGCTGAAAAAAGGGTGTGACATAGAAGTTGCTCTTATGGAGTATCGTAATACACCTCTCACAGGCCTTAAGAGAACCCCAGCAGAACTGCTGTTTTCGCGAAAGCTAAAAACTAAATTACCTATTGTGGATAGACCTAAATCTCCTATCGGTGATTTTAAAAAATCTTTAGATATTAGAAATCACGCTTCAAAACAATATTATGACAAACATGCTAGGGCAAGAACAGATTTTGGTAATGGAGAAAAGGTTGTATTCTGGAACTATAATAAAGAATGGCAGCCTGCTTCTATAGTGTCTAAGCATGAGTCTCCTCGATCCTACCTTATCAATACAGGGACAAATGTTTTGAGAAGGAATAGCTATGATTTAAGAAAATCAATATCGAATCGTGAAATTGACAATTCCAATGATTTAGATTTAAATAACCCACAACAAAGTTATAATAATAGGCCGAGCACTTCTTTGGAAAGCGGTCAAAGTCAGAGGACAGGAAATATAATTGAAAATATAGTCCGTTGGCAAATTCGAGTCCAGTCTGTACTCCCCCAGTTAACCATAGAAGTGTCCGACCTACTAGAGCAGCGAAATTGCCGCCAAAGTATAATGACTATGTTGTTTATTAGATTTCTGAAAAATGGCATGTTTTAACTTTAGTTAGATTTCTAGTTTTGTTTTGTTACTGTGTTTTAGTGTATTTATATCATTTAAGTTTAGCTTCTTGGTATAAACATTTACCTTTTGGAATGTTTATCCCTGAAGGGGAAGGTGTTATAAGGTAGACACCTCAATGACGTGTAATGAGTTACCTACCTTATTAATGGTACCTGCATAATTAGCTGGTCTTAATAAGAGGTCTTTTTGAATATGTCAGGCTTGCCAGTCTTGTCAAGATTGTCCCTGAATTATTGTAACTTTAATTAATACATAATTTGTATTCAAGCAAGCCAAGTTTATTTTATTAAATTATTACAGCGCGGTATACAAAATACAAAATAAACTTGCGCCGTATGCGGGCTTAGTAAATTTTTTTCATAAATAAATAAAATAAGTAATGAAATGACCACATTAATGACATGACAACATGCTGGTACTGTCAACGCTGAAAAAAGTTTGAATTTGACAGCAAAATGATGCTCCATTTATTGAATAATTAATTTATTACAAAAAATGTGATAAATGAAGAACCGCTCGACCGATTTAGTGCAAACTTCATATAAACCATCTAATAAATAGTCGCACAAAGCCTAAACATTTGGTTTGGCTAGGTGAGTCCGTTCTTGAGTTATAAAATTACAACGAAAAGTGGCATTCATTTTTATATATATAGATAAAGCGATAAGTAAACACGTCCAAACTATCAAAGGAGTCTCAGATCGGGTTGCTTATTTCGTACTTAAAATGAAAAGAACATCTCTTAAAATTATTCAGGTGTACTTGACTACGCTAAAACTGAAACAATAACCAACACAGACGATGACATCATAATCAGAATAGGACAGGAAAAAATGAAACAAGTCGACGAATATATATATCTGGGACAGATTATTAAACTTAGCAAAGAAAACCAAACAGCAGAAATCAAAAGACGAGTTAGATTAGCTTGGGCAGCATTCGGTAAATTAAGCTACATCTTGAAAAATAGAAAATATCCACAATACCTCTAATCCAAAGTTTATAATCAATGTATACTACCTGTTCTCACCTATGGATCCCAAACATGGACACTTACAAAGTCAAACATGGATAAAATAACAAAAGCACAAAGATCAATGGAAAGACAAATGTTACATGTGAAACTATAATACCTAGATAACAAGAGGAACGAGTGGATAAGAAATAAAACGAGAGTAAGAGACGTTAGAAAAGAGGTAGCAAAATTAAAATGGAAATTCGCAGGTCACAATATCAGACAAAAAGACGACCAGATGAGGTATGCTGATAACCTGAAGAAGCACGCCGGAACCAGGTGAACATGGCAACAGACAGAGAAGAATCGAGAAGACTGGGGGAAACCTATGTCCAAAGATGGACTGAAGAAGGCTGAATAGATAGATAGATAGATAGTCCTGGGGTTAAAGGATTTGAGGGGCGAAATCCAATTTTACGTAAAATACATTCCTCCTCCATAAATTTGTTGACGTGTTTTGGCGATTTCCAGAAATACGTCTCTTTACGCAGATAACGTGGGTAGCAGATTTTGAAATGAAAGCCCTGTATATCCGGTGTCGGGTTTTTTTGCCAAAATATAAAAAAAAACTAATCCAGTTTTACACGCTTCCATGATAAATTATCGGTTTTGTTAATGCACTTGTGTAATGACTTCCGATTATTCAGCAAGTCCGGAGCCTGGTCCGATTGTCTCTAACTTTTTACACGTTCTTCTTTCGTTGTATTTGTTTTGTGTTTACAAAATTCAAGTACAATAAAACACTCGTTTATCCATATATTTGTAAGCTAAATAAACACACTATTTTTTTCCCGTTTAAATTAAGCGAAGCAGACAATACCCACATTATAATTAATACTTATCTGAATGCCTCACTGAATGTTGCTTCAAATTACCCCTGGTTCTAAATTTAGCGTTGCATTTAAAATTCTTCTCATCCGAGTGTAATGATATATGATACTTCAAATCGTCTTTGCAAGTGTCACATGAAAAAGACGAATATCTTAATGTATTTATTTTATTTATTTATTCATTTTACCACAAATACAAATTATTTATATACTTATGTGTAGCCATTAAATCCCTTAACCAAGTCCTACATATTTTAATGGAGGCACCTAGATGTTAGATACATCTGTATATGCCTCATTTACAACTTATCTGTATATATACTAAAAATAAATTTAAAATTCACACACATCTCCCAAAGCCCCAATTACAATGCTACAACAATTCCCAGCATAACATCAAAACAAAAGGTTCACTATTTGAATACTTCACCAAACAAATCATAATTATTGAATACAAACATATGTTTTCTTGCTATTGCTTTTATATTGCAAGGTAGCATATTATATATTTTGGGTGCCAAATAGTCAAAGAACCTCAAGTTAATGCTCAACGGAATACTTACATTTTTATTTTCTTTAGTTCTTGTGTGATACTGGTGATTAACAATGTTTTGCAAGGAATCACGTGAATGCATGAATTGCATATCGTTGACATGTAAATAGTTCTAACATTGCAAGCATCATACGTAAATAGTAGTCTACTTGAATACATTCTATTCTTATTATAAATAATTTTTAGTATTTTCTTTTGAACTATATTCAATTTGTTCAATGCATTATTACATAAACCACCCTAGACCAAAATTCCATATCTTAACAGTGATTCAATAAATGATTTATATATGTATAATAACTAAATTTGTCTAGTCTATGTGTTCATGCCACTTCATGTGCCGGTCCTCAATGATACCCAAATACGTTATTTTCGGTAATTTTTGTCTAGTACAGCGTTGATGGACAGCTACATTCGAATGCTGAGTGGTTCATATCATATCCAGTAGTGTATGGTTGGTTCACAGATACACAATTAGCACTTTCATGGTGATATCCCAGGCAGTTGTAACACCTGGGAAGACTTAGGTCCCCATAGATGGGATAGCGTTGCCAGTCCACAGGAAATTTCCCAGCTTTCATGGCCTAATAATAAAAGCTTGAAGAACATTCAATATAGTTTTGCATTTTCAAAATTCACAATGAAACACTCGTTTATTCATATTTTTCTCACGTTTAAATTAAGCGAAGCAAAAACTACCTACATTGAAATTTACACTAGGTACCCCGCTAGGTACCACACAAATTACTCCTGGTTCTAAACTTAGCGTTGCATATGTTGCATCTTAAATTTTCCTCACCCCAGTGTGATGATATGATATATGCCTCTTCAAATCACTTTTCGTTTAAATTTTGCTTTGCAAGTGTCACATTCGAAAGGATGAATATTTGAATGTGTTAATATGTATGTGATTTTTCAGATGGCCTTCTTCATTTGAATTTTGTTGTGTAAGGGTTACGTTCGAAAGGTTAAATATCCGAGTGTGTTACCATGTGCTTCTTCAAAACGCCTTTTCGTTTAAATTTTGCTTTACACATGTCGCATTCAAAAGGACGAATATCTGAATGTGTCGTTAAGTGATACTCCAAATGCGCTTTTCGTTTAAATTTAGCTTTGCAAGTGTTACATTTGAAAGGATGAATATCCGAGTGTGTTAACATGTGGCTCTTCAAATCGCTGTTTCTTTTGAATTTTACTTTGCAAATGTCACATTCAAAAGGATGAATATCCGAGTGTGTTAAAATGTGCATCTTCAATCCGTTTTTTCTTTCAAATTTTACTTTGCAAATGTCACATTCAAAAAGATGAACATCTGAGTGTGTTAACATGTGCTGTTTCCAATTGCCTCTTCTTTTAAATTTTGCTTTGCAAGTGTTACATTCAAAAGGATGAATATCCGAGTGTGTTACCATGTGTAACTTCAATTCGCATTTTCTTTTAAATTTTGCTCTGCAAGTGTCACATTCAAAAGGATGAATATTTGAGTGTGTTAACATGTGTTTCTTCAAGTTGTCTTTTCGTTTAAACTTTGCTTTGCAAAGGCCACATTCAAAAGGATGAATATCTGAATGTGTTATTAGGTGATTTTTTAGATAGCCTTTTTGTTTAAATTTCGCTTTGCAAGTGGTACATTCGAAAGGATGAATATCTGTGTGTGTTAACATATGCCTCTCCAAAACGTATTTTTGTTTAAATTTTACTTTGCAAATGTCACATTCAAAAGGACGAATATCTGAATGTGTTATTATGTGACTTTTCAGATAGCTTTTTCGTTTAAATTTTGCTTTGCAAGTGTCACATTCGAAAGGATGAATATCTGAGTGTGTTAACATGTGCATTTTCCAATCGGCTTTGCTTTTAAATTTTGCTTTGCAGGTATCACATTCAAAAGGATGAATATCCGAGTGTGTTAACATGTGCTTCTTCAAAACGCCTTATTAAATTTTATTATGCAAGTGTCACATTCGAAAGGATCGATATCCGAGTGCGATACCATGTGCAAAACGCCTTTTTGTTTAAATTTTGCTTTGTAATTGTTATATTCAGAAAGATGATTATCCGAATGTGATATTAAATGATATTTCAAATTTGATTTTTTTTCAAACACAGCATTGTTATTGAAACATTGAAATTTCCTAATAACATCTTCTCTTGATGAATTTGCATCATTTGAATATTCCTCTTCTTTTATAAATATTCCTCCAATTGGATTTATTAGCTTAATTTCTGAAACTTCTATATCTGGATCATCTAGATATTCATTCTTTACGGTAAACCTAAAAAAAATGTATGTTAGATTCATAGTTGAATTTTGAAATTTCACGAGGTAGACAGGATTAGGATTCTAAAAATAAACACATGTGGTAGTTAAGTCATACAATATCTTGAACAATGAAAGAAAAAAAATTACCAAGTCTAAGTCTCAGATTGTTTATTATTTTATTCACCTAATAGTTGAACGTGTTTCGCTCATACGAGTTTCATCTGACAGTAGAAATTGAAAACCACAGAACACTGCATTTTTGAAAATAAACAAACGTGTAATAAAAAGTAATTTTTGATGTCTGATGATGCTTGTATGAGCGAAACACGTGTCACTATTGAGTGAATAAAATAATAAACAATCTGAGACCTAGACTTGGTGATTTTTTCCTTTTCCTGTTTAAACATCAGGACTCTTTCAGAAATATGGATGAATTTTTTGATATATTACTTCATACATTTTTATTTGCTTTTACTTATATTACTTCTAAAACTCTTTTTCTTTACTTGAATGTGAAAATTATACTGCATTTTGTGCATGCCTAAAATCAAACTTGGAACATACGTTCAATTATCGTGGGTTCTTCTATGGAAACAGAAGAGAAGCACCTTTTATATTTCAAGTTAATTATTTAATTTATAAAAATCTAGAACATAGGTGGCAACAATGCAACTTCTTATACTAAAAAATCAACATAACCCCAAACACTGTATTTTATATAAAAAACGGAGCCGCAACGTTCTTTCCGACAATCCCACAACCTGTAGAATGGAATCGATAAAAGAAATAGATAAACTGATCTAGAGCTTGAGAAAATTCCAAGAATAAAAACAATAAGGGTCCGTAAAATAACATTTGTGGAGACAACAGACTAAAGATAGCGGATGACAGAGCCGAAAGTAGCCGATAGTAGATACACTGCCCAATCTAGTATATATGGTAATGATTATTTATTTGAAAATTTTTAATTTTATCAGGATGATAAAAGGACTTTTCTGGATTGTTAAAGGAGTATTCGATCAAACGAACGCTTACCCTTGGCCTGAAAAATTCCTGAGTTGCAGAGGTGACTGGAACAAAAAATTATCCGTAGTTCCTCAACCATGGATGAAGCAGAACTAAATTCATAATTCGAAAACCTTGGGATTGTACACCAGAGTGAGGATGGTTTTAGGTTACTTTGTGGGTGGGTAATAATCGCCTACCATTGGTTTGGACTCGCAGAAGTTGCAAGCCGTAGGGGATGAAATATGATTTTTTTAATTACTGCTCTACCATCAGCTATCTTTCGTCTGCTGTCTTCACACACGTCGTAAAATACGGGAAATCAACAAGCGCACAGTAGATGCACTGATTTACAGGTGTAAAACGCCAAAACAAAATAATAGGTAGTCAGAAAACAAACCAAAATTACTTCAGATACTTGAAATTGGTTCTATTAACAATATCAACTCTACCTTACCAATTATGTTTTCGCTGTCGCACTCTCAATAAAATGCTCCACACACACGAATGAACGTGAAAGCAGTTGAACGGATAAGCTTCAAAAACGGCAAAGACACTTTCCTCACATGTAGAAGCAAATGCTTTCTCTTCAAACGTTGGCACCTTTAAATATGTATCCGGTGTCGGGCTTTCTGGCCAAAATATGAAAATAAACTAATCCAATTATTGTAAGGAATGTTGATGCACTTGTGTAATTACTTTTGGGATATATATTTATTTAACCACAAATACAAATTATTTACATAGTTATGTGTAGCCATTATATCCTTTAACCAAGTTCTACGTATTTTCATGGAGGCACCTAGATGTTAGATACATCGGCATATGCCTTTTTACAGCTAATCTGTATATATACTAAAAATAAATTTACAATTCACACATCTCCCAAAGCCCCAATTACAATGTTACAATAATTATCTCAGCCTAACAATAAAACAAAAATTTCACTATTTGAATACTTCAAGAAATAAATCATAATTATTGAATATATTATAATATGTCTACATTCCCTTGCAAATACATTTTTCCATGCTATTGCTTTTATATTGCAAGGTAGCGTATTATATATTTTGATTGCCAAACAGTCAAAGAACCTAGAGATAATGCTCTTATGACTCACCGGAATCCTAATATGTTTTTTTATTTTCTTTATTTCTTGTGTAATACTAGTGATTAACAATGTTTTGCAAGGAATCACGTGAAGGCATGTAACTACATATCGTGGACGTGTGAATAGTTCTAACATTGCAAGCAACATATGTGAATAGTAGTCTAGTTGGATACATTCTATTCATATTATAAATAATTTTTAGTAATTTTTTTTTTGTACTACCTATATTTAATTTGTACAATGCATTATTATATAAACCACCCTAGACCAAAATTCCAAATCTTACCAGTGATTCAATAAATGATTTATATATAATAACTGAATTTTTCTAGTCTATGTGTTCATGCCACTTCATGTGCCGGTCCACAATGATACCCAAATACGTTATTTTCGGTAATTTTTGTCTATCAACGCTGTAGACAGCTACGGTCGAATGCTGAGTGGTTCATATCATATCCAGTAGTGCATGGTTGGTTCACAGAAACACAATTAGCACTTTTATGGTGATGTCCCAGGCAGTTGTAACACCTGTGAAGACTTAGGTCCCCATAGATGGGATAGCGTTGCCAGTCCACAGAAATTTTCCCAGCTTTCATGGCCTAATAATAAAAGCTTGAAGAATATTCAATATAGTTTTGCATTTTCAAAATTTACAATGAAACACTCATTAATTCACATTTTTTTCACGTTTAAATTAAGCGAAGCAAACACTACCTACATTGAAATTTACACTAGGTACCACACAAATTACCCCTGGTTCTAAACTTAGCGTTGCATATGTTGCATCCTAAATTTTTCTCACCCGAGTGTGATGATATGATATATGCCTCTTCAAATCGCTTTTCGTTTAAATTTTGCTTTGCAAGTGTCACATTCGAAAGGATGAATATCCGAATGTGTTAATATGTATGTGATTTTTCAGATGGCCTTCTTCATTTAAATTTTGTTTTGTAAGTGTTACGTTCAAAAGGTTAAATATCCGAGTGTGTTACCATGTGCTTCTTCAAAACGCCTTTTGTTTTGAATTTTGCTTCGCAAGTGTCACATTCAAAAGGACGAATATCCGAGTGTGTTAGCATGTGCATCTTCAAAATACTTTTTATTTTAAATTTTGCTCTGCAAGTGTCCCATTCAAAAGAATGAATATCCGAGTGTGTTAACATGTGCTTCTTCAAAACGCCTTTTTCTTTAAATTTTAGTTTGCAAGTTTCACATTGAAAAGGATGAATATCCGAATGTGTTAACATGTGTATTTTCCAATTGTCTTTTCTTTTAAATTTTGCTGTGGAACTGTCACATTCAGAAGGACGAATATCAGATTGTGTAAACATGTGCTTCTCCAAAACGCCTTTTTCTCTAAATTTTGCTTTGCAAGTTCCACATTTAGAAAGATGGACATCTGTGTTATTATATGACTTTTCAGATAGTCTTCTTTGTTTAAATTTTGTTTTGCGAATGTCACATTTAAAAGGTTAAATATCCGAGTGTATTAACATGTGCTTCTTAAAATCGCCTTTTCGTTTAAATTTTGCTTTACAAATGTCACATTCAAAAGGACGAATGTCTGAATGTGTCATTAAGTGAGTCACCAAATGCTCTTTTCATTTAAATTTTGCTTTGCAAGTGTTACATTTGAAAGGATGAATATCCGAGTGTGTTAACATGTGCATCTTCAAATCGCTGTTTCTTTTGAATTTTGCTTTGCAAGTGATTCAAAAGGATGAATATCCGAGTGTGTTAACATGTGCCTCTTCAAAACGCCTTTTGTTTTAAATTTTAATTTGCAAATGTCACATTCAAAGGGACGAATATCCGAGTGTGTTAACATGTGCATCTTCAATTCGTTTTTTCTTTTAAATTTTACTTTGCAAATATCACATTCAAAAGGATGAACATCTAAGTGTGTTAACATGTGCTGTCTCCAATTGCATCTTCTTTTAAATTTTGCTTTGCAAGTGTCACATTCAAAAGGATGAATATCCGAGTGTGTTACCATGTGCAACTTCAAAACGCTTTTTTGTTTAAATTTCACTTTGCAAGTGTCACATTCAAATGGACGAATATTCGAGTGTGTTACCATGTGCATCTTCAAATTGCCTTTTTTTTTAAATTTCACTTTGCAAGTGTCACATTCAAAAGGATAAATATCCGAGTGTGTTAACATGTGCACCGTCAAAACGCGTTTTTGTTTAAATTTTACTTTGCAAATGTCACATTCAAAAGGATGAACATCTGAGTGTGTTAGCATGTGCTGTGTCCAATTGCATCTTCTTTTAAATTTTGCTTTGCAAGTGTCACATTCAAAAGGATGAATATCCGAGTGTGCTACCATGTGCAACTTCAAAACGCTTTTTTTTTTAAATTTTACATTGCAAGTTTCACATTCAAAAGGACGAATATTCGAGTGTGTTACCATGTGCATCTTCAAATTGCGTTTTTTTTTAAATTTTTCTTTGCAAATGTCACATTCAAAAGGATGAATATCCGAGTGTGTTAGCATGTGCATCTTTAAAACGTCTTTTCGTTTGAATTTTGCTTTGCAAGTGTCACATTCAAAAGGATGAATATCCGAGTGTGTCAATATGTGCTTCTTCAAAACGCCTTTTGTTTTAAATTTTACTTTGCAAATGTCACATTCAAAGGGACGAATATCCAAGTGTGTTAATACGTGCATCTTCAAAACGTCTTTTTGCTTAAATTTCACGTTGCAAGTGTCACATTCAAAAAGATGAACATCTAAGTGTGTTAACATGTGCCTCTTCAAAACGGCTTTTTGTTTAAATTTTACTTTGCAAGTGTCACATTCAAAAGTACAATTCGAATGTGATATCAAATGATATTTTAAACTTGATTTTTCTTTGAACATAGCATTGTAACATTGAAATTTCCCAACAACATCTGCTCCTGATGAATTGGCATTTAAATATTCCTCTTCTTTTATAAATATTCCCCCAGTTGGATCTATTAGCTCAAATTCTGAGACTTCTATATCTTCATCGTCTAGATGTTCATTTTTTACCATAAACCTAAAAAAAATGTTTGTTAGATTTATAGTTGGATTTTGAAATTTCACGAGGTAGATAGGATTAGAATTTGGAAAATAAACACATGCGTTAATTTAGTCATACATTATCTTGAAACAAAAAAAGAAAAAATCACAGGTCTCAGATTGTTTATTATTTTATTCACTTGATAGTTCACGCGTTTCGCTCATACGAATATATTACATATTACGCTACATTCATCATAAATTAAAATTAAAACAGCATGAAACTTTGATAAGACAAATAATAAACATTCTCCAAAATTTACATTATTTTCACTTTTCTTCGGAAGATTGAAACGAATAGGAATCCATTCGAATATTGCATTACAATACTATCATCTGTCTTATCCATTCAACCATTGTTGTATCGAACATCTTTTTTCTTCAATATGCTTATAGTCTAAAGTTAGAAGATCAAAAAGTCTTGGTCCCACATATGAAATATGACGTTTACATGCTGTGAAATTTACCCTGTTCGAACAAACGTGTTCCCATGTTATAGATTTTATATTATGAAGACCCACCGGAACAGTTTTATATGTATTATTATTTCGCATATAATTTAATATTTTTTTTAGATAGAGCTCTCTTATTGTCAAAACTTTGCTATCGGCAAATAAATTAATCTCGAAATTAATTGAAGGGTATCTTTTTGGACTTTTATTTATTATCTTGAAAATATATTTCTGGGTAACCTCTGAGTTCGACTAAATCATGCCGCTCCCCCCAGCCCAGATTAATATGCCATAATTCAAAGTAGATTCAATCAGGGCTTGGTAAACTATTTTCAAAAGTGCATGAATCTTTATATTATTTTCCTGATCTTTTTAGTTAGGTTATTAATATGAACAATATACTTCAGGTTCCTATAGTTCTTATCAATGTCAAAGTTTATCAATGTATTTTCCAAGATGTGATAGGCAAGGTATAGATGAAATTTCAGTAGTACATGTACAATCTGCCATCGCTTTGGAAAAGCAGTTATATTTATGTATTGTTAATTTTGCTGGTTCATCCTGCTATATTGTGTACATGGAAAAATTTATAGAATGGGTTTTACTGTTATTTAGTATTAAAAGATGCTAATCCAGCCACAATCCGACCATTGTAACATTTTTTTGCCAGTGTCCGTGCTTCTTTCGATGTTTTCGCTTTTACCAAAATCACAGAGACTTCATCAGCATAACAAATCACCGAGATAAATGGCTCGGTGAAATTCTTGTAAAATTATTTATATATATCACAAATAATAGCGGTCCGAGTACCCTGCTATACGCCACATTTCACGGTTCCCTTTCCGCCAATGAAACTATTTTTTTTTTTTTTTACTTGCTGAGTTCGATTACTTAGAATTGATGTGCCACAATGTCAAAAACCCTTGCTATGTCAATAAGAATATTGGTATTCTTCATGACCCTGTTCAAAATTGTGCAATATCTCCTCTGTTACAAGTTTTGACTATTTGATATGAAATTTATGTCTTCTGGATGTTTTTCTAATTCGATAAATTTTTGTATTACCGACTACTTACGTGAAATCATTAATTTGGTTTATATACCCCATATGATTTAAATAATTTAAGTATCGTGTTGATTTTCTCTCCATGAGATTAATATTTGTGTCTCCACAAAATATCTCGATCGAACGTCTTTGAAAACTGATCTCGAACAAAATCCTAATGGTATTGACAAACCCTGCTGAAACTAGGCAAATTATATAAAGAAATCAGTCCTATTTTAGTATTGTTTTTAGTAAGTAAGCTGAATATGTTTATCTCAAAAAAGCAAGAGGATTTGCTTCTGTTTTATTCATATGAGCCATAGTCTCACAAACCGCGCCGCTGTATATGTGAGGATTGATTCACTGCGTAAAAAAAAATGGCTGGTAAAATACAATGACAGACTTGATACATGTACTCTTTCTCCTTTTCTGAGGTTAAGGTGACTTTTGACACCTCTGCTATTGCTAGATTTTTCTTTGTGAACTAGACATGCTGCTTTTGAGTTCTACTTTTCAAAACAATGATCTATTCATAGGAGAGGGATCTTCATTCCAGATTACTTATGTACCCCTTTCTGACTGGATAGTGACCACTCTGACCAAACCATCACGACCAGAATGAATTTCTTGGATTCTTCCCATTTTTCATTGCATGGTTGAACTTTGTCTTCATATTGTAAGAGTGAGTGAGCCTAGTCCTATATCCATGTTGACTTCTGGTTGATCTTTCTATTTCCAAAAAGACTGGAGAGAACATAAATAATTTCTAGAACAATAATCCCGAACTGTTGGAGAATGAACTTCATACTTCAGGTGTTTGTAGTGAGATACATGAGATATCTTGGTTATCCCAGGTAGGAAACTCAGAGGACAAATATTTGAATGTGTTTATATGTGACTCCAAATCAGCTTTTCTTTGAAATATTGCTTTGCAAGAATTACATTGAAAGAGACGAATATTCGAATGTGTCATTGAATGATATTTTTCAAATTGGTTTTGATTTTGAATACAGCTTAGCAAACATTGGAACTTCCAAATAACAGGTCCTAATGAAATTGCGACACTTTCTTCATGCATTTCCTCTATTTATATTTATTAGTTCAACATCTGAAACTTCTATTTCGTTTTCTATTATAAACCAAGGACGTATCCAGCTCAAAACAGAAGGGGCCAGGTGGAAGTAGCTTTCTGAATTCCATCGTCTATAACGCCTACTATGTACTTCTATACACGGTGTCACGAAAGGTTTGTTACAAACTTCTAGGGATGGTATAACTCGTAAAAATAAAGCTTTTTTCTTAATAAACATGTGTTACATTAATTCTCAAAATTGCGTGCGTTTTACAAAAAAGTTTTGTGTTTTTTTGTGTTTATTGTCAAGCAATAAATAGCCTGGTAAAATTTCACGTAATTCTGTGGCAATTTATTTTTTATTTATGGAGGTTAGTGACGTTCGTGGTTCGCCTGAAATGTTTTTTATACTTTATCTCGAACATTTTAATAGGTGGTTCTTCTCAATACGAAAAAAAGCCTGATAACCAAACTGGTGCAAAAATTATTTAACTTTTGATTTCTGTTGTTGAAACAGTATCTTAATATAGCGATTTCTTGAAAAAAACTGAATTTTTAGCTATATCATCATAATTGCGCCCCCTAGCGGTCATCCTAGAAACTTTAAAATAATTTCCATCAATTTCTCTTGGCCGATTTAGGGAAGAAAAAAAAATCCGGAGCTGTAAGGTCTATGGTTTCCATAATATCGTACCTGACCGACCTTAGTGGGACACCCTGTATATTTATATTTAAAATTAGCAAGAGCCCCAAATTGACGGCGGGACTTCTATTGTGGCCACTGTATGTAAAGGTTTATTTAGTCACTGTAGAGCTTTCCACAGTGACGATAATTATTGCCGTCCTATTTTTGATTGGTTCCTAAAAACCCCATATATTCATATTGTCACAACCCCTATACGTTTCGTCCCGGGACGTCACAGCAGGAGCGTGACTTGGGGGCGTAGGTGGGGTTCAGGTAGAGAGAAACTCGCTTGGTATAGGTATATTAAGATGTGTATTGATTAATAATAGTTATTATCCTAGAAATGGTATCATGACGTCTCCTCTACGGAGGGACGTACTACTTAACACGTTAATCGCCATGACACCCTACATTTGGGTTTCAGAGCTAGTGGTCAACCAGGTTCTGAAACCTGTACGTAGGGTGTCACCATGCGTATACACTTTAAAGCCTGTGACCCGGCTCTTGGGCTTCAAATAACATTGCAATATATGGAGTTTTTCTCAGAGGGGCCTGGGGGACCCTACTAACGTTTGAGCCTAGGATTTTTTGTTATATTTTTCTGTCGAACCACATTTTATTTATTGTAGGTAATGGATTACCAGAACAAAGTTATTTATTTATGATGAACCAAAATAACGTATAAACTAAATCCTTACTCTATATATTTGTCACAGTCAAAAAACAGGACAGACAATGGAAAAATTTACACTGTATGTAACAAAATCTTGACTCTGGTCCTTTGCTTTGGGCTACTTTTCTGCCTTGTTCAGCACTTAATTTTTCGTAGCAGGACACACATTTTCTACTATCTAATATTCATGCATGTCGTAAACAAGCTTAGGCTTGTATCTTTGAACACCGCTAGTTGGGTTTCGGGGCTCCCACCGAGAAGGGGCCCCGAAACCCAAAAGCCGGGTTTCATTTTCAAAGTAATATTTTCTGTTGTTTTTAGGTAACATATGGAAAAAAATACAAATATATGCGATTATTGTGTATTATTCATCAATTGAAGAAATAATTTTATCTGGGCCTGTCAAAACTTTTTTTTAGATTCCATTTGGGCGATTAACGTGTTAAGGGCCACTCTGTGGTTAATTATGTACCCTCTGTACACTTGGCGTGACTGAAGACTGAAACTAGGTTTGAGACAGGTTCAGAAGGGCGTTTCCCATTAAAGGTAGTTTGCACTAGACCTAGTCTGCTGCGTTCAATACTCCCAGAGGGGCGTTTCCCATTAAAGGTAGTTCGCACTAGCCTTAGTCTGCCGGTAGTGAATTTCGGCGCTGTATTTATACGAAATAAATGCTGACTCGTCGACACACTTTAGTAAAATTGATGTACATAGTGGTATTTACTTAAGTAGTTGACAATATTATAAATGAGAAAGAATATGGCGGCGGAGGCGTGGCTTACTTCTAGATTCCTATTTACAATTAAGAAGAATATGGCGGCGAAACCTCTATTGTCGCCACTGTCTGTGAAGGTTTATTGAGTCAGCCATGAGAGTGAAGACGGCAGTGGCGTCCCAAAATAAAGTCTTACAAATGTTACAAAAAAATCTTAAAAAGATTTTTTTCAAACTGTAAATTTTTTTGTGGAATTGTGAGATTTTTTAATTAAAATAATAATAATGGTAATGTAACATTCATCACTACACTAGATTAATTAAATTTACATTATTTTCCTACCAATTGATGAACTGTTTGCATTTCATGTCTGGGATTTAAAAAAAAGTCTGCTTAGAAAAGGGGGGGGCAGCTGGGCCCCCCTCTGGATACGCACTCGTTATAGACCCAAAAAAAAAGTTTTTACAATCATAATTATATTTCGAAATTAGGTAGGTACACTAGGAAGGTGTGATTTAAATTCCAGAAATTAATACATACAGTGTGAATCCGAAAGTGAGGCTTGTTTTTAAACGGCATATATATCTCACCAAAATAAGTTGTTTGGCAAAAAATTGTTTATACAAAAAATTTAAGATAACGGAGTTACAGGTATTTCAAGGTCTCAAGAAGACTCCAGGGTCCTTATTCTCAAAACATGCGAGCAGCGTTCTTATGAGAACGAAGGTCCTATCTTCGTCGCCCTACTTGCCCATACTCATGTTTGCATAACACTGACAAAGACCAGATCAATCGTTCTCATCGGAACGCTGTTCCCCAGTTTCGAAAATAGGTATCCAATTATAAAACATTTTGTTTACATTTTCTCGGAAAAAAACCGTTATTTGTCCAGTATAATGAGTTTTTTTCCATAATAGGTGATCTACAATTGCATTATTCCATCAGAAAAATCAATCAAAAACTCCTTTTTCCATTTTCAACCTAATAATTTTTACATCTTTGAATACCTGTAACTCCGTTATATTAGATTTTTTATGTAAAAAAATTTTTGCCAAACAACTTATTTTAGCGAGATATATACCGTCTTGAAAAAAAAGCCTCACTTTCAGATTCACCCTGTATATTATGGTCATTTATTAGTACAACACATTTCATTACTTATGCTATTGTTTTGTATTTCGGGAAATAGGCATAATATAACCGTCCGAAGAAAGCTTCTGCCGTACAAAACGGGTTGACTTGAAAATATTCATAAAGCAAAATAGTTATTTCTCTACCAAATGCTAGCAGTTATGCCTCCCGCACGCAAAAGCAGTTGAACGGATAAGCTTCAAGGGCGGGAAAGAGACTTTTCTCATATGTTAGCAGCAATATTTTTTCGACAAACGTTTGCACCTTTGAATATGTGTCGGGCTTTTTGGCAAAACATGAAAATAAAATAATGCAGTTTTAAGATAATACGCTTTCATGAAAAATCATCGGTTATGTTGATGCATTTATGTAATTACTTCCGATTATTCAGCGAGTCCGGTCCGATTGTCTTTAACTTTTTTACAAGGTCCTCTTTCGAGAAACTAAATAGTTTTGGATTTACACAAGTTATATTAAAAACTCCTTTATCTGGAGGATAAATAAACATTTTTTTTTCATTGAAATGTTAACATGTGCCTCTTTAAAACGCCTTTTTGGTTAAATTTTACTTTGCAAATGTCACAATCAGAGAGATGAATATGTGAGTGTATTAACATGTGTATCTTCAAAAAACATTTTTGTTTAAACTTTACTTTGCAAGTGTCCTATTCAAAAGGATGAATATCAGAGTGTGTTAGCATGTGGATCTTCAAACCGTTTTTTCTTTTAAATTTTGCTTTGCAAGTGTCACATTCAAAAGGATGAATATCTGAATGTGTCATTAAGTGACTCTTCAAATGGTGTTTTAGTTTAAACTTTGCTTCGCAAATGTTACATTCAAAAGGATGAATATCCAAGTGTGTTAATATGTGAGTCTTTAAAACGTCTTTTCGCTTAAATTTCTTTTGACAGGTGTTACATTCAAAAAGATGAATATCAGAGTGTGTTGATATGTGCGTCTTCAAATCACCTATTCTTTTAAATTTTGCTTTGCAAATGCCGCATTCAAAAGGATGAATATCTGAATGTGTCATTAAGTGACATTTCAAATGGTCTTTTCGTTTAAATTTTGCTTTGCATGTGTTACATTCGAAAGGATGAATATCCGAGTGTGTTAAAATGTAAGTCTTCAAAATACTTTTTCGCTTAAATTTCTTTTCACAACTGTTACATAAAAAAAGCTGAATATCTGAATGTGTTGGTATGTGCGTCTTATCACCTTTTTGTTCAAATTGCGCTTTGCAAGTGTTAAATTCAAAAGGATGAATATCCAAATGTGATATATGATATTTTAAATTTGATTTTTTTTCAAACATAGCATTGCAATTGTAACATCGAAATTTCCTAATAACATCTGCTCTTGATGAATTGGTGTCATTTGAATATTCCTCTTTTTTTATAAATATTCCTCCAATTGGATCTATCAGCTCAATTTCTGACACTTCTATAGCTTCATCGTCTAGATATTCATTCTTCACGATAAACCTAAAAAAAAAAAATCTGTTAGATTTATAGTTGGATTTCGAAATTTTATGAGATAGACAGGATAGGAATTCTGAAAAAACACATGTGTGTTAATTCAATCATACCAAATTGTACACAATAAAAGAAAAAATAACCAAGTCTAGGTCACAGATTTTTATTATTTTATTCACTTAGTAGTTACACGTGTTTCGTTTATACGAGTATCATCAGACAGTAAAAATTAAAAACCACAAAACACCAAGAAAATATTCCTTCATTCACTTCTGATTGATGTTCCCATTTCGAACGAGATAGAACAAGATATTTTGGTTATTCCAGATAGACCAGGTGTGAGAACTTGATAATATTCGGGTTGATTTGCAAGGGGATATAAAGGACGGGAATGCTGATTTGATTTCACTTGAACGAAAAAGTATAAACATCCTCGTGAATGAAAGTTACATTTCTCATTATTTTCTTCAAATAGCAGCCTCCCATACGACCCCAAAATGACTAGGATCTAGCCATAGCAGATTCGAATCGATTTCATCCCAATGTGCGCATACTTCCGTATTCTCAGCTGCTTGTATCGATACGCAGATCGATGCGGCATTCGGAATAATTTAATTAATTTAAAATTTTGGCAGTGAATATCAAAACAATGGCGAAATTGACAGGGAGTTCCATATTATAGCCTATTTTTATGAAATGCAAAAATATTTCATCTTAATCTTCTAATTACCTACTAAAAACAAAAAATTTTAACGTGACCTTCAATTCTCATTTTTGGCTTGTACCCGGTGTTTTTTCATTTTTGATATCATTTTGATCACTTGAACCTGCAATTTGTAAATAAAGGTGATGATGATGAAATGATATCAAAGCTTAGAGCAGGTAAAGGTGAAGGAGTAGTAACATGGACTTGGAAAATGAAGCCGTTTTTTCCAGGTATTTTGGCACCAAAAAAATGGCGGTATAGGCAATTCAATGCTTTACCTGTATTTTGGTGCCAAACACTTGCCAAAAACTTGGCTTCACTTTAGTTTCATAAGCAGAATGGCGCGTTGCTACTCTATCAAAGATAAAAAACCACCGAGTACCTACGTAAAAATCTGATCTATTATATAATAAATCTATTCTGTAAGTTGAATTTTCTGACCTATGTCAATGAGCTGTACCTAAGTATAACTTACTTTCTGGGTCAAGAAAGTTACATTTTTGATCGGGAGAAAAACGTGTAACTACCCATATGGAAAATGATCCATGCTTGAAAATATAAACGGGAAAAACTTAAAAGTAACATAAGCACCTAATTATATAAAAATGAGTCATATTGACCACAAAAAATCTCATAAATGTACCTCGACTTGTAGCGTGTACGATTTGAGTGAAATTCGTTATACCTAGCATAAATACAGCAAAGAAGATTCTTGCGGCACTTCAGATTTACCAATAATATATTTCAAATATGGAGTACATAATTCATCACAAGTATCCACAGTTAACACCAATTATGGTCCCTAACTTTATTACAAGTCGATCATTGAGTACATTACAGTAAAACCCTCGTTCATCCACATGTATGGATGAAAAATTAACACTTACATTTTGTCACGTTCAATTTTAGCGGAACAAATGTAATATTAAAATTTTCCCTTAAGTTAAATGCATCACTAAATCCTGTTTTAGATCACCCCTGGTTCTAAACTGACGTGGCATAATGTTGCATTATTTTTTTCATCCGAGTGTGTTGCTAATATATGTCGCTTCAGATTGTTTTTAAGTTTAAATTTTGCTATGCAAGTGTTACATTGGAAAGGATAAATATCCGAGTGTGTTAACATGTGATTTTTCAAATGTTCTTTTCGTTTAAATTTTGCTTTGCAACTGAGACATTCGAAAGGATGAATTTCCGAATGTGTTAACTCGTGTCTCTTTAAATGGTCTTTCCGTTTGAATGTTGCTTTGCAAATGCAACATTCCAAAGAATAAATAGCTGAGTGTATTGATATGTGATTCTTCAAATCTCCTTTTCGCTTGAATTTTGCTTTGCAATTGTCACATTGAAAAGGATGAATATCCAAATGTTTCACTGAATGGTTTTTAAGGCCCCCTTGGTTTCAAATTTAGCTTCGCATATGTTGCATCGAAAATCCTTGTTTTCCAAATGTGTTATCATGTGACTCTTCAAATTGTATTTTCGTTTTAATTCCTCTTCGCAAGTGTCCAAATGTGTCATCAAATGATATTTCAGACTTGTTTCGGTTTTAAATACAGCATTGCAAGTATAGCATTGAAACTTCCTTTTAACATCTGGTCCTGATGAATTTCCGACCATTGAATGTTCTCTCTTCATCTCTTTATTTAATTCTATCAATTCAATAGCTGATACTTTCATTTCGTTTTTGTCTAGATAATCCTTTTCTCTCATAAACCTAAAAAAAATTGTTTTTGAGATTCATAGTTAGATTATTCCGAAATGGAGTAGGTAGGTGGGATTAAACTTTAAAAATTAACATACATCGTAATTTATTGGTATAATTTTTTTACAATTTTTTAGAGTTTTTATCGTCTGTTATATAATTTAAAGAGTGTTAATTTTAGTGGCATGCAGACGCATAAATTAAAAGTTGATGAAAAATTTTCTTGTCTCGACTGGGATTTGAACCCAGGACCCCTACATTTCCAGTGTAATGCTCTACCAACTGAGCCACCGATACCTGTCTCATTTCTACCCAGTCGATCAAGTCTTTCATCAATTTTTAAGTTGTTAGTTTGTGACCATCGGCAACCTTCGGCGGTTACCGTTGGTATGGGAGTGAGTTAGGAGGTATGGGGAACACATTCGCAATTGATGGTTGTTTGGAATCCATTATCCCTTCAACCAGATGCGTCGTCGACATATAGCGACATCGGCAGGCGTCTGCATGCCACTAAAATTAACACTCTTTAAATTATATAACAGACGATAAAAACTCTAAAAAATTGTAAAAATATTTGGCTTGATATTGATGGTTGGGCGTCCGATTCCGATGCCTGCCGATGTCGCTATATGTCGACGACGCATCTGGTTGAAGGGATAATGGATTCCAAACAACCATCAATTGCGAATGTGTTCCCCATACCTCCTAACTCACTCCCATACCAACGGTAACCGCCGAAGGTTGCCGATGGTCACAAACTAACAACTTAAAAATTGATGAAAGACTTGATCGACTGGGTAGAAATGAGACAGGTCTCGGTGGCTCAGTTGGTAGAGCATTACACTGGAAATGTAGGGGTCCTGGGTTCAAATCCCAGTCGAGACAAGAAAATTTTTCATCAACTTTTAATTTATGCGACTGCATGCCACTAAAATTAACACTCTTTATAATTTTTTTTATTACTTCTACAAATCTGTTAGTTGCTGGTTTACTTAAATGTAGTAAACATCATGATAGATACTAGAAAATTTTAATATGAACTGCATTGCTATATATGGCAGTACCTCAACAGAAAATTGGAGTAGAAATTTCGAACAAAATTATTTTATAATTATTTCTATGATTTTGAAAAATCTTTGTGGTAATTGATAGAAACACACTCATGGAAAACTTTGTCAATGGGGGAATAGATTAGAATTCTATTAATTTGTATCTATGAATCTAAGAATAATTGATTTCCTAAACATCTAAAAGAATATGTTTCGCAACATTTTGCGTTCATCATCATATTACAAAAGCAACTTTCCGAATATCGCTAACACAGGAATGGAGTCAAGATCTCATAATAAGACATTTAGATGCAAAAACAACTTTCGTAAACAGAGAACTGACAGAAGAAATTTATATGGAACAACCTGAAGGATTTGAAGAAGGAACCAGAAACTGGATAAAATATTGACAAATGATAGATTTCGTAAAAGTAATATTGATGCATGTTTGTATATTAAAATTATCGATCACCAAAGGGTTTACATAATACTATACGTAGATGATATATTGATCGCAGCAAAAAATTTTCAAGAAATTGACTTATTTGAAGAAAAACTTAAACATCATTTTGAGATAACAAGTATGGGGTTTTTGAAAAATTATTTAGGAACAAATATTATAAAAAACGATTAAAGAATTTACAGTTTGAGTCAAGCAAAGGATATAGACAGACTGTTGGACAAGTTTACAATGAAGGATTCAAAAATATCAAATATATCATTGGATAATGGATATTATAAACTGGACCAGCTGGAGCCTATGAAAAATAGTAGCATATTCCAACAATTGATCGGAGGATTGCTATACATTGCAGTAAATACGAGACCAGATATATTGGCTAGTGTCACCATATTAAGTCAACACAATAAGGATCCAGAAGAAATTCACTAGAATGAAGCTAAGAGGGGCGGAACATAAACAGAATAGAAAATCCAATAGCGGATACATATTCATGATACAGGGTGCACCTATTAATTGGGGATGCAGGAAGCAGAGCTGCGTGTCACTATCCTCGACTGAAACTGAATACATAGCACTAGCTGAAGGTTGTCAAGAACCAAATTCCTTCTAAAGCAGATGTTACTGGAGTTTGTGGATTTGGAACCGAATGTATGAAGACAACCAAAGTTGCCTCAAGCAACTAGAAAACCATACATTCAGTAACAGAACAAAGCACATTGATACAAAGTATCACTTTGTGAAAGAATTGTGTCAAAGGCGAGTTTTTTTTGAAATTCCCAGATAGATGTGGGTGTAACTAAATGAAAATTTATTAGATTGAGAATATATATTATTATTATAATGTTCAATTTTGGCACCACAATTATCATTCATATTACTAAAATAGGTGTAAAAATAATTATTGATATGCTCAGGAATACATAGCGCACGAGGCAGAGAAGAAGTATTAGATCTTGGTTACATGCGCAGATGTTGTCCTACGTAAACTTCAGAATTAAGCCACTAAATAGGTGCGATTCAAATTCCAAAAATTAATACATATGGTCATTTATTATTACAATATTTTGCATTAGGTACTTATAAATATTTATTCTATGAACGCACCTTTGAATATGTATCCGGTGTCGGGTTTTTTTGCCAAAATATGAAAAAAATCCACTTTTAAGACAACACGCTTCCATGAGAAGTTATCCGTTATGTTGATGCACTTATGTAATTACTTCCGATTATTCATCGGGTCCGGGGTGCGGTGCGTCAAATATAAAGTTATCCAACTCATACATACACGGCTCACACCGATTGTCTCTAACTTTTTTTCAAGTCCGTTTTTCAAGTTATTAGTTTTGCATTTACAAAATTAACATTGAAACACTGATTTATTCACATGTTTTTCACATTTAAATTAAGCGGAGCAAAAACTACCTACATTGAAATTTACACTAGGTACCACACAAATTACTCCTGGTTCTAAACTAAACGTTGCATCTGTTACATTTTAATTTTTTTTTTGCAAGTGTCAGATTCAAAAGGATGAATATTCGACTGTCTCAACATGTGTATCTTCAATTCGCTTTTCCTTTTAAATTTTGCTTTGCAAGAATCACATTCAAAAGGATGAACATCCGAGTGTGTTAACATGTGCTGTTTCAAAATGCCTCTTGTTTTAAATTTTACTTTGCAAGTGTCACATTCAAAAGGACGAGTATCTGAGTGTGTTAACATGTGCCTCTTCAAATCGCCTTTTCGTTTAAATTTTGCTTCGCAAGTGTTACATTCAAAAGGATGAATATCCGAGTGTGTTGACATGTGCGTCTTCAAAGCGCCTTTTCGTTTAAATTTTACTTTGCAAGTGTCAATTCAAAAGGATGAATATATGAATGCGTCATTAAGTGACTCTTCAAATGTTCTTTTCGTTTAAATTTTGCTTCGCAAGTGTTACATTCCAAAGGATGAATATCCGAGTGTGTTAACATGTGTATCTTCAAAACGATTTTTTTTTTAAATTTTGCTTTGCAAGTGTCACATTCAAAAGGATGAATATTCGAGTGTATTAACATGTGTATCTTCAATTCACCTTTTGTTTTAAATTTTGCTTTGCAAGAATCACATTCAAAAGGATGAACATCCGAGTGTGTTAACATGTGCCCCTTCAAATCGCCTTTTCGTTTAAATTTTGCTTCGCAAGTGTTACATTCAAAAAGACGAATATCTGAGTGTGTCAACATGTGCCTCTTCAAATCGTCTTTTCGTTTATAGTGTTACATTCAAAAGGATGAATATCCGAGTGTGTTGACATGTGCGTCTTCAAAGCGCCTTTTCGTTTAAATTTTACTTTGCAAATGTCACATTCAAAAAGATGAATATATGAATGTGTCATTAAGTGACTCTTCAAATGGTCCTTTCGTTTAAATTTTGCTTCGCAAGTGTTACATTCAAAAGGATGAATATCCGAGTGTGTTAACATGTGCATCTTCAAAACGATTTTTTTTTTAAATTTTGCTTTGCAAGTGTCACATTCAAAAGGATGAATGTTCGAGTGAGTTAACATGTGCACCTTCAAAACGCTTTTTTGTTTAAATTTTGCTTCGCAAGTGTTACATTCAGAAGGATGAATATCCGAGTGTGTTGACATGTGCGTCTTCAAAGCGCGTTTTCGTTTAAATTTCACTTTGCAAATGTCACATTCAAAAGGATGAATATATGAATGTGTCATTAAGTGACTCTTCAGATGGTCTTTTCGTTTAAATTTTGCTTCGCAAGTGTTACATTCAAAAGCATGAATATCCGAGTGTGTTAGCATGTGCAATTTCAAATCGCAGTTTCGCTTAAATTTCTTTTCACAACTGTTACATACAAAAAGCTGAATATCTGAGTGTGTTGCTATATGCGTCTTCAAATCGCTTTGCTCTTCAAATTTCGCTTTGCGAGTGTTATATTCAGAAGGATGAATATCCGAATGTGATATTAAATGATATTTTAAATTTGATTTTTTCAAACATAGCATTGCAATTGTAACATTGAAATTTCCTGATAACATCTGCTCTTGATGAATTAGCATTATTTGAATATTCCTTTTCTTTTATAAATATTCCTCTAATTGGATCTATTAGCTTAATTTCTGTCATTTCTATAGCTTCATCGTCTAGATATTCATTCTTTACGATAAACCTAAAAAAAAAAGGGTTTGTCAGATTCATAGTTGGATTTTGAAATTTCACGAGGTAGATAGGATTATAATTCTGAAAATAAACACGTGTTAATTTAGTCATACAATATCTTGAAACAATAAAAGAAAAAATCAACAAGTTAGATTGTTTATTTTTTTATTCACGTAATAGTTACACGTTTTGCGGTCATACGAGTATTATCAGACAGTAATCATCATACCACATGATGTTGAAAAAATGTTGGGCCTTGGGCCGAAATTTGGACTTCCTCTTACTAAAAATGAGATCCTCATACCAAACGTCCTCAAAGATCTGGAAGCTTGTATAAATGCCCAGAATGGTACAGATGGAGAAAATAACATCTTACGAGCTTAAACCAATAGGTATCCTAACAAATTATTATCGTAGTGGTGACCCAATATCAAAAAGCATTCTCAAGATGGCAAATGCTACCAAAAAATGCATAAAGGACCATCCAGAACTTATGATAAGTCGTTCAGACAACTCTATAGTTATCTTACTCAAAGATCAGTACCATGAAAAAGTGAACGAAATGTTGAGTGATACTAAAACATGAAAAAACTAATAGGGATCCAACATCAAAATTCCAAAAATCAGCTAATGACCTTTTCACAAAACTCAAAAATTAAGTATTAATAACAAATCAGCAGTTAACACGGTTTAAATGTCATAACGCAGTATTACCCAAGTTGTAGTGTCTCAGAAAGAATCATAAATATGGACTCCATCTGAGGCCAGTGGTAAGTTATTGTGTCAATTCTCCAGGCTACGGTATACCTACATAGTGTGCTCAACCCTATTATAACAACATTTTATTATAATATTTGTGACTCTTTCCTAACGATTAAGTGTTGGTCTCTTTGGATGTTGTCAGTCTTTTCACCAATATACTTGAGAATTTGGTCATAAGTATTATTGAAGAATCATATAAATATATATCCAATTACACAAATATTTCGAAAAACACCCCGATATAATTGATTCAGTATTGTTTTGAAATAAGTTATTTTTTCTACAACAACAACATACAAAAAGATGGTAGTCCCAAGGGCAATTCAGCTAGCCCTATACTAGCAAACTTGGTTATGCACCATTTATTCAGTAATGTGTAATTACTTGTTTGTCTATGTGGACGACTGTGTTGGCTGCACTAAGGGGGAAGCTCAACGTGTTGTTAAATTCCTTCAACAATTTCCATCCATCTCTAAAAT
The DNA here is from genome assembly GCA_917834065.1 of Ceutorhynchus assimilis. Taxonomy (NCBI): domain Eukaryota; kingdom Metazoa; phylum Arthropoda; class Insecta; order Coleoptera; family Curculionidae; genus Ceutorhynchus; species Ceutorhynchus assimilis. The sequence continues at coordinate 7,395,665 of OU892286.1, forward strand.
TCACAATGGAAACTGAAAACAACAATAAACTTGATTTTTTGGATACTAAACTACATCATCAAAATGATGGTCTAATTTTAATAAACTGGTATTCGAAAATTTCAAACCCAGGACGATTACTTAATTTCAATTCAGACCACCACATTTCCAATAAAGCGGTCATTGTAACGGGTTGCTAGATAGGGCTGTCAAACTCAGTAGTTCAAAATTCCACTAGGACAATAATAAAAAGGTAAGGGTCTTGTTCTGACACAGTAATTATCCAACCAACTTTATTAACAGAAACATCTCAAAATTTATGTGAAAGGTACCATCTACAATAAAACCAAATTTCAAATATTCTAGGTTTTCTTTTATTGATGGTTTGTCACAAAAAATCATTAATTATTTCAAAAATAGTGACACGCAACTTACATTTCACAACCTAAAAACAGCCAACATATTTTTCATAAAAAGATAAAATCACTCCTGATAAGAAGAGTAATATTATTCACCAGATACCATGCCAACGTGACAAGACTTATGTGGGCCAAACGAAACAGTATCTGCATAATAAAATACAACAACATAGAAATGACTCTAAAAATACTATACAGTATGATGCTGAAAAGACAGCTTAATCTAAACACAATTTCAAGACTGGTCACCAGTTTCTGTTTGAAAAGGCAGATATTGTTGATACACAACATAATTATACTAAACGTTTGATTGGTGAAATGAGTCACGTCACCCTAAATGAGACCATCAATCTTAGGATTGAGCATGACTTACAATTATATTTTAAGTTTATACAAACACAACCATTCCTAAAAAATAAGTTACCATTAACATTAGTATGTATTTATTATTAGATTATTTTAACAATGTAATATGTCCCCATGTTAGTTCTATCGTTTCTAATTATTGCATAGAATAATTTCCAAATAACTCCATTAGGTAGATTTAAGCTCTGAATTGTCGTTCCTTAGCTTCTCACTTTGATAATTCTTGTTGTATGTGATATAGTTTCAGGGATTTATGTATTCATTTTGCCTTATTTATTGCCATATATTGTGATACTGAAGCCGCAGTTTTGGATACCTACCATTGTTGTTATTAGGATGGACATAGCTTAAGCTTCCAATTATTGTTCTTGAGTCAGCTGTTGATTGAGAAAACCAAACCTAATCATTAAATTGGAAACCACTTTAAAACCTAGAATAATTTGTAATATGGTTTCTATTTCTTCGTGGAGGGCCCCAAATGAAAAAAAAAAAAAAAAACGTTTTATTATTCATAGGTACTTATATTTCGAAATTAGGTAGGTACACTAGGTGCGATTCAAATAAATTCCAAAAATTAATACATACAGGTTGTACCATTAAAAACGAAACAGGCTAAATATCTGATGCCACGTTTTTTTTCTTTCAAAAAAATCGCTCGTACACATAATTTGATTTTCAAACGGAGTTTTCTGCAACTATTTTTAGCACTTCAACTTTAACCCTCTGGACGGGGTGGAACCAACCCTTACTATTTCAAATGGAACAAGGGGTTGAGGGATGCCTCTTTTGAAAGAGCGTTCAATTTCCTTTCATTTGAAAGAAAATTGAACAATCTTTCAAAACAGATATCATTCGACTCCCTGTTTGGGATGGTAAGGGTTGGTTCTAACCCCCCTCTAGGGGAGGTTAGTGCTGAAAATGTGTCAAACACTCACACAATCAAATTACGTATACGAGCGATTTTCAAAAAAATAAAAGTGGCATCAAATATTTAGCCTGTTTCGTTTCAAATGTTATACCCTGTATATTATGGTCATTTATTTGTACAATATTTTTCATTACTTATGCTATTGGTTTGTATAGGTTTTGAGGGCGGCAAAGAGATTTTTCTTAAATGTTGAAAGCAATATTTTTTCTACGAACGTTCGCACCTTTGAATGTGTATCCGGATTCGGGCTTTTTTGCAAAATATGAAAATAAACTAATCCAGTTTTTGGACAAGAAGCTTTCATGAAATTTTATCAGTTATGTTGATGCACCGTATGTAATTACTTCCGATTATTCAGCGAGTCCAGAGTCCGGTCCGATTGTCCCTTACTTTTTTACAAGTCCCTCTTTCAAGATATTAGTTTTGCATTTACATTAAAACACTCATTTATCCACATGTTTGGATGCTGAATAAACACACAATTTTTTTCCTGTTTGAATTAGGCGAAGCAAAAATTACCTACATTGAAATTTACACTTATTTGGATACCTCACTGTATGTTGTTTCAAATTATCCTTGGTTCTAAATTAAACGTTGCGTAAGTTGCATTTAAAATTCTTCTCATCCAAGTGTAATGATATATGACTCCTCGCCTTTTCGTTCAAATTTTGCATTGCATTTGAGAGGAAGAATATCCGAAATCCGAATGTGTTATTATGTGATTTTTCAGATGATCTTCTTCGTTTAAATTTTGCTTTGCAAGTGAATGTTAAATATCCAAGTGTGTTAACATGTGTCTCTTCAAACTGCTTTTTCGTTTAAATTTCACTTTACAAGTGCCACATTCAAAAGGATGAATATCCGAGTGTGTTAACATGTGCATTTTGCAATCGGCTTTTCTTCTAAATTTTGCTTTGCAAGTGTTACATTCAAAAGGATGAATATCCGAGTGTGTTAACATGTGCCTCTTCAAAGCGCCTTTTCGTTTAAATTTTACTTTGCAAGTGTCACATTCAAAAGGATGAACATCCGAGTGTTTTAGTTGATGAACTTTCAAATTGCCTTTTTGTTTAAATTTGGCTTTGCAAATGTCACATTCAAAAGGATAAATATCCGAGTGTATCGATAATATGTGACTTTTCAAAGCGCCTTTCCTCTTAAATTTTACTTTGCAAGTGTCACATTCGAAAGGATGAATATCCGAGTGTGTTAACATGTGTATTTTCCAATCTCCTTTTCTTTTAAATTTTGCTTTGCAAGTGTCACATTTAAAAGGATGAATATCCGAGTGAGTTGACATGTGCATCTTTAAATCACCTTTTCTTTTAAATTTCATTTTGCAAGTGTCACATTCAAAAGGATGAATATCCGAGTGTGTTAATATGTGCTTCTTCAAAACGCCTTTTTGTTTAAATTTTATTTTGCAAGTGTCACATTCGAAAGGATCGATATCCGAGTGCGATACCATGTGCAAAACGCCTTTTTGTTTAAATTTTGCTTTGTTATTGTTATATTCAGAAAGATAATTATCCGAATGTGATATTGAATGATATTCTGAATTTGATTTTTTTTTCAAACACAGCATTGCAATTATTGTAACATT